>JAVSCE010017429.1:0-263976 GCA_032199065.1 Smutsia gigantea
AAAGATGAAAGAGTTCTAACTCTGTCCTGTGAGTGTGTATTCCCAAAGAGCCTTACAAGAAAGTTTTCCCTGAGGCAAATATGACAATATTCCCATGGCAGGATTAGGCTATCTTATGACATCTAAGAATATTCTTTGTCAGGGCACAGAACCATTTTGGAATCAAGCCTGGAAGTTTCCCTAAGGGGGCAGGCAGGCCAGTGGCCCCACTAGATCCTTGCAGATGTAGGCTATGTCTCTAAATTATGTTAAGTAATCCATATGTCTTCAATAGCACTGATTTCACCAAGGAGAGTTCATTTCCAAGATCCATTGTATTTAGGAAAAAGCCACTAATTTTAGCAGTGAAACTTGATTTCTTACATCCATTGTGTTAATTAATGAGCATCTACTTTTGATCAGAGATAAAGATAGTTGAAGTTCTTGTAGTGGTTGCCTCTGGAGGGTTGTTTTATTCTATTTAAATGCTAGCTGACCATCCTAATAAAGGCAACCTACTGTCTCAAGAGCAGAACTTATATTAACATGGTATCCCTGTGTCTGTGCTACAATAATTACAAAGAAAGTACAGTTATCATAAAACATCAGACTCCTTTGCTCCTCTGGGCTTCTGCCTGGGTTTCCCTTTGACTTCTGTTTAAAAGCTTCAAAAGTAGTCTGTCCTTCCTTTGTTCCCTCCTTCCTCCCTTCCTCCCTTCCTGTCTCTCCTCCCTCCCTTCTCTCTTTCTCTCTCTTTTTCTTTCATATGTAGTTCCTATTTTCCCGCTAACTTATAAAGATTTCGCTCATAACCCCAGATCTGGTTATTCTCTCCTTTATCTTCACAAAATGGCACTTTGGACACACTGTTCTTCTAGAGCTTTCTGCTCTAAATAATGAGCACTCATGAGTGAATGCTTACTGCTTGTAGAGCATTGTGAAGTCAAGATTCCTTATCTCATTTACTTATTTCTGGGAAAGAAAGGCTCAAAGGCTACATCATAAAGAAAAGAATTATTACTTCCATAATTCTGCAAGGACATCTAGATTTTAGAACTGGCTCTACAAATAAAAAATATAACAGAGAAAAACAAGGTTGTAAAGTTATAGGTAGTCTATTAATAGAAGAAAATTGCAAAACCCAGCTATTTTGCATGATTATCATGTTGGTAGATGTCAACAGAAAACTGTGTAACTTTTCATTAGGGAATAATTTGTGGGAACAGACTTAAGGCTTTGTGTTGTGGGGAGAATCTAGTGCTGGACAGGGTGAATCTCCTTTGTTTTTCTCATAGTGCAAACTTTTTGTTTTTGTTTTTATCCTTTGGCTATGGGATATGAGGGGCAAGCTTATGAGAACACTATAATCACTAAGATGATTCCTATTTTAAAGATGAAGAGGTCTCTCCTAGTTTTACTTGGAAAGTTACTGCAAGTATTAGACAAAGTGATTTAGAGCAATCTTTTATGATCTCCACCCTCCCACCTTGGAAAATGTGAACATCTGTTCCATTTCAGGCATATGAAACAAATGGCTATCTATGAAATCTTAGGCCATAGAATTTGTTTTTCTTCCTCCTTCAATTACAAGGTTACTGACTGTTAATAGTTTCAGGAATTACTATCCTCGTATCAATTAGCAAAACACAGCCCTTCTGTAAATCATTTAGAAACCCTAAAGGGTTTTATTTGGTTTTGGTTTTGGGTTTTTTGTATGTGTGTGTGCATGATAGTGATCAGATAATTTGCATGTGTTTGAACAATCTAGAATATGTTTTTTAATTTCAGAGGCAGAGACCTGTAGTTGTTTTGATATACAACCTGCCCAGCCCTGCAAGCTGTTAAGTGGTAGGAATCCAGCCTTCTGATACCCAATCCTGTGCTCCTGACACCACTCTATTCTTACTCTCTGAAGACCTAGCGTCTATGCTGCCCACAGCCCTCTTAAAGATTCAAGGAAAGGAAATTAATATCTACTGAATGCTTCCTTTCCACCAGGCATTTTGCTATCTTGTGGGGACTCATTTAATCCTGGACATCTTCTTTAGGAAGGTACTATTTTATAGGTGAGGAAACATAGTCTTAAATGAATAAATTAACAGCAGCCAAAATTTGAGCTCAGCTGCTGTTTTTTCTTCACTATATCATATCATATATGTTATAAATTAGTGCCACATTTCAGTGTTTGAGACCCTATGGATTCAAATAGTCCACAAAAGTACCAGATAACAAAATATGTAAACTTGAACAATATTGTAAAAATTTCAAAGTGTAAAACTCAAGCAGCTTTATTTTAGAATGCAGTTGCCCCCTGTTGCCATAGCATAATTGAAACAAAAAGGGAGATTAATAAAACAATGACATTAAATAATCACAAAATCAGAACATTAAAATTATATGGCTAATATTTGTTCATTCAAAGATATATAATCTACTTCTGCAGTTTTTAACTGAAAAATTCTATTTTGGAAATGTGAAGAAGCATATGAAGACAAATCTGAGACACAAGAAAGAAATGTGGCTTAAACATTAAAAAACTCTTCATTATTCCAATTCTATCAATGCTTATTTTTAATAATCACATATTTCTGTGCTAATTTGCTACACACACGCATAGGAAATCATCTTTTTTTTAATTGCATTTTTTTTTGCTATTATTAATATACAACTACATGAGCAACACTATGGCCACCAGACTCCCCCCCCACCATCAAGCCCCCACCACACACCCCCATTGCAGCCACTGTCCATCAGCGTAGAAGGATGCTACAGAATCACTACTAAAAATATGGAACGCTTCACGAATTTGCATGTCATCCTTGTGCAGGGGCCCTGCTAATCTTCTCTGTATCGTTTCAATTTTAGTATATGTGCTGCCGAAGCGAGCACAGAAATCATCTTTTAAAATGAAATACACAATTCGTTGTTGAGCCCTCCTCCAATCTCATTTTGGTAACCCATTTGCTGAATGATGGCCTCTGTCACTAGTCAGTTTCACATATGTGGCTTATAAATACTTGAGAATAATAAAAAAATAAATAAATGGCCAGCTGCCAATAACATCTGACAACTATTCAATAAGTGTTTAAAAGTTAAAACTTCCCAAAGGCCCAAATGTCAATCTCAGGCCATTTATATTGTCATTAAATTTCTCTCCTTGTCCAGATCCAATATAGCCACCACCTTCATCTTGAGCAGAGAATCTTCAATCTACATTTTCAAAAAATCCATGGATCATTTGGCACCTCCATCCTCCTAAAGAACATTAACTAGTACACATTCATATGTCAAAAATAAAAATATTTGTTGGTTTTCCAAACCACTTTTTCATTCCCAAAACACAGTTCCATATTTACTTTCTCTCATTAAGATTTCTTACTAAGATAAATTCATATTTTTATTTCTTAACCCCCCAAAAGTCCAAACTTCTTTTTTTCCCTCAAATACATATTCTTAAAAAATAAGTAGCAGTTAATTCAGTCAGTTGAAGGAGAAAATTCTGGTGGACCTGTTTTTGACTTCAAGTAACAAAGCATGTAGTTGATTGTTTGGGTCTTGGGTTTGTTTATTTGCCTCCCACCCACCCACCCCCTGTTTTATTGATATATCATTGTCATATAACTGATTTAATACATGTATATACTGTGAAATGATTACCACAATAAGGTATTCACCTCACATAATCACTATTGTTTTTTGTAGTGAGAACATTTGAGATCTATTCTCTTAGCAACTTTCAAGAATATAATGCAGTATTATTAGCCATATTCACGATGCTGTATATTAGTTCCTTAGAAATTATTCATCTTTTAGCTGAAAGTTCATACCCTTTGCCTAACATCTCTCTCTTTACCCTATACCCCAATGCCTGGCAACCACCATTCTATAGTCTGTTTCTATGAGTTCAGCTTTGATTCCACATGTGAGATCATACAATATTTGTCTTTCTGTATCTAACTTATTTCACTTAGAATAATGCCCTCAAGGTCCATCCAACTTGTCACAAAATACAGGTTTTCCTTCATTTTATGGCTGAATAATATTTCATACACCAATATAACATTTTCTTCATTCATCTGTTGATGAACACTTAGGTTGTTTCCATGTCTTCATTATTGTGAATAATGCTGCAATGAGCATTTGGTACAAATATATCTCTCTGAGATAGTGATTTTATTTCCTTCAGATATATACCCAGAAGTGGGATTTCTGGGTCATATGGTAGTTCCATTTTTAATTTTCTGAGGAGCCTCCATATTGCTTTCCATAGTGACTGCACCAATTTACATTCCCACCAATAGTGTACAAGGGTTCCCTTTTCTCCACAGCCTCACCAACACTTGTTACACTTGTCTTTTTAATATAGCCATTCTGACTGCTGTGAGGTGATAGCTCATTGTGGTTTTTATTTGCATCTCCCTAATCGTTAGTGATGTGGAGCATCTTTTCATGTGCCTGTTGGCCATTTGTATGTCTTTGAAAAAATGTCTCAGGTCCTCTGTCCAGTTTTTAAGTGGATTATTTATCTTTTTGCCATTGAGTTGTATGATATCCTTATATATTTTGGATAATAATCCTTCCCTTATCTGACATATAGTGTGCAAATATTTTCTCCCATTCCATAGGTTGCCTCTTCATTTTGTTATTGTTTCTTTTGTTGTACACTTTTTAGTTTGATGTAATCCCACTTGTTTATTTTTGTTTTTGTTGATTGTGCTTTCTGTGTAATGCCCAAGAATTGTTGCAAAGACCAATGACAAGAAAATGTTTCCTTATGTTTTCTTCTAGGAGTTTTATGATTTCAGTTCTTATATTTAAGTCTTTAATCCATTTCACATTAAAATTTGTGAGTGATGTACTCTAAGGGTCCAACTTCATTCTGTTGCATGTGGATATCCAGTCTTCCTAACACTATTGAGATATCTTTTCACCATTTTGAGTATTCTTGGCCCCCTTGTCAAATATTAGTTCACCATATATGAATGGGTCTATTTCTGGGGTCTCAATTTTGTCCCATTGGTCTGCGTGTCTGTTTTAATGCCAGTTCTATGCTGTTTTGATTACCATAGCTTCGTAGTACAGTTTGCAGCTAGGAAGTGTGATGTGTCCAGCTGGGCTCTTCCCTCTCAAGGTCATTTTGGCTGTTCAGGGTAGTTTTTGTTACATATGAATTTTAAGATTTTTTTTTCTATTTCTGTGAAAATTGCCCATTAGAATTTTGACAGGGATTGTGTTGAATCTATAGGTGTTTTGAGGTAGTATGGCCATTTTAATAATCTTAATGCTTTTGATTCATGAACATGTGGTATCTTTCCATTTTTTTCATCTTTACTTTCTTTCATCAATGTCTTATAGTTTTCAATATACAGTTCTTCTACCTCTAGTTAAATTTATTCCTTGATATTTTTTCACTTTGGATTCTATTGTAAATGAGATTCTTTTCTTGATTTCTTTTTCAGATAATTTGTTGTTAGTGTGTAGAAAGACAACTCATTTTTATATGTTGATTTTGTATGTTTTGACTTTAATGAATTCGTTAAGCAGTTCCAGCAGGTTTGTTTTTTGTGTGGAGTCTTTTGACTTTTCTACATATAAAATCATGTCACCTGCAAACATAAAATTTTACTTCTTCCTTTCCTTTTTGGGTGCCTTTTATTTCTTTTTCCTGCCTCATTGCTCTAGCTAGGACTTCCACTACTGTGTTAAATAGGAGTGGTAAGAGTGAGTACTTTGTCTTGTTTCTGAATGTAGAACAAAAGCTTTCAGCTTTTCACCATTGAGTATGATGTTAGCTGTGTTAAATATGGGTTTGTCATGTATGGCCTTTATTATATTGATGTATGTTCTTTTCTATTACTCAGTTTGTTAAGTGCTTTCCTAATGAAATTATAAATTTTTTATCCAACCCTTTTTCTGAATCTATTGACAGAACCATATGATTTTTATCGCACATTATATTAATGTGGTATACCACATTTACTGATTTGTATGTGTTGACCATTCTTGCACCCAGAGATAAATCCCACTTGATCACATTATATTATCTTTTTAATGTGCTGTAGAATTTGGTTTTCTAGTATTTTGTTAAGAATTTTTGCATCTATATTCATCAGGGATACTGGCTGTTAGTTTTCTTTACTTGTAGGATCCTTGCCTGGCTTTGGTATCAGGTTAAAACTGGCCTTGTAAAGTGAGTTTGGGAGTGTTCCCTCCTCTTCAATTTTTTGGAAGAGTTTGAGAAGGATTGGCATTAATTCTTTCAATATTTGGTAGAATTCATCAGAGAAACCATCTGGTCATAAGTTTGTCTTTGTTGGAAGATTTTCCATCAGTGCTTCAACTTCCCTAGGTTTTCTGGGTCTGTTCATATTTTCTTTTTTTTTTTTCATGATTCAATCTTGGGATGTTGTATGTTTCTAGGAATTTATCCATTTCTTCTAAATTATCTAATTTGATGGCATATAATTGTTCATAATAGTCTCTTATGATCCTTTGTATTTGTTTGGTGCCAGTTATAATGGCTTCTCTTTCATTTATAATTGTTTATCTAAGTTCTCTCTTTTTTTCTTGGTTAGTATAACTAAAGGTTTGTCAATTTTATTTATCTTTCTAAATATCCAACTCTTTGTTTCATTGATTTTCTTAATTGTGTTCTAGTCTCCATTTATTTCTGCTCTAATCTTCATTATTTCCATCCTCTGTTAACTTTGAGCTTAGATTGTTCTTCCTATTCCAATTCCTTCAGGTATAAAGTTAAGTTGTTTATTTGCAATCTTTCTTTTCTCTTAACATAGGCATTTATTACTGTAAATTTTCCTCTTACAACTGCTTTTGCTACACCCCATAAGTTTTCATATGTAGTGTTACCATTTTTGTTTGTTCCATATTTCATATATTGTTTCCACTTTTTTTAATATAATTTATTTTATTATCATTAATCTACAATTACATGTGCAATATTACGGTTATTAAACTACCCCTTCATCAGGTCCCCCCCACAAACCCCATTACAGTCACTATCCATCAGCGTAGTGAGATGCTATAGAATCACTACTTGTCTTCTCTGAGTTGTACTACCCTCCCCGTGCCCTCCCAACATTACATCTGCTAATCGTAATGCCCCTTTTTCCCTCTTATCCCTCCCTTCCCGCCCATTTTCCCCAGTCCCTTTCCCTTTGGTAACTATTAGTCCGTTCTTGGGTTCTGTGAGTCTGCTGCTGTTTTGTTCCTTCAATATTTTTTCTTTGTTCTTATACTCCACATAGGAGTGAAATCATTTGATACTTGTCTTTTTCGGCTTGGCTTATTTCACTGAGCATAAAACCCTCTAGCTCCATCCATGTTGTTGCAAATGGTAGGATTTCTTTTCTTCTTATGGCTGAATAATATTCCATTGTGTATATGTACCACCTCTTCTTTATCCATTCATCTACTGATGGACACTTAGGTTGCTTCCATTTCTTGGCTATTGTAAATAGTGCTGCAATAAACATAGGGGTGCATCTGTCCTTTTCAAATTTGGCTGCTGAATTCTTAGGGTAAATTCCTAGGAGTGGAATTCCTGGGTCAAATGGTATTTCTATTTTGAGTTTTTTGAGGAACCTCCATACTGCTTTCCACAATGGTTGAACTAATTTGCATTCCCACCAGCAGTGTAGAGGGTTCCCTTTTCTCCACATCCTCGCCAACATTTGTTGTTGTTTGTGTTTTGAATGTTGGCCATCCTCACTGGTGTGAGGTGATATCTCATTGTGGTTTTAATCTGCATTTCTCTGATGATTAGCGATGTGGAGCATCTTTTCATGTGCCTGTTGGCCATCTAATTTCTTCCTTAGAGAAGTGTCAATTCATGTCCTCTGCCCATTTCTTAATTGGATTATTTGCTTTTTGTTTGTTAAGGTGCGTGAGTTCTTTATATATTTTGGATGTCAACCCTTATCAGATACGTCATTTATGAATATATTCTCCCATACTGTAGGATGTCTTTTTGTTCTACTGATGGTGTCCTTTTGCTGTACAGAAGCTTTTCAGCTTGATATAGTCCCACTTGTTCATTTTTGCTTTTGTTTCCCTTGCCCGGGGAGATATGTTCATGAAGAAGTTGCTCATGTTTATGTCCAAGAGATTTTACCTATGTTTTTTTCTAAGAGTTTTATGGTTTCATGACTTACATTCAGGTCTTTGATCCACCTTGAGTTTACCTTTGTGTATGGGGCTAGACAATAGTCCAGTTTCATTCTCTTACATATAGCTGTCCAGTTTTTCCAACACCAGCTGCTGAAGAGGCTGTCATCTCCCCATTGTATATCCAAGGCTCCTTTATCATATATTAATTGACTGTGTATGTTTGGGTTAATGTTTGGATTTTCTATTCTGTTCCACTGGTCTGTGGGTCTCTTTTTGTGCCAATACCAAATTGTCTTGATTACTGTGGCTTTGTAGTAGAGCTTGAAGTCAGGGAGTGTAATTCCCCCTGTTTTATTCCTCCTTCTCAGGATTGCTTTGGCTATTTGGGGTCATTTGTGATTCCATATGAATTTTAGAATTAAATGTTCGAGTATTTGTTCCAGTTCCTTTGTATTTGGATAGGGATTGCATTGAATCTGTAGATTGCTTTAGGTAGTATAGCCATTTTGACAATATTTATTCTTCCTAGCCAAGAGCATGGGATGCATTTCCATTTGTTAGTGTCCTCTTTAATTCTCTTAGGAGTGTCTTGTAGTTTTCAGAGTACAGGTCTTTCACTTCCTTCGTTAGGTTTATTCCTAGGTATTTTATTCTTTTTGATGCAATTGTGAATGGAATTGTTTTTCTGATTTCTCTTTCTGTTAGTTCATCATTAGTGTATAGGAAAGCAACAGATTTCTGTGTGTTAATTTTGTATCCTGCAACTTTGCTGAATTCAGATATTAGTTCTAGTAGTTTTGGAATGGAGTCTTTAGGGTTTTTTATGTACAGTATCATGTCATCTGCAAATAGTGACAATTTGACTTCTTCTTTACCAATCTGGATGCCTTGTATGTCTTTGTTTTGTCTGATTGTTGTGGCTAGGACCTCCAGTACTATGTTGAATAACAGTGGAGAGAGTGGGCATCCCTGTCTTGTTCCCGATCTTAGATGAAAAGCTTTCAGCGTCTCGCCATTAAGTATGATGTTAGCTGTGGGTTTGTCATATATAGCCTTTATGATGTTGAGGTACTTGCCATCTATACCCATTTTGTTGAGAGTTTTAATCAGGAATGGATGCTGAATTTTGTCAAATGCTTTTTCAGCATCTATGGAGATGATCATGTGGTTTTTGTTCTTCTTTTTGTTGATGTGGTGGATGATGTTGATGGATTTTCGAATGTTGTACCATCCTTGCATCCCTGGGATGAATCCCACTTGATCATGGTGTATGATCCTCTTGATGTATTTTTGAATTCGGTTTGCTAATATTTTGTTGAGTATTTTTGCATCTACGTTCATCAGGGATATTAGTCTGTAATTTTCTTTTTTGGTGAGGTCTTTGCCAGGTTTTGGTATTAGAGTGATGCTGGCTTCATAGAATGAGTTTGGAAGTATTCCCTCCTCTTCTATTTTTTGGAAAACTTTAAGGAGAATCGGTGTTATTTCTTCTCTATATGTCTGGTAGAATTCAGAGGTGAATCCATCAGGCCCGGGGGTTTTGTTCTTGGGTAGTTTTTTGATTACCAATTCGATTTCGTCTCTGGTGATTGGTCTGTTTAGTTTTTCTGTTTCTTGCTTGGTCAGTCTTGGAAGGTTGTATTTTTCTAAGAAGTTGTCCATTTCTTCTATGTTTTCCAGCTTGTTAGCATATAGATTCTCATAATATTCTCTTATGATTCTTTGTATTTCTGTGGGGTCCGTCGTGATTTTTCCTTTCTCATTTCTGATTGTGTTTATGTGTGTAGATTCTCTTTTTCTCTTAATGAGTCTGGCTAGGGGTTTATCTATTTTGTTTATTTTTTCAAAGAACCAGCTCTTGGTTTTATTGATTTTTTCTATTGTTTTATTCTTCTCAATTTTATTTATTTCTTCTCTAATCTTTATTATGTCCCTCCTTCTGGTGACTTTGGGCCTCATTTGTTCTTCTTTTTCCAATTTCAGTAATTGTGTCTTTAGACTATTCATTTGGGAATGTTCTTCCTTCTTTAAATAGGCCTGGATTGCAATATACTTTCCTCTTAGAACTGCCTTTGCTGCGTCCCACAGAAGTTGTGGCTTTGTGTTGTTGTTGTCATTAGTCTGCATATATTCTTTGATTTCTGTTTTGATTTGGTCGTTAACCCATTGATTAATTAGGAGAGTGTTGTTAAGTCTCCATGTATTTGTGAGCCTTTTTGATTTCTTTCTAAAATTTATTTCTAGTTTTATACCTTGGTGATCTGAGAAGTTGGTTGGTAGGATTTCAATATTTTTGAAATTACTGAGGTTCTTTTTGTGGCCTAGTATGTGGTCTATTCTGGAAAATGTTCCATGTGCACTTGAGAAGAATGTGTATCCTGTTGCTTTTGGGTGTAGAGTTCTGTAGATGTCTGTTAGGTCCATCTGTTCTAGTGTGTTGTTCAGTGCCTCTGTGTCTTTACTTATTTTCTGTCTGGTTGATCTGTCCTTTGGGGTGAGTGGTGTGTTGAAGTCTCCTAAGATGAATGCATTGCTGTCTATTTCCTCCTTTAATTCTGTTAGTATTTTTATCACATATGCTGGTGCTCCTGTGTTGGGTGCATATATATTTATAATGGTTATATCTTCTTGTTGGACTGACCCCTTTATCAATATGTAATGTCCTTCTTTATCTTTTGCTACTTTCTTCGTTTTGAAGTCTATTTTGTCTGATACAAGTACTGCAACACCTGCTTTTTTCTCTTTGTTGTTTGCATGAAATATCTTTTTCCATCCCTTCACTTTTAGTCTGTGTATATCTTTGGATTTGAGGTGAGTTTCTTGTAGGCAGCATATAGATGGGTCTTGCTTTTTTATCCATTCTGTTACTCTGTGTCTTTTGATTGGTGCATTCAGTCCATTTACATTTGGGGTGATTATTGATAGGTATGTACTTATTGCCATTGCTGGCTTTAGATTCGTGGTTACCAAGGGTTCAAGGGTTGCTTCTTTACTATCCAACAATCTGACTTAACTTTCTTGTTAAGTTATTGTAAACACAGTCTGATGTTTCTTTCTTTCTCTCCCTTCTTATTCCTCCTCCTCCATTCTTTCTATAATAGGTGTTTTATTCTTTGCCTTTAGTTAGTATTTGGATGGTCTGCTTTCTTTGCTATGATTTTATTTTCTCTGGTGACATCTTTTTAGCCTTAGGTGTGCTTCCATCTAGAGCAGTCCATTTAAGATATCCTGTAGTGGTGGTTTATGAGAGGCAAACTCTCTCAACTTTCGTTTGTCTGGAAATTGTTTAATCCCTCCATCATATTTAAATGATAATCGTGCTGGATACAATATTCTTGGTTCGAGGCCCTTCTGTTTCATTACGTTAAATATATCATGCCATTCTCTTCTGGCCTGTAAGGTTTCTGTTGAGAAGTCTGATGATAGTCTGATGGGTTTTCCTTTGTAGGTGATCTTTTTTCTCTCTCTAGCTGCCTTTAATACCCTGTCTTTATCTTTGATTTTTGCCATCTTAATTATTATGTGTCTTGGTGTTGTCTTCCTTGGGTCCCTTGTGTTGGGAGATCTATGAGCTTCGGTGGACTGCGAGACTACTTCCTTCCCCAGCGAGGGAAAGTTTTCAGCAATTATTTCTTCAAAGACACTTTCTATCCCTTTTTCTCTCTCTTCTTCCTCTGGTACTCCTATAATGCGAATATTGTTCCGTTTGGATTGGTCACACAGTTCTCTTAATATTCTTTCATTCCTAGAAATCCTTTTATCTCTCTCTGCCTCAGCTGCTCTGTACTCCTGTTCTGTTTTCTATTCCATTAACAGTCTCTCGCATCTCATCCATTCTGCTGTTAAGCCCGTCGATCGCTTGTCTGATTTCTGTATTGTCTTTCCTCAGTTCCCTCACTTCCTCCCTCAGCTCTTGCACATTTCTCTGTAGGTCCATCAGCATGGTTATGACTTTTATTCTGAATTCTTTTTCAGGAAGGCTGTGCATTTCCATCCCTTCAGACTCCCTCTCTGGGGTTGTCTGGTTGATTTTGGTCTGAACCATATTCCTCTGTCTTTTCATGGCTGTATAATTTGGTCACTGATAGTTGCCACGTATGTCAGCTGGGCTCTTTAAGACTTTAAAAAGAGAAGAAAAAAGGAAAAAAAAGAAAAAAAGAAAAAGAAAGAAAAAAAAAAGAAATAAAAGAAAAAACAAAAAAAAAAAAAAAACAAAAAAAATGCCCACCGGACGTAGATTCTGTGGGAATGCTCTAGGTGGCACTATTGCCCCACTATTCCACAGCTGTGACTGTGCCGCTCCGCAGGGCCCTTTATCGCTCTGGCAGGGGTGGGAATGAATAGGAGGCTGTTGATCTCAGTGGGAAGTGTTAAGTATGGCTACGCTTCCTCAGTCGCCAGCTAAGGCGTCTGAAACTCCCCAGGACTCCCAGCCTGCTGGGCTGAGTGTGCTGGGGCGATCCGGCTCCTCCGCTGGGCTCCTGTCTCTTTAAGACCGCTGAGGAAAGCGCGCACTTTTTTTTTTCCTTCCCGGAGCCGGCTGCAAGCACCCTGGCGCGTTCCCCGCTCAGATCCTGCCCCTCTGTCTCTCCAATCTCTGCTGCACTGCGCAATGTGGGTCAGCGCTCCCCGCGCAGATCACCGGGGCTGGCTACTTCGCGGGGTGCACTTCCACTCCCTCCCGGCTCTGAATCCTCTCCTCCCGCCGGTGCGCTGGGGTGGGGGAGGGCTCGGGTCCCGCCGGGTCGCGGCTCCGGATCTTACCCGCCTCTTGGGGTGCCGAGTCCTCTCGGGTGTAGCTGCACGCTGTGCGCTTTCCTGTGTATTCTCGTCTCTCTTTTAGGAATAGATGTATTTTCTGTGTTTTCGTAGATAAATATAGTGTTGGGAGGAGATTTCTGCCGCCCTGCTCACACCGCCATCTTCCCGGAAGTCACCGATCCATTAAATATTTAACAAGTGATCCTAAAAATGTGACCTGGCCATTTCAAAAGGTTTGCATTTGACATGGATTTTTGTACAACAGGATGGATAGTGTTTCATTGTAAGTGTAGACTGAACACCAAATCCTATGCAAGCAGCTCTGTCTAGGGTTCTGGCCTCGATTCTCTCCCTTCATGTCTGCTGGTATGAGAAAGGAGAAGTTGCTCTTTCTGTTTTGAAACACAGGACATCTGAACCAATACAGTAGACACCTCTTTTTTTATTTCTTTTACAGTCAGCAAAATCCTATGTAAGAACAGTCTCCCCATGTTACACTTTTTGGTACACATTTACAAAGCTCAGATGATGGGAATTTGGGTTGTATTTTCTAAGAACCATGTCTTTCTTTTAGCTTATATTTAATACTGCATTTACTTGGAAAGAACACAAACAGTTTATATGACAGGCTGAAACTTCTGTTTTGTGGTCAATAATTCTGATGGCACATCAGTGGTTCAAGAAAATGTATCCTATTGATTTCTAAATGAATTTTTCAGTAGGTAAATGTTTAAAAAGATATGTTGGATGCATCCAAGAAAACACTTCTGTATATTTGAATTGTACATTTTTTCCTAGTCTTTTCTATTGTTTTGAGAATTATAAAAGTAATAGTGCATGGTTAGAATAATTCAAAAAGAAGTATCAAGCCAAAAGTGAAAGTTCCTTTCAATCCCTCCCCCTCACAAAATTCTGCACCCCTTCCTGGGGGAAACCAGTGTTAAATTAAGTATGGGGTGTAAGTTTCCAGACCTTTTTTCTAAGCACTTATCTATGGAGGTACGTATAATACTTCTTTTTTGCACAAATACGAAACACTGCTATCCATGTTCTATAACTTCTTTTTTAAAACTTAATATCTGAAAGAAGGTTCAGGCTTTAAGTACAATGGAGTTAACATACACCCTCCCCTGGTTCTCACCAAACACAACTAGAAAACCTGGACAGAATGTATGGACGGCTATTTGAGGACTCTTAAGAAATAAACAGCAGTGTGCAGACTGGGGAAGAACAGTAGAATTCTAAACCCAACTGAAGTCGTGCGTTTGCTATTTTTTCACTCCTGGTATCTCCCAGCCTGAATACAGCACAGTCCCAAACAGAAGTTAAGCAGAGAGGGGCAGAACTTTCCAGGCCTAGAGAAGCCTGGCCTGGGACAGAATGGGAACTCCTTAAACTGGGAGTGGGGGAAATCCTTTGTTTCCCTCCTGATTTTCTCCATTTTTCATGCTGGCATTGCCAGGTAATCCCCTAGCTGCAGGAGAGCCTGCAGGAGCCAGGAGTCTGAGAAGGGGACTTCCTCCCCATTTGGTGGCAGAGCTGCCATGCCAGAGGGCTGAGGCTGGGTCTGTGCTTTCCTTCCTCTCTGAAGGGCAGGGCTCAGTTACAGATGTGGGCAGTGCCAGAGCGGAGAGCCAAAGGAAAAGAGAGTCCCAGGAACCAGAGAGGACTGGAGAGAGTAGCGAAGGAAAAGCGCAGGAAAGTGACTCCACAAAGCTCCTCACAAGTCCCTCGGCTCATCCCTGACCTCACCGTGTTCACACTCCTCACCTGTGGAGCTGACCCTAGTGAACACACCAGACACTGCCCACAAGATGGTGTGCATATGGGACAAGTCCAAACAGCACTGTAAAGGCTTTGAAAGCAGCTAACAGAATCAACACCCACCGAACTTGTGGTCCAAGCCTAACCAGACAGATTTCCAGCCAAGCAAAAACATCAACATCCTCCCTAGGATTTGCTTGCATCTCATCATGTAACACTCAAAATGTCTGGGATATGATCCCAATGCTCAGCGTGTAGCTGAGAATCGTGAAAGTAGCTCTAATGGAAAAAGGCAATCAGTGGATACATTGTAGACTTTTAAGAAGCTTTTATTAAAAAGTTCATGTGAGCAAGCACAAACACTCTTGAAATAAGTATTCCAATAGAAATTATCAGTAAAAAAACAACGGACAGAAGCACCAAAAGAAATATCAGAACTGAAAAATACTATAATTGTAATTTTTTAAAAAACCTCACTGGGTGTACTCATTGGCAGCATGGAGATGAGAAAAGAAAGCTACAGATCAGTACAAATCATCCAATTTCAACAGCAGTGAGAAAAAGGACAGAAAAACAGAGTTTCAGGGTTGTGTTGTAAGAGTCACACAGGAGAAAGAGTTTTTTAAAGAGTTTTTAAAAACATCTGCAGAAATGATGGCCAAAAATCTCCCAAGTGAACTGAATGATCCTGAAGTAGGGTAAACCCAAAGAAATCAACGCCTAGACATGGAATTTGTCATCAGAGACTATGGAGGCCAGAGTAAGTAGCACATTTCTGAAAAGTGCTGAAAGAAAACAGCTGTCAACTCAGAATTCTATAACCGATTAAGTATCTCTCAGGAATGAAGGTACAATAAAGATGTTCTCAGATGAAGAACTGATGGCTCACAGACCTGCTCTAAAGGGAGAGTGAAAGGATGTTCTTCAGACAGAAGGGAAATAATAACAGAAGGAAACTTGGAACATTGGGAATGAAGAAAGGGCAGCAGTTACAGTGTTTGGCCTGTTATTCTCAGGTGCCGAGACAGCTCCAGAGCCATAAAGGTGAAAGAAGTGTCTTGTTATTCATAACAAGCCCCTTTGAACCACACCTGAGTTTATGTTAAGGAGGCAACTTTGGGGAAACACCTAAGGATGGGGGCCAGAAGGACCAGGCCTGTGATTAGAGCACTGCGACTTTTAATCCTCACCTCCCTCAACCTCCAGGGAGTGGAGAGGACCTGGAGATTGAATTCAATCACCAATGGCCAGTGATTTATCAATCATACCTATGCAATGAAGCCTCATAAAAATTCAAAAGGACAGGGTTCAGAGAGCTTCCTGGTTGGTAAACATGGAGATTCAGGGAGAGCAGCATGCCTACAGAGCATGGAAACTCTGCGCCCCTTCCCACATACTTTACCCTATGCATCTTTTCTATCTGGCTGTTGCTGAGTTATGTCCTCTTATAATAGAGCAGAAACCCAGTAAGTAAAATGTTTCCTTGATAAGTTTCCTCCCCAAGAGAGGATGGTATGTGCAAAATAAATGCCCGGGGATGAGAGAGAACATGGGGTATTCTAGAAGCTGCAAGTTGTTTCATGAGGTTCAATATTAGATGCAAGAATGTTACAAATTTAGATACAAGCTGTAAGAAATAACCAAATGGATACCCATGGTTCCAACATCCATCAGACTTTCATTAAAGGGAGAGATAGAAAATATTTTCAGCTCTGTAGATCTGATGGTCTCAGGTTGTTGATACAGCTCGAGAGCAGCCATAGACCATACAGAAACAAATGGGCATGAATGTGTGCCAATAAGACTTAATTTCTGCACAGTGAAATTTGAATTTCAGCTAATTTTCACGTGTCATGAAAGGGTCTTCCTCTTTTTTTTTTCCTCCAACCATTAAAAAAAAATGTAAAAACTGTTCTTAGCTGGAGTGTCACACAACATCAGGGGACCCTGATCTAGCTTAAGAAATAGAATATTTCTGACATTTGAAAGCTCCCTGCATCCCACCCAGTTTGCTCCCTCCCTCTCCTCACAAAAGGCAGCCATGGCCATGCTTGTCCACAATTATCTCAGCTCGTGGAATGGCTTTACTATATAAATATATATCCTGAAACAATATATTGTTTGGTTTGTATGTTGTTGGGCCATCTATAAAGGGGAACCACGCCTTAGGTATTCTTGCACGACTTGCTTCTTACACTCACGTGTTCGACGTTTGTCCATGCTGTGGTTTGCTTGTTTTCACTGCCGTTATATGAAAACCAATTTGTTCATCCTATCCATGGACATTCGCAATGTTTCTAATGTTTGTTCATCAGAACATTCTGGAACACTCTGGAGGGGTCTGTAGTCAAAGTCGGAAGAATAGACTCATGGAGTAGAAGGGAGACTGCCACCCAGTTATTTGTCAGTAGGCCTGTTACAATGAGAAGCAATGGATCGTGGCTCAGATGAGTGTGCAGATGGGGAGACTGAGGCTTGGAGCATCTAGGTGATGCCCGCAGCCACAGGGGGCCATGGGTGTGGTAGGCAGCCTCTTAGATGACCCCTGGTGATATCCACCTCCTAGGAGGCACACTTTTCTGTTAGCTCTTTCCCGCCCTGCTCTGCAGGGCTGGTCTACATGCCCAGCAGAATACAGCCAAAAAGTGGCAAGAAGTCACTTTTGAGACTAGGTTATAAAGGACTGTGATGTCCACCTTGCGCACTCTCTCAAAGGCTTGCTCTTCCTCCCTCTCGGGTTGCTCAGTCTGAGGGAAGCAGCTGCCATTGTGGTAGGAAGCCAAGCCAGGAAAAGGGACAATGTTTCTTTAAGGCTTTAAGAACTCAGAGGAATACCAGGGTGCTTGAATTTACAGCAACGTGACAATGTACCCCCCACCGGGACCCGTGATATGGAGCAGCTCTGTTGATCACAGTCCTGTAGGCTCCATAGTTTACAATAGAGTATCCCGGTACCCTTTATTGAGGTAGGTTAAAACATAACCACTCTGGCTGAAACTATAGGACACTAACAGCTCTCTCTGCAACATTCCTGGGGGCTGACTCTCCATGACCGTTGTAGTGAATTTATGAAAGGCACCGGCCCCGCTGCCCTCGTGCTCAGCCTTTGGATACAAATCCGCTGAGCCAGTGCCAGCACTAATAAACTGCTTCTCACCATTAGGGCTTCTCGCCAAACGTCTGCGTCCTTACCCCGTGTTCGTAGTTCCCGCAGTTCCTGCAGCACCATGTTGTGAGCAGCGCATGGAGAAGCTCATGCAGTGAGGACTGCAGCCTTCACCCACCAGCCAGGGAAGCGCTGAGGCCTGGAACAGCTGTGGGGGTGATCTGGGAAGTCGATTCTGCAGGCTTAGGCTTCCTCGGGTGGACAGCTTGACTGTGACCTCATGAGAGAGACTCGGAGCCAGAACCACCCAGCTCGGCCATTCTTGGATTCCTGGTGTTCAGAAACCATGTGAGATAATAAATGTATGTGGTTTTAAACTGCTACAATTTGGGGTGTCTTATTATGCAGCAACAGCTAACTGATACAAAGGGAATGGTGCCGGACCTGAAACCTTCAGCTCCTCATCTAGGCCCCCCTAGGATGCCCTGCGCCTGCCGGGTCTGAGTCTCTCTGCCTTGTTTCCACAAAGAGCCTTTAATGACCATTTTCTACCATTTTCAGCTGAGGAGGCACATCCTAGAGGGCTCTAATGCGATGATAAAGGCGAGACTCTAGACAATCACAAGGAGGAAGGGGCCGGCCAGGAGGGAGTCTGTGAGGGGTGGGGAGGGGAGATGCAGACATATGTCTTCTCAACCAGTCCAGCAAGAAATTCCTTGGATATGGGTTTTCTAAACATTCCTGCCTTCCAGTCTATATCCATGCTGTGGTCTCTGTCTGGAATTCTCTCCCCTGTATCTTCTAACCCTCCCTATGTGTTTCAAGTTCCCACAGAAATCTGTCTTCTTTGGGAAGCCCTTCTTGACCCTCCATGATCCCTGGGCGTTCCCATGATACTCCCTTCCCTCTCTGAGGGATCCTTAAGACAAGGGATGGGCCTTTGCATCTCTGTGCCCCAGGGGACTGCAGGGAACGCACACACAGCATCAGCAAGTGTTTGTTGAATGAATTCATGTCTACTCTGATGTTATAGACTTAACATTTGTGTCTCCTCCCCACTCCAAAATTCATAGGTTGAAATCCCAACCCCCAACGTGATGGTATTTAGAGGTGGGGCCTTTGGGAGATGATTAGAGAAGGTCACGGAGGGAGGGGTCCATGATGGGGTTAATGCCCTTACAAAAAGGTGCAGGATCTTTGCCTCTGCTCTTCAAAGAGAAGATGGCCATCTGCAAACAGGAAAGAGGGCCCCCATCAGACACTGCATCTGCTGACAGCTTGAACTTGAACTTCCCAGCCTCCAGAATTATCAGAAATGTCTGTTGTTTATGCCATCCATGGTAATTTGTCATACAGCCCAAACTGGCTCAGATGCCTGATTGTGGTCTGTTTTTACTGAGGAAACATGGACACTCTGATGGTGAGATACCATTTGTGGTGTGGCACAGAGTTTGATACAGCTCTCCTGGCTTTGCCTAATTAATTTTACTGTTTATTTCTTTCACAAATTATCCGATTTTTAGAGTTAGAGAGTGTAACTCGGGGGGAAAAATAAGTTCCCAGCCTGGGGCAAATTACCTTTGAAGCTGAAATCAGTCAAAGGGAGAAATAAAGCGGGAGAAATCCATTTATTGCCTACAAGTGGTCGTCCACTTCTGCTCACCCGTCTCTCTCACGACCCAGCTGTAAAAAGGAGGCCTGACCAAACCTCTCCAGTGCAGATACACCCTCACTCCCCACCCTTGTAATCACCTCTCCTTCTCACCACTCCTTGTAAACATCTATTGATATGGAGAGGCACTAAGGCCAGGCTAGAGGTTCTGGAAATACTGCGATTTCCCCCTCAGAGAGGAGTCTTAAAAATCGTCTAGTCCAGGGATGGGCAAACCTTTCCTGTGGACGGCTAGGTAGTCAATACTCTCAGTTCTGTAGCCAGACAGCCTCTGTTGTGACGCCTTAAGTCTGTTGTAGTCCAGAGGCAATATGTAAAAAAATGAATGTGGCTGTGTGCCAATAAAACTTTACAAACACACACAGAGAGGGGGCCAGATTTGGCCCATGGGCCATAAAATTTACCTACTCTTGACCTATTCCAACATTTCCATTTCATAAGGTGGGCTTTGCCCAGGGTCACATGGCAAGTTAGGAGCAAAACCAGAACTTACTCTCAGGCCTGCCAACACCCTGTTTTGTGCCTTCACCTTGACCTCTCTGCTGGCTGCATGGTGCTTGTGAGTTTGTACAGCTGGCTGGCGTCTAGCCTCACGTCAGTTCTTTTGTGCAAAGGTGGACCGGGGGTCTGCGCCACACACAGGGCACGCAAGGCCCAGGGATGCTCAGGAGGGGCTGGCCAAAAAAGACGAAGGCACAGCAGCTGCCTCACGGCAGGTACTTGGGAAACATCTGCACAACGATGTCTCAACATGGCTTGAAATTCTTCCGGGGTCAAGTACATAATTTTAGACAGGAAGCATCAGAACCAAGAATATAACTACCAGGGTTTCTGGCTGGAGCTGCTGCTGGGACTCTGTGCCTCCCCCACCCCCAAAGCGGGGACTCTATGGAGACTGGGAAGACAGAGAGGCCCCCAATTCCTACAAATGTCCTTCACCCCCATCTTATTTAGTCCCCCGCATCAGCCCCGGCTGATGGCATCAGCTTGCAGATGGGGAAATCGAGGCCAAAAGAGGGGAGAGCTGAGCCCAAGATGCCCGCCCACCCCAGCTCAACCAACCATATTTAATATATGGACTAATATCCCTCCCTGCTGTGAGTCATAGTGGGGATTTGCATCCCCTGCCCAGAGTTCACATCCACTGGAACCTCTGAACAGGACCTTATTTGGAATAGAGTCACTGTAGCACCATTCCTTCGGGAGACAAGAGGCCTGCTCTGCTCTGTGGGAGGAGCTGTCTTCTTCGCAGCTGGTCAACCTCTCAGAGACCTGGGGAGGGAGGGGAGGGGACATCACACCTAATGTCATCCACACTCAGTCCGTTATCTTCCTCTGCCCACCACTTCCTTACCAGCGTCAGTCACTGCCCCCCAGTCACCCAAGGAAGAGACCCGGGAGACGCCTCTGCCTTCCATCTTGCACACAGCGAGTCAGGCCTGGTTCCGCTGACTTTGCTCTTCATCACGTCTGTGTCTCCTCTCGGTTCTCACCAGCACACTGGGTATCCGAGCCCTCACCGTCTCTCACCTAAGCTGGGCAGTGGCCTCCTACTGGATCCCTAATCCTTCAGTGTGGCCCATTTAAATTCTTCCCCCTCACTACTGCTAGATGACCTACCTATAACAAAGGGAATCATCCTATTTCCCTGCTCAAAATCCTCTGACCCTGTATTGCCTACGAAATAGAGTCTGCACTTCTTAATAGGGTGCATGGGGCTCTTTTGCACCTTCTGCTTCTCCCTTCTCTAGGGTAAAAATAGCAAACTAAGAATATAGGCATTCTTCGGTGAGATCAGTTCAAGCTCAAAAAGCCAAGAGTAACTGGCCTGGAATGTTTGGATATTACCCAGATAAAGGAAAGTCTCTCGGCATAGCGTCTTTATTGTGTTCATTAAAACATGTCCTTGTAAGATTCACTTAGCCTGTGAAAAGGCCCAGCTTATTTTTTTAACTTTACCTATATGCTGTTTTTCCTCCTCCTTCCCCTAACCAAGTAATTTGTAACCTGGACAGTTAATTTAGCAAGCTAGCCCAGCCATAAACAGCATAGCAAAGACAAGAAAGATCCCATCTTAAAGCTAAGGTTTCATTTTAAAACCCAGGAAGAAGAAAGATTCTTAATTTACTCTTTAATGCACAGACAATAACTGAGCCCACCGTGGGGACAGGGAAGGTGGTCTTAACTGATTTTCTCTCAGAGGGAAGCTGCTATCTCAGGAACGAATCAGAGCAGTAAATTTCTTGTGTTATTACTTTTGCAAAATTACCTGAAATAGAAAAGGCTTAATGTCTCATCAAAGATGAACATTTGGGGGAGTCACTTAACAAGTCCGCACCCCTGGCCCTTTACGTTTCTGAAAATCGTCAGCTGCCCATAAAATTGCTAGACAATGCACAACCGAGGACTCTCTTGTCTCCCTCCAGCATGCACCAGGAGCTCTTTCCTCTCACTTTATCTCTAAATAAAAGCCTCTCCCTGGCTTTCAGACCTTGAGGGTTTGTGAAATTCATTCTTTGACTATCTAAACAAGAACTCCAGTATCATTTTAGTCTGTTAAAATTCCCCATTGTGCCCCCTCATCGTTTCTGTGTGTCCCATCAAGTATTTTGTTTATCAAACGTTTCCTGTTTTATATTCCTGTGAATTACTTCCCTTTTCCTTTGAAGTCTCAGACCCTCACCCCCTTCTCCTTGGTTCAGGATGACACATAGACGTCATTCTCCCCGTGTAACTCCAGGGAGGGGAAATACCAGGGCAAAATAACTTTGAAACCAAAATCAAAGGGAGAAATAAAGTTTAAAACCCGTTTATTGCCTAGAAGCAGTTGTCCTGCATCTCTCTCTCCTGCTGCAGTAGAAGAGAGTGAATACTCCCACCAACACCTCTGGTCCAGATAAGCCCTCGCTTGCCCACATAACTACCCACTGATGTGGAGATGAACTACTTCTCTCCACCCCTTGGAAACACCTGTTAATACGGACATAAACTAAAGCTAGGCAACAGATTCTGGACATATTGCAATTTTACCCACACCCTGTCTGTGGAACACATATCTATGGCTTCCCTGTATGCACTTAATTGAATTTTATTACTTTTTCTCCTATTAATCTGTCTCATATCAATTTTATTCTTAGACCAGCTAAAGGAACTTCAAGGAATAGAAGACTTCTTCCTCCCACCACCACTCAAGTAGCTATGTTCACTAAGGGCTGAACCAGGATCTTTCTTGTTTTGTTAAAAGGACCAGGATGCTGTGGAGAAAATGGAAATTATAGCCAGGATCCTTGCCTGGGTGTCGCCCATTGTAGACCTGAAGTGCCTGTTTGCATGTCTGTGGGATGTTCACAGAGAGGCTGGTGAGTCTTGGGAGTGTTAGGCAGAAAAACACATATGAGTGGGATGGAGAGAGAACTAAGGCCAGTAAAGGTCACTAAAAGGGACTCAACATATGAACTAGTTAAGCTAGAAACCCAGACAAGACTCAGAGTTAGTGAGTTCATCAGCTGCAGCTCAAAAGTCCAGGAGCAACAGGTCCCGGAATGTGTGAGTGTTCCCCAGACACAGAGAAGTATCTGAGCAGACAGCCCCTGTCTTCACTGTGTCAAGTACCGATGCCACTGTGAGATTTACTTTGGCCTGCGCTAAAAGGCCCAGCATAAACAGCATAAGAAAGCCAGCAAAACTCCATCTTAAAGCTAAAATTGCATTTAAAACCCAAGACGTTAGCTAAGAAATAAGATTCTTAATGTCTTGCCAATGGGTTTGAGCCCTGGGTGAGTTCACTATGGATTCAATGGGACCAAAGATATGACAGTAAAACGTTCTTGGGGTGAAAGGATTATACCCAACTTTATTCACACGGTGGCAGGTCAGTCACTAACATCCCGTTCCCTCAGAGCGGGTCTGCACACAGCAAGCCGGTCTCTCCCTCCAGGCCTCCGCCCGCACGGCCATCCTCCGGGCCTCTCCGCCCGCACGGCTGTCGCCACTCCAGCCTCTGCTCTGCTCTCCTGCAGCCTTGCAGCCATGCCACTCTGTCACTGAGAACACTCGGCAGGGCTCTTTATTAGGGTCAATAGCAGCATATTGCCCACACGTGTGTAGTGAGCTAGCCAACGGGGGCCGGGTGAGAACCCTGATCACAGGAACTTTCATTTTACCCACACTTAACATACTCTTTACGAACATACAATAACTCAGCCCACCTTGGAGGCAGGGAAGGCAGTCTTAACTGATATGCTCCCAAACCAGGAAGCTGCTCTCCTGGGAGGCAATCAGAGCAGTACATTTCTTGGGTTCAGCTAATTTTGAAGAATTACCTGGAGGACTGATAAGAAACTTCATGTTTCATCCAAGATAAACATCTTGAGACCACTTAACAAGTCCACACCCCTAGCCCTTTGTCACATTCCTGAAAAATCCTTTAAAGGGGGAACCCCCAACCTTTCAGTGCCACCCTCTCTCTGAGATCTCCCCTGCTTTCCAAGTGCGTAGGCTTTCGCTCAGTCTTTCAGCGCGCCTCTCTCTGAGGTAGCCCATGCTCCCCTCTGAGTGGGCACTTTCTCTCCTTAAATAAACTTTTACTCTACTTCACTACTGTGTCTCTGCCCTTCAATTCTTTGCTGCGGCCGGACAAGAACTGAGGAAAATACACAACGCCCTCCTAACAGGAGTACCAGCCCAGGGGAGGGATGGGCGAAGGAGACGGCTGGGAGAGCAGGGAGAGAGGTGCAAGCACGGGAACAGAGAGCTTGGAGAGTGCGGAAGGAAGCCTGGAGGAAGGACTGGAGGAGAATGGCAGCTGGTGGAGGGCAGCCACGGAGCCTCAGTGCGAGTGAGACAGGGACTGTGGGTTTAGACAGGATAGGGGGGCCTCGGGAAAAAGAATCCTACTGAAACTCCATATTAAACAATTAAGCAAAATCAGAGTCACATTAATTCTCTAAAGTAATATAAGCATTCTTCTGTGAGAGTAATTAAAACTAAAAAGCCAGGAGTAACTTGGCCTGGAATGTTTGAACATCCCCCAGATAAGAAAATACCCAAGCACAGCCCATGTCTCCATTGGGCCAATTAAATGAGGCTATTGTAAAATTTACTGTAGCCTGCTAATAGGCCCAGCTTATTTTCTTAAACTTTATCCAGATGCTGCTTTTCTTCTCTAGCCCTGATCAAACAATTTGCATCCTAGGCAAGTAGTAATGGCAAGTGAGCCCAGTCACAAACAACATAGTAAAAACAGGAAAGATTCCATCTTAAAGATAAGATTGCACTTTAAAACCCAAGAAGTCAAAAAATAGGTTTCTTAACATAGCAGACCAGCTCACCTTGGGAGCAGGACAGGCAGTCTTGACTGATTTGCTCCCAAACCAAGAAGCTGCTATTCTGGGAAAGAATCAGAGCAGTAAGTTTCTTGTGTTAACTCTGCAAAATAATCTGGAAGACTGATAAGAAATTAACTGTCTCTTCAAAGATAAGGATTTCGGGGCCATTTAGCCGGTCTGTACCCCTAGCCCTTTGTCTCTCAACTGCCTATAAACCCCCTAGACAACACAGCACCCCGGGGCTATCTTGACCCCTCTGGCAGGCGCAAGCCAGGAGCCGTCCTCTAGCTTTATCTCTAAATAAAAGCCTTGCACTTGCTCTCGTACCTTGAGTATTTGCAAAGTTTATTCTTCGACTCTGTGAACAAGAACACGGGCATCAGCTTCTCCGAAGAGCCCGAAGACGGGGAGTCCCCAGAGCCCCATGCCCGGGCCCAGAGCAGCGCACCAGGTGCCAGAGGGCCCTGCCACCTCCCCAGCACACGTCGGGTGGGGCAGGTGCACTGCAGCCATGGTCAGGGTGGCCAGGCAGCCGTGTGAGCCTGGTGTCCCAGCAGCAGCAGACCAGGCCCTGGCAGGCTTGGGGCCCCTACCCACACCCAGGATAGGATGGCACGCTGGCCCCAGTGACCACCCAGAAGGCCCAGGGCTGCTGCTTTCTTCCGGGCCCAGAAGCTCTTCTGTCTCAGGTTGAAGCTGGTGGGTCGTGCAGGAAGACAGGTCTGACCTGGGCGACTGCCCTGCCAGAGGCCTGTCTGCCCTCCTTCTGCCCAAACCTACCTCCCTATGTGGCTGGGGACCTGAGGTCATCCCTGGGACCACCGTGCAGGCAGGTGGCTCCGAGGGTGCTGTGGGCAGGACGAGGGGAAGGAGGGTGGCCTGGGGTCCCGACTTTACCTCCTGTCACCTGGTCACCTGAGGCTGTCAGGAGGGCCCAAGTCCGCCTCCCCCGTCCCAGTCTGGGGCTGCACCTGCAGCATAAGCCCTGGAGACTGTCTCCAGCTGGAGCCCCCCATGGGGGTGTCTGTGCTGATCCTGGAACTCCCCTGCAGGCCAGCCCTCCCTTCCTGGGAGGGGAACACATCCTGAGGGCCCTGGGGGAGCATTATGGGGAGAATCAGAGCCACGTGCCTCCGCACGGCCTCCCCAGCCTTTTGTCACAGACGTCAGGCCACTCAGCCAGGGGCCATGAGCAGGACACCATGAGCCTCACACCAGCCTGGCCTGGGGCTGGACGGCTGAGGGGCACCATGGAGGAGGCCTGGGGGACCTGGGGGCATTGGTGGGGGCTCTGAGGTGTGAAGCATGGAGAAACTGGGCTCAGAGAAAGCCCCCCAATGGAAGAAGGCGTGGACCTCTTGGAGGTGCTTTGAGAGACTAACTTCAACGGTTTTTGAAAAGGAATGTTCTGGAATGTGTGGAGCAGCTGTGTCTCATTCAACGGGACAGTGCTAGACTGGGGCCCGGCAGACCAGGGATCTACTGGGGTTACATCCGCAGTGGTGATCAAGACGTGAAGAGACACCCCGGGGCCTCTCTCAATAGAGTTTGGTGTCTGATCATAACCTATGGGAGACAGGAAATAAGGTCCAGTTTCTGTTGGGACAGCCCTCCCCAGTGTGGCCAAGGTGTGCCAGCCTGGAGTTAGAGCACCCCGCTCATCCTGAGCACGTTATGGGGGAGGACAGAGGACGGAGGACAGCCTGGCGGAGGTCAGGGCCCCCCTGCATCAGAGAATTTGAGGGCTGGGGGTGGGGTGGGGTGGGCTGGGGCACACGAAGTCTGCATGAGGGGCAGAGCTTTGAGAAGACAGAGCAGTGTGGTGGCAATCCGTCCATCATTTATTACATTCTGCACGGAGAGGACCCCAAACCCCAGGAACCATAAACCTCAGAGACAACACCCACCCCACACTGCGCCTGGGAGGCTATTTCTCAGGGATGAGGGGAGGGAGTTGCACAGGGTCCCACGGCGCCAGGTGCCGCCTGCCTGAAGGGGAAGCTCTCCTCCGCACGCAGCCAGGGCAGGAGCTGGGCCACGGGCCAAATGACAGCAGCTCCAGGGTCACGCAGGTGAACAGAAGAGGCGGGTGATCTCAGGTTCCCCCCGTTATCCTGCTTGCACCCCGTCCCCACTGCCCTTGGCGCTCCTGGCCCTGTGCAGAGGGTTCTGTCCATCCCCAACCCCCGGGGTCCCTGTCACAGGAAGGCTCATGAGCATCCCCTACCCACAGAGGAGGGAGCTGGGTCCCAGGGAGGGAGCTGGGTCCCAGGGAGGGAGGGGATCCCCTTCAGGCTGACAGGAATGGTCGGCAGGGAGCTGGGATCCCAGCCCCCTGTCTGTAGGACGCCCCCACACCCAACGTGGCCTGAAGCTTCCCTCAGGCTGGGGAGCAGCCCACCCCTTGCCGATGATCACCCCAGCCCAGAAACTCACCTGGCCCTGGCCAGTAAGTTTAAATGTTTTTTTCTAGTCGAATCACTTTTTTATTCCAATATCCATAAATCTCGTGCATACATAGATCGCTATGGATTGACTAAGCATGTGGTTTTAAAAAAATTTTTTATTAAGGTATTATTGATATATACACTCTTATGAACGTTTCACATGAAAAAACAATGTGGTTACTACATTTACACATATTATCAAGTCCCCACCCATACCCCAATGCAGTCACTGTCCATCAGTGTAGTAAGAGGCCACAGATTCACTGTTTGCCTTCTCTGTGCTACACTGGTTTCCCCGTGATCCCCCACACCATGTGTACTAAAAATACTACCTATCAATCCCCGTCTCCCACCCACCCCACCCGCCCTCCCACACCCCTCCCCTTTGGTAACTGCTAGTCCCTTCTTGGAGTCTCCGAGTCTGCTACTATTTTGTTCCTTCAGTTTTGCTTGGTCGTTATTCTCCACAAATGAGGGAAATCATTTGGCACTTGTCTTTCTCCGCCTGGCTTATTTCACTGAGCATAATACCCTCCAGCTCCATCCATGTGTTAGAAATGGTAGGATTTGTTTCTTTCTATTGGCTGAATAGTATTCCATTGGGTATATGTACCACCTCTTCTTTATCCATTCATCTACTGATGGACACTTAGGTTGCTTCCATATCTTGGCTATTGTAAAAAGTGCTGCAATAAACATAGGGGTGCATATGTCTTTTTGAATCTGAGTTGTATTCTTTGGGTAAATTCCAAGGAGTGGGATTCCAGGGTCAAATGTGTATTTCTATTTTTAGTTTTTTGAGGAACCTCCATATTACTTTCCACAGTGGTTGAACTAGCTTCCATTCCCACCAGCAGTGTAGGAGGGGTCCCCTTTCTCTGCATCCTCGCCAGCATTTGTTGTTCTTAGTCTTTTGGATGCTGGCCATCCTTACTGGTGTGAGGTGATATGACATTGTGGTTTTAATTTGCATTTCCCTGATGATTAGTGATGTGGAGCATGTTTTCATGTGACTGCTGGCCATCTGAATTTCTTCTTTGGAGAACTGTCTCCCTCTGCCCATTTTTTAATCAGGTTATTTGTTTTTTGGGTGTTGAGGTTTGTAAGTTCTTTATATGTTTTGGATGTTAACCCCTTGTTGGATATGTCATTTACAAATATATTCTCCCATACTGTAATATACCTTTTTGTTCTGTTGATGGTGTCCTTTGCCATACAGAAACTTTTTAGAATGATGTAGTCCCATGAGTTCGTTTTTGCTTTCGTTTCCCTTGCTGGAGGAGATGCGTTCAGGAAGAAGTTGTTCATACTTATATTCAGGAAATTTTTGCCTATGTTGTCTTCTAAGAGTTTTATGGTTTCATGACTTGCATTCAAGTCTTTGATCCATTTTGAGTTTACTTTTGTGTATGGGTTTAAACAATAATCCAGTTTCATTCTCTTGCATGTAGCTTTCCAGTTTTGCCAACACCAGCTGTTGAAGAGGCTGTCATTTCCCCATTGTATGTCCATGGATCCTTTATCATATATTAATTGACCATATATGCTTGACCATATATCAGAGCTCTCTAGTCTGTTGCATTGGTCTATGGGTCTGTTCTTGTGCCAGTACCAAATTGTCTTGATTACTGTGGTTTTGTAGTAGAGCTTGAAGTTGGGGAGCATAATCCCCCCAGCTTTATTCTTCCTTCTCAGGATTGCTTTGGCTATTCGGGGTCTTTTGTGGTTCCATATAAATTCTAGAACGATTTTCCCTAGTTTGTTGAGGAATGCTCTTGGTATTTTGATAGGAGTTGCACTGAATCTGTAGACTGCTTTAGGCAGGATGGCCATTTTGACAATATTAATTCTTCCTATCCATGAGCATGGGGATGTGTTTCCATTTATTGGTATCTTCTTTCATTTCTCTCATGAGTGTCTTGTAGTTTTCAGAGTATAGGTCTTTCACTTCCTTGGTCAGGTTTATTCCTAAGTATTTTATTCTTTTTGATGCATCTCTGAATGGAATTGTTTCCCTGATTTCTCTCTCTGCTAGTTCATTGTTAGTGTATAGGGATGCCACAGATTTCTGAATATTTTGTATCCCGCAACTTTGCTGAATTCTGATATTAGATCTAGTAGTTTTGGAGTGCATTGTTTAGGGTTTTTTATGTACAATATCATGTCATCTACAAACAGGGAAAGTTTAACTTCTTCCTTGCCACTCTGGGTGCCTTTTATTTCTTTGTTGTCTGACTGCCATGGCTAGGACCTCCTCTACTATGTTGAATAGAAGTGGGGAGGGTGGGCATCCTTGTCTTGCTCCCGATCTCAAAGAAAAAGCTTTCAGCTTCTCGCTGTTATGTATAAGGTTGGCTGTGGGTTTGTCATATATGGCCTTTATTATGTTCAGGTACTTGCCCTCTATACTTATTTTGTTGAGAGTTTTTATCATGAATGGATGTTGAACTTCGTCAGATGCTTTTTCCGCATCTATGGAGATCATCATGTGGTTTTTGTCCTCCTTTTTGTTGATGTGGTTGAGGATATTGATAGATTTTCGAATGTTATACCACCCTTGCATCCCTGGAATAAATCCTACTTGATCATGATGGATGATCCTTTTGATGTATTTTTGAATTCTGTTTGCTAATGTTCTGTTGAGTATTTTTGCATCTATGTTCATCAGGGATATTGGTCTGTAATTTTCTTTTTTTGTGGTGTCTTTGCCCGGTTTTCGTGTTAGTGATGCTGGCCTCATAGAATGAGTTTGGAAGTATTTCCTCTTCTTCTACTTGAAAAACTTTAAGGAGGATGGGCATTACGTCTTCACTGAATGTTTGATAAAATTCAGCGGTGAAGCCATTTGTCCAGGGGTTTTGTTCGTAGGTAGGCTTTTGATTACCAATTCAATTTTATTGCTGGTAATTGGTCTGTTCAGATTTTCTGTTTCTTTCTGGGTTAGCCTTGGAAGGTTGTATTTTTCTAGAAAGTTGTCCATTTCTTCTCGGTTATCCAGTTAGTTAGCATATAATTTTGCATAGTATTCTCGAATAGTTCTTTACATTTCTGTGGTGTTTGTAGTGATTTTTCCTTTCTCATTTCTGATTCTGTTATGTGAGTAGACTTTTTTTCTTGATAAGTCTGGCTAGGGGTTTACCTATTTTATTTTCTCAAAGAACCAGCTCTTGCTTTCATTGATCCTTTCTATTATTTTATTCTTCTCGATTTTATTTATTTCTGCTCTAATCATTATTTTGTCCCTCCTTCTACAGATTTTGGGTCTCATTTGTTCTTCTTTTTCCAGTTTCATTAATTGTGAATTTAGACTGATCATATGGGATTGTTGTTTCCTGAGGTAGGCCTGTATTGCAATATATTTTTCGCTTAGCATGGTGTTCGCTACATCCCACAGATTTGGCAGTGTTGAATTATTGTTGTCATTTGTCTCCACATATCGCTTGATCTCTGTTTTTATTTGGTCATAGATCCATTGGTTATTTAGGAGCATGTTGTGAAGCCTCCATATGTTTGTGGGATTTTTCATTTTCTTTGCATAATTTATTTCTAGTTTCATACCTTTGTGGTCTGAAAAACTGGTTGGTACAATTTCAATCATTCTGAACTTACTGAGGCTCTTTTTGTGGCCTAGTGTATGATCTATTCTTGAAAATGTTCCATGTGCACTTGAGAAGAATGTGTATTCTGCTGCTTTTGGGTGTAGAGTTCTGTAGATGTCTGTTAAGTCCATCTGTTCTAATGTGTTGTTCAGTGCCTCTGTCTCCTTACTTATTTTCTGTGTGGTTGATCTGTCCTTCAGAGTGAGTGAAGAGTTGAAGTCTCCTAGAATGAATGCATTGCATTCTATTTCTCCCTTTAATTCTGTTAGTATTTGTTTCACATATGTAGGTGTTCCTGTGTTGGGCGCATAGATATTTATAATGGTTAAATCTTCTTGTTGGATTGACCCTTTTATCATTATGCAATGTCCTTCTTTGTCTCTTGTGACTTTCTTTGTTTTGAAGTCTATTTTGTCTGTTACAAGAACTACAACTCCTGCTTTTTTCTCCCCATTAGTTGCCTGAAATGTCTTTTTACAGCCCTTCACTTTCAGTCTGGGTATGTCTTTGGGTTTAAAGTGAGTCTCTTGTAGGCAGCATATAGATGGGTCTTGTTTTTTTATCCATTCAGTGACTCTATGTCTTTTGGTGCATTCAGTCTATTTCCGTTTAGGGTGATTATGGATAGGTATGTACTTATTGGCATTGCAGGCTATAGACTCGTGGTCACCAAAGGTGAAAGGTTAACTTCCTTACTATCTAAGAGTCTAACTTAACTCACTTAATATGCTATTACAAACACAATCTAAAGGTTCTTTTTTTTCCCTCCTCCATTCTTTATATATTAGGTATCATATTCTGTACTCTTTGTCTATCCCTTGATTGACTTTGGGGATAGTTAATTTAATTTTGCATTTGCTTAGTAATGAGCTGTTCTACTTTCTTCACTGTGGTTTTATTACCTCTGGTGACAGCTATTAAACCGTAGGAACACTTCCATCTATAGCAATCCCTCCAAAATACACTGTAGAGATGATTTGTGGGAGCTAAATTCTCTCAGCTTTTGCTTATCTGGGAATTGTTTAATCCTTCCTTCAAATTTAAATGATAATCTTGCCAGATAAAGTATTCTTGGTTCAAGGCCCTTCTGCTTCATTGCATTAAATACATCATGACACTGCCTTCTGGCCTGTAAGGTTTCTGTTGAGAAGTCTGATGATAGCCTGATGGGCTTTCCTTTGTATGTGATCTTATTTCTCTCTCTGGCTTCTTTTAATAGTCTGTCCTTATCCTTGATCTTTGCCATTTTAATTACTGTATGTCTTGGTGTTGTCTTCCTTGGGTCCCTTGTGTTGGGAGATCTGTGCACCTCCATGGCCTGAGAGACTATCTCCTTCCCCAGATTGGGGAAGTTTTCAGCAAGTACATCCTCAAAGACACTTTCTATCCCTTCTCCTCTCTCTTCTTCTTCTGGTACCCCTATAATGTGAATATTGTTCCGTTTGGATTGGTCACACAGTTCTCTCAAAATTCCTTCATTCTTACAGAGATTCTTGTTTCTCTCTGCGCCTCAGGTTCTCTGTATTCCTCTTCTCTAGTTTCTATTTCATTTATCGTCTCCTCCACCATATCCAATCTGCTTTTAATACCCTCCATTGTGCTCTTCAACAATTAGATCTCTGACCGGAGTTCACACCTGAGTTCTGGAATATCTTTCCGTACCTCCATGAGCATGTTAATGATTTGTATTTTGAACTCCCTTTCAGGGAGAGTCATGAGGTCGACATTATTTAAATCTTTCTCAGGAGTTGTGTTCATAACTTTACTCTGCACCAGGTTCCTTTGGCGTTTCATATTTGCATATCGTGCCCTCTAGTGCCCAGATGCTCTACTCTCTGGAGCTGCTCAGCCCCTGAAGCAATGCGGGGATTGTAGGGGAGTGGTATTGTTGCTTGCGGGGAGAAAAGAGCTGTTTCCTGCTTCCCGGCTGCTATGCCTGTCTGCACTGCCTGAACCAGTGGGCTGAGCACACAGGTATAAGCCTCTATGCTTTGCATTTGCAGTTGCTGTAGACAGATCTTCCCTCTGGCTGGCCTAACACCAGGGTAGGGTTTGCCAGTTTGCGAGCCAGGTGGGGCTGGCCAGGAGAAAGGCGCAGTGGGCTGCTGTCACGGAGAGGGTTCTTGGAGCTGTGTAGGCAGCCAGGGAGCTGGAGCGACTGAAGTTCGTGAAAGCTCCCAGTCTGCTGGGCAGAGTGCACCTGGAAAGTTTGTCTGCCTGTCCTTTCTCCTGAGCAGTAAGCTCTGTGCAATCCTTGCTCCTTTAGCAGCCCTCTTGCTAAGGGCTTCCTTGTTAGAAAGTCTCTCAGACTGCCTGCCTTTCTTTTGTCCCCGAGCAGCTGGGTATGGATCCTTGCTTTCCACAACAGCTGGAATCTCAGTCTTTCCAGGAATTCTGCCTGTCCTAGCTTTCCAACCCTGTAATCATGAGACTATCATGCAAGCAACATGGAATGTAGGCTTGTGCTCCCAGAGGCAGATCTCTGGAGTTAGGTATTCAGCAGTCCCAGGTCTCCACTCCCTCTCTGCTCCGTTTATCTTCCTCCTGTTGGTGAGCTGGGCTGGGGGAAGGGCTTGGGTCCTGCCGGGCCACAGCTTTGGTACGTTACCCTGTTCTGTGAGGTCGGCCCTTGTCTCCAGGTGTATGCACTTTGGCACAGTCCTCTTTCCCGTTGCTCTTTCAGGAGTAGTTGTATCAGTTATATTTTCATATTATATGTGGTTTTAGGAGGAAGCCTCTGTCTCACCTCTGATGCTGCCATCTTTAATCCTGAGCATCAGTAAGTTTAAATCTAGAGGGACCTGAAGAACTGTAACAGTCTCCTTATGCATGAGGGCTCCAGCTGGCAGGACAGGCTGTAGCTGCAGGACAGAGGGCCACCTGTGAGCCCCTGGAGCCACGTCAGGGGGCTCTTCTCCCAGAGCCTACCGGCAGCTGGAGCCCACGCCTGACTCCTGCCGGACTCACCTCTCCTCCTCATCCAGGAGATCCAAAGCCCGGAGAAAGGACAAGAAGCGCTCGTCTGGCTCCACTTGTTCCTTCATGGCAATGTACTTCTGCTCCATGATCACATTGTGGAAGATAGTGGCCTGGGGCAGAGGAAGGACAGGATGCAGACAAGGAGGGGGCTGAGGAGTGTGGAACTGGGATGGTCCGGGATCTTGCTCATATCGGAACCCTGCTTCCCTCCAATACTGTCCAGCCCTGCCCGTTCCCACTGTTGGGTCTTCAGCTCCTCCAGGTTAACTATCTCAAGATATGTCCCAGGGGATGGGCCGGACAGGGTCCTGCCCAGGGGGTCTTGACGGCAGAAAGGCAACCAAAGTGCATCAGAAACAGCCCCCTGAGCCCAAAACAAAACCAGAACGTCCCCACCCTGTCTCAAGTTGGAGGACCGCCAGGGTCCTTGAAGGGGCAGGCCTGCCCAGAAACAGCACCTGGACCTGGCCCAGGATCAGGGCTACGGACAAGCGGAGACTGGAGTGGGGAGCTGAGACCTCAGGTGGGAAGGCACTGCCAGCCCCCTGATGTGCTTCCTGCCCTGAAGGAACAACATTCCTCCCCCTGGGCAGGGCCTGAGGGGGAGGCCAGTCCTGCTCAGAGGCTGCCCCATGTAGCCCGCAGCCCCACCTGCCCTGGGGCCAGGAACGGGGTTTAGGCGGGTCCTTCTAGCAGTCCTCTCCAAGAAGCCCAGCTCCTGGGGTGGAGGGGAGACTGTCAGGGGGGCAGGGGGTCCCGGTGCTGAGAGGTCCAGGCTCACTGGGGGCTCTCTCCTCTCTAAAGCTCACCATCCTGCCCCCCTCTTTGCCCCTCGGGGCTCACTCACATTCTTATTTTTCAGGAGTTTCTGTTCAACCATGTCATAACATGCAAGGAAGGCGAGCACGCACTGTTCCACCTGGGTAGGGAGGTGATGAGTCCCCGCCTGCCTCAGACGGGCCCACAGAGCCTCCCCTGAACACCACACCCTCAGCCCCCAGCTATCTTAGACCACCCTGTGCTGCCTCGCTCCCCTCCCTTCACCCTGCTTTCCCCTCCTGGGCCCTCCCAGGGCTGGCTTTTGGCCGATCCCAGGACCTGTGGTCCCTGCACCTGTCCTCCAACTTCTCCCTGTACCCAACTGCTCTCGCCCTCCTCCTGGTCACTCCAGTGCTGGCAGCTCAGGGTTGGTGGCACCAGGAGCAGGTACAGGGTCGCCCCACCACCCCGACCCTGGCCATGCCACTCTCACCATCCTCTTCCTGTGACTGGTTACCATGTGGTCGCCCTGGCTTTGCTGCAGTCTGTAGGTCATCTGCAAGGTCCAGGACACTCAGGTGCGTATGCTCCCCTCCCACTTGGCCTCCCACAACCAGACCTTGGTTGATGGATGCCTTGCCCGAGTCCCCAGACACCTATGCTGTCCCCACATCCAGCAGGCTCTCAGCCTAGAGCGACCCCAGCTCCAGCACACACAGAATCATGGGTGTCCTTGGGCGGCAGCCAGCTGCCCCAAGTGTCAGGGGAGATCCCTGTGCCTCCCAGGGTGCCGTGAGCACTCACTGTCACCTGGCTATCAGCACGGCTCCCCTCACATGACCAGGTGGGGTGGGCGCAAAGCTGAAGCCCATCTTGTGCTCCCTGGACCCTGCTCCCCTGGGAGGCCCGCACCCCAGGGTGACAACCCTCCATGACTAGATCAGGAGCCCGAGTCCTCAGAGGGGCAGTGACGGGCTCAGGGGCCCCAGGGGAGAGGCCGACCATACTCAGCCACAGGCCTCACCCCTGCTGCCGACCCCACGCCTGCGCCAGCCCTGACCGGGGCCTGTCCTCTGGGTCCTCACTGGGTGCCAGGGCCCAAGTCACGTGGACCCAGGGAGGGAGACAAACAGGGCCCTCAGCGGCCTGTGGGACTCTACTTCCCCCATCAGCTCTCCCCTCTCACCTCGCACACCTCGAGTCTGTCCCAAGGCTGGGCCACAGCACAGCAGAGGAGTTGCCCCAAGAACCCCCTCCTTCCAGACCTCCAGACTCCACTTACCCGGCAGAGCCACCAGTTGTTAAGCCGTAAGTCTTTTAGTGTTTTGCATAGAGCTGCCAGGATGGCGCTGATAAGGGGAGGGGAGAGGAGGAGGGAGACATGTGGCCAGCAGGTGGAGTTTGGGGGCAGACCCCTTTTCCTGGAGATCCTCGAGGACCCACTAGCCTGTAGCCTGCATGAGGCTTTCCACCATGGCCCTGAGCCCAGGGGAATCCATGGCCTGGGGAGGGGGCTGCACGTTTCCACACGGGGCCTCCATTCCCAGTGTTCCTGGGGGCGAATCTGCATTGGGCCAGGTTTCTGTCCTTGGGGCAGACCTCCTGCTGCAGAACACATGCTCAAAATCTCCAATTGGCTTCAGCCCACACCTGATATTGAAGGAAACTGATTCCTGTGGGGGTACCCCTGGCCTAACCCACAGGGGCTCCAAGAGCCTGCTATCCCTGTCCCTAGGCTCTGCCGCGTCCCAGGACGTCCCAGCTGCCTGAGGGGACACTGCCAGACATAGGGGTGTCCCTGTCCACTCAGGTGCCCTGGTCCCAGGGACAGGACTACCCACCTGTTAGTCCATCTCCGGGTGCCTCTAAGACGACGTATGGCAGGGCTGCCCAGGCTCAAATGAATGGCACGGATGGCCAAGTAATTCCTGAGGTGTGCACATTGCTGGGAAGGAAGACAGAGCTGAGACGGGGCCTGCCTCTCTGCCTGTGTCCCCCATGAACTCCTGTCCGTAAGGAGACAGACACCCAGGGAGCCCAGCACACCTGCTGCCTGCTGAGCAGCCCTCCTGGGTGGGGACTGTAGCTCAACCCAAGGAAGGGGCCAGGTATGGTTGTCCCACCCCTGGGGCCTGCGAGTCCAGGTCCGCACACCCCTGGCAGGAGGGGCCCAGGGACCGTGCAGGGCAGACCGCAGGCACCCATCCTGACAGCTGGCAAAGGAGCGGAGCAGTTCCCAAGATGCCAGGATGGACCCCGGGGGCCCTCCCATCACATACCCTGGCCACATTCATCCAGAACTCCACCACTTTGGCCCTGTCCTGGGCCGTTGTGCTTGGGGTCCTGAGGCAGGTGGTGGTGACCAACTTAATCAAGAACAGAAATCCCATGAGGACCCTATGCATGTTGGGGCGTAGATTCAGGACTCCCATCTGTGGCTGATTCTCTAAGTACGTATTACATTTGATATATTCCATCCTCCTGTACACATCCTGGGGATCACAAGGGAGGCTCATGCAGCTGTGCCCCTGGTGCCCCTGAGCCCAGGCAGCTGAGGATGTGCTGTGAGCCTTGTGGCCATCCTGGCTTCGGACCCCGTCCACGGAGGGGCCCAGGACCCCACAGTGGTGGGGAGCAGAGGGGCTTTGCTCACAGGCATCCTCACTCACCTCCCCCCTGCCACACAAGGCAGCTCCCCCTGCCCAACCTGGGGCATCTGCCCCCCATTCTGCCACCCCGTGGATCCCGCTCCCCACTCAGGTGCAGTTTCCCCTGAAGCAACTCCACCCAGGGCCTCTGTTGGTGTCTGCATCCCATGCAGTCAGGTCCATGGCAGGATTCTCTCAAGTTCGGAGGCTGTAGAGGCCTGCAGGCCAATGGCCTGAGGACCTAAGGCCCCCGGCAGCACCTCCCTGAGCACCCTCCTGTGCCCTGCCCCTCTCAGCCCAGCCAGGCCCAGCCCACCTCCTCTCCGCTCTTCCTCATTGGTCTGCAAGGGACCCTTAAGTGCCAGCCCTACTGTCTCCCTGTGGTCAGTGAAGGCTTGGGGATGAGAGTCTCTCAGGGCACATGGTGTGTCCGTGGGGAAGCATAGACGTGGGGCCAGATCACAGGAGGTGGGGGGCAGATGTGGGGCCAACCATGACACAGGGAAGGCCCACCCCACCCCAGAGAGCCCGCTCCACTCACAGCACAGATCAGGGTCAGCTGCTCGGCCACGACTTTGTAGTGAAACGCCAAGATATCCAGCTCCTCCTCCCTTAGCACATCCCGGGTGCTCGTGGCACAGGGGTGGGTGGGCATCGGGTCCGGATCTGACTCTGCTACGCCCGGTGCCATTGCAGCAGGTGCCACGGGCCCCAGGCCTGAGGGCTCATGGGGCTCCAGCTCGGGTCCTGGCTCTGGGGCTGAGACCACTCCTGGGAGGTCCCAGGTGCTCATGGCACAGGGGCTGGGGGGCGCCAGCTCGGTGCCTGGCTCTGGGGCTGAGGACACTCCTGGGAGGTCCCAGGTGCTCATGGCACAGGGGCTTGGGGGCACCAGCTCGGGGCCTGGCTCTGGGGCTGAGGACACTCCTGGGAGGTCCCAGGTGCTCATGGCACAGGGGCTTGGGGGCGCCAGCTCGGGGCCTGGCTCTGGGACTAAGAACACTCCTGGGAGGTCCCAGGTGCTCATGGCACAGGGGCTGGGGGGCTCCAGCTCAGGGCCTGGCTCTGGGGCTGAGGACACTGCTGGGAGGTCCCAGGTGCTCATGGCAGAGGGGCTGGGGGGCTCCAGCTCGGGGCCTGGCACTGGGGCTGAGGACACTGCTGGGACATCCTCCGGCACGTCAGGGGCTGAAGCACGTGGCGCCGGCTGCAGCTCCAGCACAGGGGTTACAAAGCGCTCCTGACCCAGGACGGACGGGCAGCGTTCCTCCCGATGTGGTTCTGGAGCAGGACACAGAGGAAGGGGCTGATTCCCCACACCTTTCCAAGGACAGAAAAGCCCTCACTGCCTGGAAGAGAACCCCAGTCCGGGAAGCCCACCCTAGATGGTGTCCTGGTTGCAGCCCCTCACCTTCTGGCTCTGCCACCGTGGGCCCCAGGTGCTCCTCCTGGACCAAGTGGTGGTGGACTTGGCCCTCCTGGGTGGGTGAAGCCTGGCTGTCGTGGAGGGTGCTGGGCACGTACTCGGGCTCCCAGGCATGGCGCCCAGCCTGTCCCATCCTGGGGCTGGGAGAAAGCCTGGGGGTGGCAGAGTGAGAAGCCTGGTCTCTCCAGGCACACTGCCCTCCCGGCCCTCCCTTGTGTGGCCCAGGCCGCTCTGCATTCCCCGGCCTCTCCAGGCAACGGCCCTTCTGCCATCCTGACCCTGGGTGTCTGTCCTGGGTCCCCACCCTTTCCCATCCTCCCGAATCCAAAGACGAGTGACCTGCTGGCTTCTGCTGTGTTCCTCCTGCCCCAGGCCCCCAACTCCGCCTCCCCCCATTCTGTGAGACGACGGGCAGTGCCCCCCTGGGCCCAGTGAACGCTCACATTGTCAGTTCCTCCTCTGGCCCGTCGTCATGCCCCCCAGTACGTGAGGAGGCTGGGAGGGCACCGCCCGTGATGCTCCCCGGCCGTGACCTGGGAATGATGCCTAGAGTGACTGCCCGACTCCACCCGGGACGGGGTCCCAGCATTGTGTCTGCTTCCTTCACTCAGTTAGGCTAAGGGTCCCTAGAGGGTCTGCACACAGCGGGTGCTGCATACCTACTGTTGCTGAAGGAAGTCCTACCGGAACCTGCCCAGGCACACCTCTGCTGCCCCCAGAGGTCCCTCACGTGGCCACGGTGAGGACAAGGACGGGGCCCAGCTACAGGGAATCGCGAGCCTCCGTTTCAAAGGCTGCTTTCCATGTGCTTTTCCAAATTGAGCCGGGCTTCAGGCCACTGACGGGGTAGGCCAGAGGCTTTTCATCAGGTGCAGAAAAGAAAGCCCTGAAGTGGCCCAGCTTGGCTGGCTGTCCTTTCTGCAGCGCCCAGTGCCAGGGGAGCCCCTCTAAGGCTCCTCCCATGTTCCCCGTGGGCACCCTAACAGGCTGATCGCCAGCCACCCTGTCTGTCAGAGGGGCACGCTGCAGCTCAGACACATGTGGGGACACTCAAGGCACACAGCGGGCCAGGGGCAGAAGCCCGACTGTGCCAAGGAGGGGATGGATGCTCACCGGGGGCGCCGCTGGCCTGTGGACGGCTGGTCAGCATCCTCGAGAGGGAGTGGGGACTCAGGAGGGCTCCAGCTGTTTGTAGCTGGATCGACCCGTGCCGTGCGCTTTCTCCACTTGCTCCTCACGCCTGTCCAGAGCGCCCTGAGCTTGGGGATCTTAGTCCCACGGAGAGTTGACTCATGGTCATGCTGAGGGGGCAGCAGGGATATAGTCGGTGGGACACCCAGGAACCACCAGGATGAGGGAGGTTTGCATCTCACCCGAGAGCCCCCAGCCCCCTGGGATGTGAGCAATGAGAGGGACTGGGTGTCCCCAGGGAATGAGGTTCCAGGCCCTCTAGAATGGGGCTGTCGGCCACTCTCGTGAGGAAGCCCTGGGAGGGCCCTGGCAGGTTGCCAGGTTTGGAACGGGTCCTGGGAGTAGACAGCCTGCCCCAGGTGCAGGGAGATGGAGCAGGTGAATGCATCCACCAGCTCCTCCACGCTCCCCAGGGTGGAGCTCTGCAAAGCCGGCACCTAGTAGCTGGGGAGGTGGCACCTGGGCCTGCTTGGACCTCCCCGCAGGGGGCAATGTGGGCCCCAAACCCTGCCCCCGAGATCAGGCACACAGGGCCATCTGCATAGGCATCCAGTCCCTGAGCGAAGGAGAGGACACCCCCTGGGCTCAGGATTAAATGTGGGTGGAAGTACCTGGTCCCAACACTCACCTCCACATCCTGAATGATGAGACCAGAGCTGTGACACTGACCGCCCCCCTCCTCCCCAGCCTTCCGTCCCACCCAGCCCCACGCCCACCACACAGAAGGGGTCAGGGGTGGGGGGAAGATCAGCCCAGGATGGATCACACTTGTGGCCTGGCCCTGGAGTGGCCAGCTCTGGGCTGCCCTGTGTTACCTCAGGGTTCCTTGGACAACACGGACAGAGGCGCCGGAGGTGGTCCCGGAGCCAACGCCCACAGCGAACAGGAAGACTCTCCCTCTCGGCCTCCCTGACTCCCAGGCCTTCAGAAGGCTCCGCACAACAAGACCGCATGTTGCTCTGTCGAGCGTCGCTGGTCAAGTGAGCAGGACTGGGGTCTGCCACCAGGAACTGGGCACCGGGTCACAATCCAGGTTCTACTGGGCGTGTCACCAGTGACATCACTTCTTCAAGGTTCCATGTCCTGGGCCCCTCCCTGCATTCAGATACGCCCACATGCCCCTCTGGGCTGCTGACCACCCACCCTCCTGGCCCTTGCCATGCATGTCTACCCAAATCTCCACCAGAGCCCTTCCCTCGCTCTTTGGTAATGTCACCAGGGTCCCAGCTCTGAGGAGACAAGAGCTGACCTCAGGCCTCTTTTCCTCACCAGGTCCCTGTCCTGCTGAAGCCACGGTACCTCCCAGGAGCTGCCCAAAGTCCCAACCTGCACAGGCAGGGTCATGCCAGACATTCCTCCCTAGGGCCATCCTCAGGGATATATGGATGACACCTCCAGCTCCTGGGGGCTGGTGTCACATGTGTCTGACCCACAGACTCAGAGACGGAAGAATGCCGACCAGGCTTGGCATGGAGCGTGGAACACCACGCAAGTCAGGCCCGGCTCCGGGCCTTGTGATCTTGGGCAAGTCACTCCCCCGTTAGGCCATTTCCAGGGGTGCAGCTGGAAGGGGCGGCAATGAGAGGAGATCCAGGTGTTGCCATCTACCGGCATCCTCCTTCCAATGGTCCAGGCTGCTCCCAAACTAGATGCTTTTCAGACCAATCAGTGAATGGGTCAGAGTAGCACACTGGAAATGAAGTCTAATCCGAGGTGGTCCACAAGGCTGCTGTGCTCTTTTGTGTGTGTGGGAGGAGAGGTCAGATCCAGCACCTTATTCATCACCTTAGAAGGGAGAGCTAGGCATGCCCACATGATAGACTTCTAGAAACTTCTCTAAGATGAAAGGCCCCTGAATTTTTGTTGGATTTATTTCCCACCTTCTAACACATAACTGTTCTATCAATACGCTTAGGCAAGTTGTACTTCCTGATCAAATCACCATAATACCATCCATGTGATGGGCCAGTGTGATGTATTCTGGAAGGAAAAGGAGATGAACGTTCCTTCTGACTAAATTACAACCTAAGTCTGGAGATTTGATATACCTCGGAGACAGTTTTCTCTCCTTGCCGGCTGAAAGCCACCTGCTCTGCTGTTCTTTACTAACAGGAAGAGAACAAAGAGCATTTCCCTGATCACCACTTACACGCTGGGTGCTTGGGGATCAAGTGATGAAGCCCCCTGTGCAGCAGTAACTGCATTTGAGACACTCTGTTACACTGACACTCATGCACTGTCATCTCCAAGATGCACCTGGTTTCTGAGTAGGCCAAGTGAGTGACTTGAATAAGGGTGTGTGGAAATCACCACCCCTACATCTCTCAAATCCTTGGTGGTGACAGTGGTTCCTGGAATCTCTCCTGGAATGAATTACTGCTTTCAATGTAAACTTTAGAGGGAATTCTAGAGGCTTGTGCTTGACGTATACCACACAGCACGAATTCCATGCCGGCACACTCCCCTTTGGCTAGCTAGCAAGGAGGACGGTGGGAGCTCTGCGTCCCTCCAAGACAACTCGGCCCTGTGGGCTCTGACACCGAAGGAGCGTCACTGCGGGCACTTGGTCTGGGGGGGCCACTGCTGATACCGAAACCCGCTCCTCGTCCCTGAAGTCAATGTCCCACAACAGACAATGACAAGGTTTTGAGGAAAGGATAGTTTACTGATTTGCTAGCATATGAGGGAGTGGCAGGCTCCTGCTTTAAAAAAACCACTGTCCTCCTGACACACAAGTGGTTAGGGCTTCTCGAGGGGAAATCGTGGGAGAGAGGCTGGGGTGCAGACACATGAAGGAGCAGCTTGCAGGGTCCAAGCAGACATTCGTGCACCAATTCACCAGCTTTTTGTTTTTCTTTTCTGCGCCTTCTCAGTAACCTGGGACAGGATGCTTGGGGTTGAACAAAATAGCTTTCAGCTTTATCTCTGACCCTCAGACTCAGAAAATCTGGAGAACAAGAAGAAACTGCTGCCCCCCCTCACCCCCCACCCCTGCCCGTTAGTGGTGACAGTTTCTGGGGCTGCTTGAGTCCACTTTCCAGTGAATGTTATTAGTGTTCAGTTTTGAATAAAGATTTGGTTCCCCTTTTCCTCTACTACAAATTCACTTATTACTGGTACATTCCCTACTCCATGCCCTTAACAGGTGTCACAAAACACATCATGAAATGCCTTTAGGGAGAGTTTCTGACTTTATTTCCTAAAGGTAGCCACAAGTTGAAAAACACAGCTCTAAGCGTTTCTTGGAATATCAGTGCTTGCTGATAAGACAGGAACTGCTATCTGTGGTTCAGACTTCCAGTGGACTTGTCTTATGTGTTCAAATTCTGCAAATGGTGCTGTTAGAATCAGGAAGGGACTGTCTCCTTGCAACTGCCTGGAGCTGACACCTTTGCATTTAATACTCGCACGAAGAATTTTCTGAGGAGCCCCCCCCCACGTCTAGCACATGAACAAATTGGGGAAAGAGAAGAGGGGACCCACAGATGCCTTTCTGTCCAGACCCACTGCCCCACTCCCTCCACAGAGGCCTCAGGAGCCAAGGGTGCAATGCTTGCAAGCCCAGGGCCTGTACTTTTTGCCTTCCAGGCTGTTCCCCTGCCGCTGCTACACTTGTTACCACTTTTGGAAACCTATGAGAAGAACACAGGCCCAACTTGGGCCTTACCGAGGTTTCGGTTTAGTTAGCAGGGGAGGCTACAGGTCCTAGGAGTCAGCCTTTCCTGGCACCGTGGCCATGCCTGTCCTAAAGTTAATTCTGCGTTGTGAGCACCCGAGCGGCCCCTTCCCGCTGACAGCCTTTCAGCCGATGCTGCTGCCAAGTGCCTATTGCCTTGTGCAGCCGGCCGTGTACGCAGCTGCCTGTGTATGGATCCCACCATGCTGCCCCCTCCACACACATACCCTGGGACTCGGATGCCACCTTCACGTCTTCTCTCCCTGTCCCACATGCCCTCTAGCTTAACTGAGGGATACCTGACGTGGAAACAATGGGGCACACTCCACGGGAAGGACTGACGACGTGATCGCCACCTCCTGAGCCATCACCACAGTCGAGATGAGGGATGCCCATCACCCCAACAGTGTCCTCATGCCCCTCTGCAATTCCTCCTTCCCTGCCATCAGCAAACACATCCCCATTCCCAGGCAATGCCCGGTCTCCTTTAGATCCCTATACATGACCTTGTATTTTCTAGAGTTTTCTATGTACTCATTTTCATCTGGCTCCTTTTACTCAGCATCATCATTTTGAGATGCATGCCTGATGTTGCATGGATGAAAAAGTCATACGTTCTCATTGCAAAAGAGTATTCCCCTGGGGTACCAGACCATGGCTGGTTTATCCATTCCCCTGTGGATGGACTACAAATAAAGCTATTATTCATTGTGTATAAGGTTTTGCATAAACATCTGCTTTTATTCCTCTTGGATAAGCTCCTCAGATGGAAATCGCTTTGTAGGTGTCCATAACTTTTAAACATGTACCAAGCTATTTTTTTACCAGCTCCTTAAGAATACTCCAGTTGCTCCACATCTTTGCCAACACGTTTACATTCAGGTTTTTAATTTTAGCCATTCTCATGTGCAGTATCTCATTATGTTTTCCACCTACATTTGTCTTTCACTTTCGTTTCCCACATGACTCATGTTGTTCAGAAAAAGAAAAGTCAACTATGAACTTCCCAGAACACACTTGATCATAGGAAAGGCCAAGCGCACCGAGAGGGATGGCTGTGTGGGTGGACGGAGGCCTTTGTCTACCACAACTCTGGCCTGCTCCTCCCCTGGAGTGTATTCAAATAAAACATTTGATGCTGGGCTGGCTTGTTTGTGGAGTCAAAGAATGAACTTAGCAAACGCCCAAGGTAGGAGAGCCAGGGAGAGGCTTTCATTGAGATACAGTGAGAGGACAGAGCTCCTGGATTGCACAAGTAGGGGACAAGACAACCCATAGTTGTGCGTTTCTTTAGGGGTTTTATAGACAGTTGAGGATTTTTGTGAACTTGAAAAAAGGCTTAGGGGTGTGGACTTGTTAAGTGGTCCCTGAGTATTTAGATTTAACTGAACAAGAAATTTACTGCTCTGATTTCTCCCTGAGATACGGGCATCTTGGTCTGGGGAGCATAACAAACAAGGCCACCTTCCCAGCTCCCAAGGTGGGCTGAGGTATTGTCTGTTTGCTAAAGAGTTAAGAATCTTTTTTCTTAATTTCCTGGGTATTAAAATGCAATCTTATCTTAAAGGTGGAATCCTTCTTGCCTTTTACCATGTTGTTTATGGCTGGGCTTACTTGCCATTATTAATTGCCCAGATTACAAATCACCTCATCAGGTCTTACGGAGGAGAGACAGCACATAGGCCTGGGCCTTTTAGCATGCTAACGTGAATCTTACACATGATTACAAACGATTAGCATAATAAAAACACGGACTACTTTCCTTTACCTGGGGAATATTAACTGATCTCACTCAAGAGTGCCTCTAGAGCTTAATGTGTAACACAGAGTTTTGATAGGCACTTTCCCTGCATGTAGTTACACTGCTCTGACTGTAATTATCCTGCCTTGCTTTCGCGGGAGGCCCTCACCCTATTCTGTCTAAGCCCACGGCCCCTGTCTCAGGCTGAGCATGGGAAGTGAAACAGCCATAGGAGGAGACTTCTCTCAGAGATGGTGAAGATTCAGGCCTCTGCAAAGTCGGGGCTCGGGGGGTGAGGATCTGTGCCTCTCCTCTGTTGGCCCCCAAGCCCTCTCCTGATGGCCCCTCTGCGACTGTGCCTGTCTTAGGTTGTTCCTCCCTTGAGGAATCTTACCCGTCTCTGGCTAGCCAGCCATCCTGCGGGGCCAATCAGGGTGATGTGAGGCATGTGCCTGAGAGAGAGGCAGCGGCGGTTTTCTGTCTCCTTGGCTGTTTAGGCCTCCACGGCCTCCATGCCCCGTGTCTGCTTTAGTGATCCCTTGCCAGCCGGCACCGTCCCAGCTCAGGTCATATATTTTGAGGAACTCAGGCCACTTTTCAGGTTAAAGATCTGAGGAGAACTTACTGTAAGACAGTTGACATAAGGATATTTGGAAATATCTGTAATGTAAAATACTGAATAAAGTTTAGCATTATTCCTTTGACAGTGCTTTCCAGGTAATTATAGATCAGATAGATAAGCCGAATTACCCACATATTTTCCCTAATGAGGAGAAAAAATTCCTCTGGCATGTTCCAGGCCCCTCTGCAAAATAACAAGTGTTAATTAGAGGTAAAAGCACCTTTTTGAATTTGGTGTTGGTGAGACAAGGGACCGTGGGTTTAGGCAGGATAGGGTGAGGGCCTCCGGAGGAAAAGCACAGCAAGATCATTACAGTCAGAACAATGGCACAATGTGCGAAGAAGTCCCTATCGAAACTCTGTGTTAAGCATTATGCAGTCAGTCACACTAACTCTCAGTGTAAAGACACCAGACTAGGAATACAGACATCCTTCAGTGAAATCAGTTAAAGCTCAAAAGGCCAGGAGCACCTTGGCCTGGAATGTTTGCTGTTCTGCAGATAAAGAAGAGTGTTATCTCAGCATCACCTGTGACCTCTCTGTATCAGTTAGATCATGACACTGTAAAATTTACCTTAGCCTGCTAAAAGGCCCAGCTTATTTTTACTTGTACCTATATGTGTGGGATTAATGGGATTAATACATAAATCAAGTAATATAGAAATCAAATGTACAAATACACATGGACTTGATTGTTTTTCCTACAACTCTTGATGTGTAATCAAAAACAGAATGGTGAGAACCAAAACTGACCGCCCTGATGTGGTTTCAGTATCCTTGAGAAGTGTCACATCCTTGGGCTAGACTCAAGGCCAGATAATGATGTTTAAGTTCATTTTAAGTTCGTTTGCTCAACAAATATGAGAGGTGCCTTTTTGGCGCATGACTCTTGTGCTGTGAAGCCTCGAGTCCCCTGCTGGTCCTTTCAGATCTTCCGTATCTCATCGTGTCTCCTCCCTCATCTGTGGGTCAGAAGCAGGGAGCAGCCGACATATATGCTGTTTCCTTCTCTGATTGGAACCAAGTAATCCGCAACCTGAGCAAAAGATTCATTTAGTAAACAAGCCAGGCTATAAACATCCCAAAAAGTTAAGAAGTAAGGTTCTTAACACACTTCGGCAAACAGGCAACAACCCAGCCCACCTTGGGGCCTAGGCAGGCAGCCTGTTTGATTTGCTCCCAGACCAAGACGCTGGTATCCCAGGGAGAAATCAGAGCAGGAACTTCCTTGTGTCAAATTAATTCTAAGTATTTAAAGACCACTTAATAAGTCTGCACCCCCAGCCCTTAGTCACATTCCTAAAGAATCCTTAAAAGGGGGAACCCCCAACCTTTTGGGGTGCTCCTCTCTCTGAGGTTGCGCACACTTTCTGTGTAATCTTTTACTCTTAAACTTTCTCACTTCAAACCTTTCAGGGTGCCTCTCCTTGTTGAGGTTGCCTGCTGCACTTCTCTCTTTAAGTAACTTTAAATAAAGCTTTTACTCTGTTTCACTACTGTGTCTCTGCCCTGCAATTCTTTGTCATGGTGGGGACAAGGACGGAGGAAAGTACACATGCTCCCCCAACAGCTCTAACTGCCTTAGCCCTTTAGGACACCAGGAGCTCGTCAGAAACACTCCCAGTATTTTGAAAACATTCAGTTATGTCTGTCTGCTTGGTATCAACTTCAGCTTTAGTCTATACAAATTCAACATCCTCTGTGTCTCTTCAAATATCTCCTTATAATCTTCACTCCCATTCTTGGGTTAGTCTGTAAAGATGTATTACAATGAGGAAAGCTATCAAGCGTATCGAGGGTTTAGCTACGCAATGTTAGACCCGACATGGAAATTTTAAACCATCTTTTAGAGCCAACATAACTTTCCCTCAAAACTGCCCTAAATATATTTTAAGGTTGCTAACTTCAATTTCAGAATTCCTCATTTTTCAAAAAAACAAGAATTACGATCAATAACAATCTTTGTTTAAATCACTCTGTTCCTGGGACACTGGTCATTAAAGTTAATTTTTAAACAGGCCAAGCAAAAAGCTAAATATTTTGTAAATGCCTACTATTCATATCAATTCATATTCATCATATTCATGTCAGTTACATAGCCTGTTCCATGTATTACCAAATTCTGTATGTTAGTTTTAAATCAAATGCAGTAAGTACATCAGCTGTTAAATTTTTATTGCATTCCATCTGGTCTACTCACATATGAATGTGTTACTAAGGAGTTGCGTTTAAAAATGTAATCCATTTTTTTAATCAAAACACGAAGATACAATTTCACTGAAAAATTTGGTCTCTAATACAGTAGTATTTCCATAATATGTGTAAAGTCCAAGTTCAGTGTGACAATAACTTCCCCACCTATACTTCAACTGTGTGTATTGAAGTATACAGCTTTACTTTGACTTAGACATCATTCTGAGAAACTGAGGCTTGCCCTATTTTCATACCTTTATGAACGCCAGCCCATCATTCCAAATTTTAAAAATAAGACTGACGGATAGAAAGATGGATGTGCCGATGGATAGATGACCAATCAAGTATAACAATACGAAGTAGCAGAAACTAGGTGGTAGGTGTTGGAGTGTTCCGTATAGAATCCTGCCAATTTCGCTGAGCATTTGAAAATGTTATGGTGAAACCTTGGCAGAACAACCGCCCATTTGCAAGGCCCACCTTACTGGCCACCACAGAACCCCATTTTTCCCCCAAGGCATTTAACCCTTCCTACGACCCATCAGGTGTTTATGTGCCACAACTCATCTCCCTACAGGATTCACATTTGAATCATTTTCCTCTCATTCACTTCCATCTATTACAACATCTTGTACACCATGGTCATTCAACAGATGGCAAAAAAAAAAATACTTGACCATTTATGGAAAATAAAATAATCACTGTGTACTTTTACTAATAAAATTGTTCTCACATAATACAGACGGCTATCAACTGCAACACACAGGAAGCTGAAACAGAAAAGACCTGTCTGTATTCCAAGAAAAAAAATTTTCCAACCATGTATTTGCAGTCTGAGATGTTAGAATGATTCACAGCTCTTGAATTAAGAGATGGCCAGACCTTCCCTCAGGGAAGGCAAACGTGCCTTTGAGGGCGAGCCGAGACCAGAAGTTGGTGACTTGGGCCTTTCAGGACTAGGCCAAGTTTGTGGGATTTCCAGGAGAGGTGCAGGTGCTCCAAGTCCTGGGGACACGTGGGACCGGGGAGAGGCTGGGGAGTGAGCATCTCATGGTCTCAAGGGACTCCACAAAGAAGAGTTCATAGACTTGGGGAGGCTAAACCAGGTTCGTCAGCTAGAAGTGGAGCTAAGTAACCATTACCCAAATCCGGAAAGCAAAATGGGAAGCTCCCGGAAAGCAGGACTCAGGTCTAGACACGGTGAACTTGAGGTGCAAGTGGGACCTTATGGGCTTGAGATAAACGGAGACATAGGCCAATAGAGTTAGTTACCTAGGAAAGGGCCAGAGAAAAAGACCAACCAGTCCTGAGGTATCCTTACCATGGAGAAGGAGGTAAAATGACCTTAACCCCACTGGAGTGGAAGCCAGAATGGCGGCATGAGGATAGTGCAACGTAACAGGGTCGGAGATAAGAAAGGATGTCTGCCAAAGGGGCGGCCAAGGGGAAATGGAGAGAGGGGATGACTCAGACACCCCCTTGCCAGCGTCTGTGACGTAGTGACCACGAGGAGTGCTCGAACACCAGAGTTGGGGCTGCACCAGGCAGGCCCCGCCTCGTTTTATTTTCTTCTGTCATGAATACAGCCCGAAAAAAGGGTACCCGGTGGATTTATGTCCTTATTTAAGTAATGCATTAAGGTTAAAGCTCACTAAATAATAAACAGGAAAGTGGTTAATAGATACAGCTTTCTAATTTTATTTGAATTAATATCAAAACTAGTTTGCTTTTTTTAAGCTTATATCAACAAAGCTATATGAAGATACGTTTTCAAAAAAAAAAAGAAACAGAAGGTGGCGGCCGAAATGTCCTCCAAGTGGCACAAAAAACTCCACCCCAGACCCAGTATTTGCAGCACTTAGCCCACAAGTCAATGAACAGGCAGACTGAGTGATGTAACCTGGGGCGCCAGTGGGAGAAAAGGTATTTTTTCAAAGGTTGAATAATATGAAATCACCGAAGTACAAAAATTCATTTTCACGTTTCACATGTTCCTTAGACGATCACCAATAGCAAGCATTTTCTGCAAAGACTTTCTGTGCCACTGACTTGAGTTCAGTTAGTCCACATCAGGAATCAGCAAATGGGGAGAATTCTCCCCCATTCAGTACATCTGCACAGGCACACCCCTCGGGTAGAAGCCTTTGCCCCTTAAGTCACCAAAACAAACACTCTTTAAAGTTCGTCTGGTCTTCTGTTTCCCAGCCCAGGAACAACCATAGCAACTTCAGAATTTTGTAGGCACCACGAAAAAGGTGGTTATCTGCCCAAAGGGAGGTCCCAGGGGGTTTGGACAAGCCTCTGCAAGCCGTTACCATAAAGGCCAAGGTAATCTAACTGCAGAGAGCTGAAATCTCTGCTGTGCTCACCGCGTGCTCCTCAGTACGACAGACTCCCGTGCTCTCTCCAATCACCCGAGGTTTATACTGCCTTTCCAAGGGGATTCCATGAATCCCCCAAGTTATGACACACACAGACAAAAAAACTGGCCGAGTAGATTCCCATCATGCCAGGGCACTCGGCAGTTTTCAAGGGCAGACTGCTCCCAGAAAACTGCATATAATTCAGGCTCCCCAAAGAAATTCCAAGCAAATACAGATATTTGTTCTGTAAGAAAGCAATGCCCAAATGCAGTTTAAGAACTTGGATGAAGACGTTAGAGCACAAAGACACGAAGACGGCTTCTGGCCTATTTGGGATTCTAACTTACCATTCTGTATTTGTCCCCTCATCCCAACTTTATATATCCACTGAAAAGATTCCCCCCCCATACAGTGCATATATCTAGCGATATTTGTGTCTACTGCCAACGAGACAGCCTTTCAACAACTGAACTTTAACCTTTTTAATACAAAAATTAAAAATGTCTCCTTTCCAGTGTTCAATCGTTTAGTTCTTTAAATGTCAGCTGCAAAAAAAAAAACTATCATTGAAAAAACAGAATCCACCTCCCTGCTACAGCTGACAAAGGAATTGCCACAAAACCATAGGTAAAATAATGTTCTTATGAGTTCCAATTAAGGCATCTATTTTGTAATTTCCAAACAAAACATCTCCTAAGACATGGTCACTCACGTTAGTCTCACATGCCTTTCAGCCTTTAGCAAGTAAGATACTACAATTGGCTGCATACCCCCCTCACCCATTTTAATTCCCTTTTCTCATTATCTTGCCCCCAAACACATACACTGAGATTTTTACTCAACTATAAAAAAGGTTTTAAGGTAATTTCAGTAACAAACCAGAAGTCAGGCTGAGATTCTTTAAATCAAACAGGCCTGTGCAACAAGAGAGCAGCCACCATCCCTCCCAGGGAACTGACGCCAGGGTTCCTGTTTACGGAGTCAAAGAATGACCGTAGCAAACACCCAAGGGAGGAGAGCCAGGGAGAGGCTTTCACTGAGAGGGACAGTGAGAGGACAGAGCTCCTGGCTCATGCCAGGAGGGGACAAGGGCGCCCGTAGTTGTGCATTTGTCTAGGGGTTTTACAGGCAGTTGAGGGTTTTTTGGGAACTGGATAAAGGCTTAGTGGTGTGGACTTAAGTGGTCCTTGAATATTTGAAATGAACAACAAAAGAAATTTACTGCTCTGATTTCTCCCCATACACTGGCATCTTGGTCTGGCAGCATAACAAACAAGGCCGCCTGCCCAGCCCCCAAGGTGGGCTGAGTTTGCTAAAGAGTAAGTTAAGAATCTTACTTCTTAACTTCTTGCATGTTAAAATGCAATCTTATCTTTAAGATGGGATCCTTCCTGCCTGTTACTATGTTGTCTGTGGCTGGGCTTACTTGCCATATTAATTGCCCAGGTATATATTACTTGATTAGGGCTGGAGGAGGAAAAGCAGCATCGGGGCAAAGTTAAAGATAAGCTGGGCCTTCTAGCAGGCTGAAGTGAATGTCACAACAGCCTCATTTAATTGACACAGTGAAGACATGGGCTGTGCTGAGGTATTTTCTTATCTGGGGGATGTTCGAACATTCCAGGCCAAGTTATTCCTGGCTTTTTAGTTTTAACTAATCTTCACTGAAGAATGCTTATACTCCTAGTTTGATATTTTACTTTAGAGAATTAATGTGACACTGACGTTGCTTAACTGTTTAATACGGAGTTTAGGTGCGGGTCTTTTTCCGGAGGCCCTCACCCTACTCTGACTACACCCACGGTCCCTGTCTCATTCCCCCCTCTGCTGATGGAGACCCTGGCTGCTGCTAGGGAAAGGGGGCGACGACCGCTCTGGCTGCTTCGTGCTGCGAAGGGGGTGCAGTATGGGTGCAGTTAGGTCTCCATCAGTGGTCAGTGAGGTGAAGGGGCCTCGGAAGATGGGCACTTCTATTCCGGTTCCATTTCTATTACTATTTGCAGTTTTATGGCTTCTAGGCAAGAGAGAAGAAATCGTGTTATTAGGTTAAGTAGCAACATCTGGAGTTGGATTTGCCATTCTGGAAGAAGAAACTTGACAAGGACATTAAAGAATGCATGGCTAAATATGAGGCTTAAGAATAGTAAGATTCTAATTGAAATGATGGGAGAAAATTAAAACACCTGGAGAATCATAGCCAGATATTTTGGGGAAACTAGAATTCTGGATTTAGTCTATGTCACAATGACTAACATTAGGATTTAGTATAGATAAGGCTGCATTATTGAAACAATACTTTTCTCTAAAATCACCCTCATTTTTATTAGAAGTAACCAGATTAAGGAAAATAATTAACACTTGGCTTGACTATTTGCATAAGTGCAGCAAGAAGAGCAATTGATTACATAGGCTCCTTTAAATGCGCTTTGATGGAACCCTTTATAAGGAACTTCAGCTTGGACTTTTTTAAAGGCCTCGAGGCCAGAAAGCCAAGCCAGACTTGCTATCAGATTTTGCCTGCATTAACTGTAGATTTGGGCGAGCTCCTCTCTTCTTGAGGCCCCAAGGTATTCTGAGGTTCCCGCACCTGCCAGGAAGTGACCTTCCTTACGCACCTGGTAAGGCTGCTGGGAACCGTGTAAGCAAGGTACCAGGCCAGTTCTTCCTGGGGCTTTGGTGGCTCTATAAAGTCAGCCTTAGTTCCTTAAAGCTGTCTGTTCATATCTGAGTTTACACGTGTCTCCCAGGTATGACATTCCAGTCAAACTTTGGTACTATAACCAGTGCTTTTTAATTGGTCCTGTTACAAGGAAAGCAGATTCTTATTGAACTTAGGCAAATAAACACACTGCCATGAAATATGAAAATAGTCACAGCCAAAGCCCTGGCCATAAAAAGCCTCTTGAGCTGCTAGAGACCCTTTTCTTTCCTTTGTTCTGCTGGCCAGGACAGAGGGGTCCCTCTCGGGTTCAGCAAGAAACCTGCCTGGACTATTGAGTTTACACCCACTCTCTTCTTTCCTACGGTGCTGAAACCCGGGAGCGAGAGCCGAGAGCAGGGGCTCTTCTGCAGCCCGGGAAGCACCTCGTCCCGGGCTGACACCCAGATCCTGAGAGCCTCCTGTGTCTTGCCCCGTTTCCCTTCCCTCCCTCACCCAACACCCCTTCGCGAACCCCAGTCCAGGGACCGTCTTGCCACACCCCAATCTACACATCCACCACCGGCAGCAATTCCAGAAGGGGGAGATTTCAGCCTCTCACTGGCTTTCTCTTGGCACCGAGAGAAAGTTGGTCCGGGTCCCCTTCCCTTTTTCGTTTCCCCTCCTCTCTGTTCCCCAGGTGAGAACACCACAAGGGGACCTCCTGCTCTCTGACTGGGGGGACGCTTCCTGTCCGGGTGCAGGACAGTCGGGCTCCAGGCACCTCCGGGTGGGAAACCGATCGCAGGGAGACGTCCTGGCAGCGGGCTTCCCAAACCCCGGCCACCCTTTCTCACCCTCCCCCACAAAGGGCAGTTCCCCCTCAGAGACATCGGGAGACACCCCCTCAGCTCTCTCCTACGTACTCTCTCCCAACTGGGATTAAAAGGAGACATTAAAAAGATTTTTTTTTTGTCTTTTACTCTACTTCCATGTGGCCTCAATATAGACTTAATAATGGGTCACATTGGCCAGCTGAGCGCAATTTCTATTTCCAAATTCTCCAAGTTCTTAGTAACTTCCTCCAGACGACTGGCAGATGGTCAGAGGTTCCCTAAATGCAAGCCTTCTGCCTCCCCACCTCTGAGGCCTAGCCTGCAGGAGAAACCCAGCCCAGGGCCAAAGCCTTTCTCAGCAGGGCAGGTTTTTCTCTTTTTTCCTTCTCACAGCTGCCTGCCTCAGCCCAGGCAACTTCCCTAACTAGTTAGTAGTCTCCCCGGGCCATTGTTCCCAGACAAGGCTCCCAGATCTGTGGGGGACTCGCCTGGCCTTTTGCTGACTCTAAGCCTTTTGCTGACTCTTAAGAGCTCAGGTGAGAGCCGAACAAAAACCCTCCCAAGTTCTCACAGAACAAAAATCCCCTACACCGACACTGACAACATCGCACCTATATCTCCCCTCTTCCCTCCTCTGTCACCCTCCACGTTAAGGTCCTCTTCCTCCCCAACAGCCTCAGCAAAACCCAAATCCCTTCCCTGTGGTCGGCTTCCTCTGCACACCCCTCCCCCTGCCCGTCTCAGGTCCGCCAGCACTCCTGCCCCTTCTAGCCCAACCCCCCACACCCCACCCCCGCCCCGGCCTCAAACGGGCTCTCGCACTCGCCTTCCCACCCAATACGCTTCTCGCCCTATCCCACCCCTCTGTGAGGTAACAGGCACTGAAAGGCCTTTTTGTGCTCATGTCTCCTTTTCAATTAATGATCTGGAGCGTACTGAAAAGATGGGGTCCTTTTCATAAAACCCTGATAAATTCAACTATGTGCGTCTCAGGCAAATTACCCGGGGGCAGCTGAAATTCCAGCCATTGTTTATAAATGGCCTTTCAGAGGCACACAAACACCAGCCCTAACTCCCCTGAGGGCCTTATTCTCCTACACTTTCACTTCATTTCCCAATCTGACACAGACATTCGTAAAATTCTCCAAAAATTAAAAAATAGACCCCAAACACCCAGAAAGAGCTTGTAGACCTTGGCTTTAAAGTTTTCAACAACTCGGATAAGCAACAAAAGCTCAGGAAAACAGGCTAAAGCCAGGTATCAGATTCTGGCCTCCCTAGTTCGAAGTCCTGCTGACAAGCCTGCAAAAGGCTCCACCCCACACCCGCCTGGCAACTGTTTCCACTGTGGCAGTCAGGGCCCGGGGCAAGAGCTTGCCCTGATCCCAGGCCTCCTACAGAGCTGTCCTGCGCACAGTGGGGTCACTGGAGAGTGGACTGCCCTCTAGGGAAGGCAGCCCGTCCCTTGAGTTCTCGCCCCTCCAGGAGACCGGACACATCTAGAGAGGACCTGGCACTCAAGGTCTTGTCTTCAGCGGCTGACTGACGCGGACTGGATCCCAAGGACCCTCCATGATGACACCAGCGCATCCCGGATAACAGTGCTGTCGGCAGGAAGTCAGACTTCCTTCCTGGCCGACACGGGAGCCAGCCTCTCTGCCTACGGCATATCCAGGGCCTTTGCTCCCTTCCTTTGTGTTGGCTATTGGAATGAAAGGCTTAATAGGAACACCAGCCCAAACCCCTCCTTTATATTGTTCCTTGGTCAATATTACTTTCCCTCATTCCCTTCTAGTAACCCCCCACTGCCCCACCGCCTTCTGGGAACAGAGATCCTCCACTGCATGGGGGCAGGGCTGGCGGCCTTGATTGATATGCCCCTGTAGGGCCTTCTAATCTAAGAATTAGCCCTTAAATGCATTGCCAAGATGGCGCTCGCCGGATGAGCACGGGGTGGTGCCCAGGCATTTTGGTGGGCTATGACGTTAGTCTACCTGTGTTCCGGGTATCTCCCTATTGGTGGCTTGAGTCTTCCACGAACGTAATCAGCTCGTGGACACCGTTTGCTTGCATTATGTGCCTTCCTGCGTGAAAAGCTTATGACTGCTTGACCTTTATGCTGATTGGCCCATGAATGTTATATATACTCTGCTGTTTCCGCAATAAACAAGTTCCTGCTTTGAGTGAGCTCCCTGTCGCGTCTGTTTGTCTCCGGCCTGGAGCGGCGAGGCGGGGGCTGGTGTTCGGGCGGACAGTCCGCACTCACCCTTCCTGGTCCTGCCTTGCCGGGGCATGTCTCCCCCTTCCCGTTCTCTCCACAGGGTTGGAGGGGGCTCGGGGAAGGCTAAAAACCCCGACAGGCCCCCAGAGGGAAGCTGCTATCCTGGGAGGGGACCAGACTAGTAAAATTCTTATGTTAATTTTGCAGAATTACCCAGAGGACTGGTAAGATGCTTTCTACCTCTGGATGGCTGCGGGGAAGTTGGGGTTCCTATGGCCAGGACACTCACTGAACTGAAAGCACCTGATGATGAAACTGGCCTATTGCTAGGCCACCGCTTCCACACCTTTAGGCAATAAGCTATTATTGTGCTATATAGAGAGCTCAGCCCAGTGCTCTCGGTGGAGGCAGAAATGCTCGTGCTTGACTTATTGCCCCAGAAGAACAAGCCAGGTAATAAACACTTTCACCCCAAAGAAGACGTTTTGTTGTCAATATCTTTTGTCACATTGAATCCACAGCAAACTTGCCCAGGGCTGAAACCCACTGGCAAGACAATTGGCGAAGTCTGCAGGGTTCACTGTTGCCCAAGGAAAAACACAGGCTGCCCTTATGGGAGGGATGCTTCAGCAGGCTGCCCCTGAGAATGGGGAGACAGTGGATTGTCCCCCAATGGGCATGTGGTCTGAAGTGGCTTGCCTCCTACAGGACTGGGCCCCACCCCAGGACTGGAGGCGAGTGGAGGTGACACCTGAGGCTGTAGGAGTGGCCCTTGGTATAGTAAGTAGGTCTTTTGAGAGACGGACTGCCCATGAGGCAGCGGGGACTGTCGGTTGGCTGCTTCCGCAGTATTGAAAAAGTCTACAGAAGAGAAGGACATGCTCCTGAAAAAGAAATGGCGGCACAAAAATGCAAGCTGCAAACTTCTGTGGATTCCCTGAAGAAGGGAATGGCATTGATGTGAGAGGAGGCAGCAAGGTGCCATTGAAGAGGTAAAAGATTCCTTACAGAACGAGACGGCAGTGCTGCCAGGTGCTCTGAAGGAGGAAAAAGCCATCAAGGAAGAAGATGAACTCCTGAGGGAAGCACAGGTGGAGGTGGCACAAGAACACCAGCTGCGAAGCATTGAGGTGAAGGTAAGAGAGCTGCTGAAGACTGAGATAGCACTGCTGCGAGGCATGGCACAAAAGGTAAAGGTTGCAGCAGAGGAGGCACTTGGAGGAGGGGAGAGAAAGGTGCCACCAGCCCTGGAAATGGAGGAGCTGGGGAAGGATGAAGGGGTGGTGCCGGAAGCACTGGCGCCTCCTGTACTGAAAGCATACCCACTGGTTGTAAAGAAAATAAGACCCAGCAGCAGAACCCAAGGAGAGGAGCAGCCCCCTCCCAGGTGAGCCCTGTATGCTCCACTCTATACTCAGGCTGAGCTGGTGGATTTGGGCTCCCGGTTTAGGCAGAAGCCCTCTGAGTCAATATCAGCTTGGCTCCTGTGTCTGCAGGACTTAGGGGTGGATGGAATTGTTCTGTCGGGATCAGAGATGGGAAAGCTGGCTTCCCTGACAGTGCAGCTGCCTTGAGGCAGCGATTACAAAATGTATGATAGACCCCAGGGAGTTACTCCCTCCTCGATTGGCTTATGGCTGCACCTCGTGCTGTGTGACCCCATCCGGGTGATCTACCATCCTCTCCTGTTAGACGGCAGATGTGTGCTGAGCTCCAACAGGTGCTACGGGAGTTAGGCATAAGAAATGCCATGTATAGGCCAGAGAATAATGGCCCAGATGAAGAGATTTTCACTACTGGGATGAGAAATATTGTACTTCATATGGCTCCCCCATCCCTCCTTGGGTCTCTAGTGGCCATTCCTGCCCCTCATAAGTGAGGCGACACGGACAATAGCAGACTTAGGAGAGGCTGAAGAAATGAGAACCCAGAAAGAAATAAGACCTGTTACTTACAAGAAGAATTTACAGGGCCCCGTGAAGGTTACAAGGACCCAGGTGTGGGTTGATTTAATTTGGGCAGGAGCAGATGGAAAGAAATTAGGTAGGAAGTAAAAAAGGATCTTACTAGAGCTATGGCAACAACTGAAACCAGGGCAGCAGTTCCAGCCTTTAAGACCAAAGAGGCAGAGGTCAGAGACAGAGCCACAAGTCTGGCCTGTGTGTTTGCAAGACTTCCTGCTGGAGAGTGAGCCAACCTCACTTGAGCCCACACAAGATGATTGGGGAACACGGTTTGACTGAGGGGAAGGTCGAGGTATCTGCCCTGAGGGACCAGAGGGGGCATGTTGAAATAGCTATCCATTGGTCCCCAGTGAACATACAATGTGTCCTGGCTCTGGTGGACACAGGGGCTGAATGTTCACTGATTCATGGTAACCCTTAGCGGTTCCCTGAGACTCCCCACTATCATAGATGGATATGGGGTAAAACTATATCAGAGTGAAACAAGCCCAAATCCCTTTGGGAATAGGGCATCGCCCCCCAAAAGAGTATACTGTGTACATATCTCCTATTCCTGAGTATATTTTGAGGACTGATATCCTGCAGGGTCTATGGTTGCAGACCACTGCAGGTGAGTTCAGACTGAGAGTATGTGTGGTGAACGCAGTTCTGAGGGGACATGCTAGGCACCCGCAACAGCTTTGCCTGTGCCTCAGCGGGTAACTAATACCAAACAATACAAACTGCCTGGAGAGCACAAAGAGACTGGAGAAACTCTCCAGGAACTGGAAAAGGCAGGTATTATAAAGCCCACCCATAGTCCTTTCAATTCCCCAGTATGGCCAGTAAAAAAGCCAGATGGCTCCTGCCATATGACTGTGGCTTACAGACAACTGAATAAAGTCATACCACCTATGCATGCTGCTTTCCCCTCTATTGCACACCTGATGGATACCCTCAGCCATGAACTAGGAACATACCACTATGTGGTAGATCTTGCTAATGCCTTCTTTTCCATGGACATTGAGCAGGAAAGTCAGGAACAGTTTGCCTTCATGTGGGAAGGACGGCAATGGACTTTGACCATCCTCCCACAGGGATACCTCCACAGCCCCACCATCTGTCATGGACTTGTAGCCCAGGACTTGGCTACATGGGAGAAACCGCCAACGGTGCGGCTGTACCATTATATTGATGATGTCATGCTCACTCCGATTCTCTTTCAGATCTAGAAGGTGCAGCACCTAGACTGCTGCAACATCTACAGGAGAAAGGATGGGCTGTGAACAGCACCAAGGTTCAGGGACCTGGTTTATCTGTCAAATTCTTGGGGGTCGTCTGGTCAGGTAAAACCAAAGTTATACAAGCAGCAGTTACACATAAAGTCCAGGCCTTTCCTACCCCTAGAACTGTAGCATTGCAACAGGAGTTTTTGGGTCTTGTTGGCTACTGGAGAGTGTTTATCCCGCACTTGGCACAAATTCTGAAGCCCTTATACCGGCTGGTACGAAACAGCGTAGGGTGGGACTGGGACGAGACATGTGCACCTGCCTTTACTACAGCAAAGGCTGGCCTCTCTGCTTACAGGTCCTGGCGTTGCTGCACTCTTTATCCCCGAAGGCCAGAAACTTCCCTCCACCAGCCCCTTTAGGCGCACTCCTCACACAACCTCTCCAACCTTCTCAGCCACTGGGCTCTAACCCTTCCCTCCCCCGCCCGAGTCCAAGCCTTACACTCTCAGCTTCTACAACCCTCCCCTTCTACCTCTTCTGGCCCCATTCACCTTTATCACCCTCGTCCTTCTTTTCCTTCCCTGCTTAAGTAACCTATTCCAAAGATTTTTACAGGATTGAATGGCAGCCATTTCCTGGGCAACTACTAGAGAACACCTTCAAATGGCTTTTCTGCTTCAAAATATCAGAAAACCCCTTCATCGCCCCTCTCAGCAGGAAGGAGCCAAGAAAAGAATGGAAACCCATCTCCCTATACCCCTTTAGAGCCAGGAATGACAGAATCCACCATACCTGACTACCGCCTCTTGAATAAGCCCACCCACCATCTCAGAGAGACCTAGGTGTCATCGTCCCTAGTCTACAAGCATCCTCCAGAGAACACGTCAGCAAGTCACAAGCCCACCTTTCCCCTGAGCCCTCCCCTCAAAGAGCCCGCCAAAGCCCTGGCCATAAAAAGCCTCTTGACCTGTTAGAGACCCTCTTCCCTCTGTTCTGCTGGCCAGGACAGAGGGGTCCCTCTCAGGTTCAGCAATAACCCTGCCTGGACTGTTGAGTTCACATCCCCTCTCTTCTGTCAGTGCCCAGGGGGCTGGAAATGAAATGCAAGTACGATTCTAGCACCAGTTATTTAACATCAGGCTGTATTGCAGAAGATAAATTTCTTCAGTCTCAGAGAGTCTAGTTTAAAAACCTCCCAATTTTTAGGATAATGATGAACCTAATAAGCAAAATAGATTTTCACCAAAAAAAATTTAGAAAACTAGTCCCATACTATAGCAGTCCACGAGACGTTTGACTATGTTCCTTCCTTGGGCAAAATATATTAAGCTGCATAACCTTACGATATTGTATACTTCTTTCAGGGGCCAAGCCTCTCTAATCAGAGAGTTTATATTGAGGCCAGGCTTGTGTGAATAAGATAAGGCACTTCTTTTTAGGCTTTAGGGATCAAATTGCTCCCACTTCTTCAAAATGCATGCCAGAGGTGTGTCTGGCTTTAAACTTGGAAGAGGGTGCTCCCACCTGGAAGAGACAGAGAAAGATGGGTGTCCAGCACCTGGTCAGCCTAACTCTCGCCTTGGAGGCTGGGTGACACTGGTCAATCACCTCTGCCAGGCCTAGTGGATTTCACCACTCCTCACCACCGTGGCCTGCACCTTGCCTTGATTTCCCTCTTGCCTTCCCACTAAACAAGAGTCGCCTCAGAGCTCTGGATTTTTAGTGGGACCTTACTAGCGTGCTCCTACTTTACGCCTTTTGGGAGTTTTTAATCTCGATCCTAGTTTTCTCTGCGCAAGCTTTAGCACAGTACACTCAGGATCGTTCCCTTGAGCGCCCCCTGCCGGGCCGATAAGTGCAGGGACTGTGTGACCTCTCGCTGCCAGAGCCTTGGTCAGAGTCATAAGCCTGTTTCGCTTCCCTGGGGCTGCAGGTAGGGAAATGCCACAGCCCCAGGAAGGGAGGTCAGTGGAATAGAGCCATTTACATGTTGGACTCAGGTTTCAGCTTGACTACTTGACAGACTTCATTTACATTATACAGGAGAAGGTGGCACAGGCCTAAGAGGACTGCTTTGAATGAGGAGCAGGGGAACTTATTCCAAGGCCAGAGATAAAATTCAGAGGCTGCCACAGACATTGATGGGGGGGGGGGGGGGTCTATACTCTTAAAACACCAGTTTCTGCCACTGCCTGGGAATCATACTGCTGGTAACCCACTGTAAGAAATCTGATCTGTGAGACAAGAGGTCAGGGGTCATCTGCAACTCTCACATAGGCAGCAGCCTAGCCGGAGGTTCCCTCGGTGCCATTGGATCTATCAGCCAGAGCTGAGATCCAATGACCACTGTCTACTAGTCCGGTCTGCCCTCGCCGTTCACAGATTAGGAGAGGAAAGCAGGAGATCCGCTCAGCCACTCCCCGACATTCCCATCCATCTGGAGGCGGGGGACCAGGGAGCAGCAGACACAGGGAAACCTTCCACCCAAGACTTAAGACTGGTAGCTGACGCTAACCGTCTTTTAAATGGCTAATGGGCGTCCAGACACATTTTGATGAGATAAAAAGTTCAACATTTAGTCAGGAATAAAAGTGAAGCATTTTTACCTTGTGGTGGTGAACATCAGGTTCCGTGACCTTGATGAAGTTAGAAGAAGAGTTAGGGCCCCCCCCCCGCCTCACTCAGAGGCCAGGGTGGCCTGGAGAAGCAGGCTGGAAGTCAGAGAGAGACAGAAAGAGAGTCACTCCTCATGGATACCCAGTTGGGCTGTCGGGGTCTGACTCCAGACACACGGACCTTTGAGAAGCCGCTGAAGTGTAGCCTCAGCCTGGACTCTCGCAGTTGCCCATGGCTTTCCTCAGTCCCTCGCATCCAAGGAGATGCCTCTGAAAGAGAATCCTGGCTTCGACTCAGGTGACTTTCCCGGCTCCCAAGGGAGACGGGGATCCACTGAGGGAGACGCAGGGGAACCTGTCGCTGAAGACTTTGAGATCAGCAGCCGGGCAGGTCCCATTTAAGTGGCTGACAAGCGCCCGATGTTGTGTGCCACAGACGGCTTCCTTCTATAAGGACTGCGAAAGAAAAGGCAGGCTTGGATGCTTATACTCACCTCCAAAGTTATCCCAGACAAGCCACCAAAAATGATGCCGGGGATCTTGTTTGCAGAGTCGAAGAATGAACTTAGCAAACACCAAAGGTAGGAGAGCCAGGGAGAGGCTTTTAGTGAGAGATACAGTGAGAGGACATAGCTCCTGGCTCCCGCTAAGAGGGGACAAGAGAGCCCATAGTTGTATGTTGTCTAGGGGTTTTATATGCACTTCATTTTTGGGAACCGGATAAAGGCTTAACGGTGTGGACATGTTAAGTGGTCCCTGAATACTTAAAATTAACGTAACACGAGAAATTTCCTGCTCTAATTTCTCCCTGGGATACTAGCATCTTGGTCAGGGAGCATATCAAACAAGGCTGCCTGCCCAGCCCCCAAGGTGGGCTGAGTTATTGTCTGTTTGCTAAAGAATAAGTTAGGAATCTTACTTTTTGGCAAACAGTGAATCTGTGGCATCTTCCTACAGTGATGGACAGTGACTGCAATGCGGTATTGTGGGGGGGAGTCGATAATATGGGTGAATGTAGGATTGAATTAAAGATGGCGGCATGAGAGGTGAGGCAGAGATCTCCTAGTAAAACCACATATAATATGAAAATATAATTAATACAAGTCCTGAAAGAGCAACAGCAAAGAGGGCTGCACCTGGAGAAAAAAGTGCACACCTCACAGAACAGGGCACCGTACCATTCCCTTGCAACCCCTGACATCACTCCAGGGGCTGCACAGAGTGGAGCTTCCGGGCACTAGAGGGCACCACATACAAATATGAAACGTAAAGGAACCTGGTTCAAGGCAAAATCTCAACACCAGAGAAAGGACGGAGTGAGCCTGAATTAATATATCTTCCTGAAAGAGATTTCAAAGTAAAAATCATAAACATGCTCAAGGAGGTACAGAAAAATATTCAAGAACTCAGGAACGAATTTAGGACAGAGATCCAATCATTGAAGGGCACAATGGAGGGTATTAAAAGCAGATTATTTGGTGGAGGAGATGACAAATGAAACAGAAACTAGGGAAGAGGAATACAAAGAAGCTCAGGCATAGAGAGAAAAAAGGATCTCTAGGAATTGAAGAATACTGAGAGAACTGTGTGACCAATCCAAAAGGATCAATATTCACATTACAGGGATACCAGAAGACGACGAGAGACAAAAAGGGATAGACAGTGTCTTTGAGGAAGTAATTGCTGAAAACTTCCCTAATCTGGGGAAGGAGATAGTCTCTCAGGCCATGGAGGTGCACAGATCTCCCAACACAAGGGACCCAAGGATGACAACACCAAGACATATAATGATTAAAATGGCAAAGATGAAGGATAAGGACAGACTATTAAAAGCAGCCAGAGAGAAATAAGATCACATACAAAGGAAAACCCATCAGGCTATCATCAGACTTCACAGCAGAAACCTTACACACTAGAAGGGAGTGGCATGATGTATTTAATGCAATGAAGCAGAAGGGCCTTGAACCAAGATTATTTTATTCAGCAAGATTATCATTTAAATTTGAAGGAGGGATTAAACAAATTTCCAGATAAGCAAAAGCTGAGAGAATTTAGCTCCCACAAACCATCTCTACAGTGTATTTTGGAGGGACTGCTATTGATGGAAGTGTTCTTAAGGTTAAATAGCTGTCACAAGAGGTAATAAAAAGGGATAACAAAGAGTATAGAATATGATACCTAATATATAAAGAATGGAGGAGGAGAAAACAAAAAAAAGAACCTTTAGATTGTGTTTGTAATGACATACTTAAGTGAGTTAAGTTAGATTCTTCGTAAAGAAGGTACCCTTTAACCTTTGATAACCATGAATCTAACTAAAGACTGCAATGGCAATAAGTGCATACCTATTGATAATCACCCTAAATGTAAATGGTCTGAATGCACCAATCTAAAGCATAGAGTCACTGAATGGATGAAAAAACAAGACCCATCTATATGCTGCCTACAAGAGACTCACTGTAAACCCAAAGACATACACAGACTAAAAGTGAAGAGATGGAAAAAGATATTTCATGCAACTAACAGGAAGAAAAAAGCAGGAGTTGCAGTAGTTGTGTCAGACAAATTAGACTTCAAAACAAAGTAACAAGAGACAAAGAAGGACATTACATAATGCTAAAAGGGTCAGTCCAACAAGAGGATATAACTATTATAAATATCTATGCACCCAATAAAGGATCACCTATATATGTGAAACAAATACTAACAGAATTAAAGAGGGAAATAGAATGCAATGAATTCATTTTAGGAGACTTCAATACACCACTCACTCCAAAGGACAGATCAACCAGGCAGAAAATAAGTTAGGGCACAGAGGCACTGAACAACACATTAGAACAGATGGACCTAACAGACAAATACCGAACTCTACACCCAAAAGCAGCAGGATACACATTCTTCTCAAGTGAACATGGAACATTTTCAAGAACAGATCACATACTAGGCCACAAAGAGTCTCAGTAAATTCAAAAAGATTGAAACTGTACCAAGAAGCTTCTCAGACCACAAAGGTATGAAACTAAAATAAATCACACAAAGAAGATGAAAAAGCCTACATTCACAAATCACATGGAGGCTTAACAACATGCTCCTAAATAGCCAATGTATCAATAACCAAATAAAAACAGAGATCAAGCAATGTATGGAGACAAATGACAATAAATAATTCAACAACACAAAATCCGTGGAACGCAGCAAAGGTATACTGTAATACAGGCCTACCTCAGGAAAGAAGAACATGTTATCCCATATAAACAGTCTAAACTCACAATTAACGAAACTACAAAAAGAAGAACAAATGAGGCCGAAAGTGAGTAGAAGGAGGGACATAATAAAGATTAGGGCAGAAATAAATAAAATGGAGAAAAATAAAACAACAGAAATAATCAATGAAAGCAAGAGCTGGTTCTTCAAGAAAATAAACAAAATAGATAAACCCCTACCCAGACTTACCAGATGGCTTCACTGCTGAATTTTATAAAACATTTAGTGAAGATCTAATACCCATTTTCCTTAAAGTTTTCCAAGAAGTAGAAGAAGGAATACTTCCAAACTCATTCTATGAGGTCAGTATAACTCTAATACCAAAACTGGGCAAAGACAGCACAAAAAAAGAAAAGTACAGACTAATATCCCTGATGAACATAGATGCAAAAATACCCAACAAAACATTAGCAAACTGAATTCAAAAATACATCAAAAAGATCACCCATCATGATCAAGTAGGATTTATTCCAGGATGCAAGGATGGTACAATATTAGAAAATCCATCATCATCCACCACATCAACAAAAAGAAGGACAAAAACCACATGATCATCTCCATAGTGCTGAAAAAGCATTCGACAAAATTCAACATACATTCACGTTAAAAATTCTCAAAAAAATGGGTATAGAGGGCAAGTACCTCAACATAATAAAGGCCATGTATGACAAACGCACAGCCAACATTATACTTAACAGCGAGAAGCTGAAAGCCTTTCCTTTAAGACTGGGAAACAAGACAAGGATGCCCACTCTCCCCACTTTAATTCAACATAGTTTTGGAGGTCCTAGCCATGGCAATCAGACAACACAAAGAAATAAAAGGCATCCAGATTGGTAAAGAAGAAGTCAAACTGTCACTGACTGCAGATGGCATGATATTGTATATAAAAAACCCTAAAGAATCCACTCCAAAACTACTAGATCTATACCTGAACTCAGCAATGTTACAGGATACAAAATTAATACACAGAAATCTGTTGCACTCCTATACACTAATGATGAACTAACTAACAGAAAGAGAAATCAGGAAAACAATTCCATCAAAAAGAATAAAATACCTAGGAATAAACCTAACCACGGAAGTGAAAGACCTATACACTGAAAACTACAAGACACTCAGGAGAGAGATTAAAGATACCAATAAATGGAAACACATCCTGTGCTCATGGATAGGAAGAATTAATATTGTCAAAATGGCCATCCTGCCTAAAGCAATCTACAGATTCAATGCAATCCCTATCAAAGTACCAACAGCATTCTTCAACCAACTAGAGAAAATATTTCTAAAATTCATATAGAACCACAAAAGACCCCAAATAGCCTAAGCAATCTTAAGAAGGAAGAATAAAGCTATGCTCCACGACTTCAAGCTCTACTACAAAGCCACAGTAATCAAGACAGTTTGGGTACTGGCACAAGAACAGACCCATACACCAATGGAACAGACTAGAGAGCCCAGATATAAACTCAAGTATATATGGTCAATTAATATACGATAAAGGAGCCATGGACATACAATGAGGAAATGACAGCCCCTTCAACAACTGGTGTTGGCAGAACTGCACAGCTACATGCAAGAGAATAAAACTGGATTATTGTCTATCCCCATACACAAAAGTAAACTCGAAATGGGTCAAAGACATGAAAGTAAGTCATGAAACCATTGAACTCTTAGAAAACAACATAGGCAAAATCTCCTGAATATAACCATGAGCAACTTTTTTCTGAAGGCATCTCTTCAAGCAAGGGAAACAAAAGCAAAAATGAACACATGGAACTACATCAAACTTAAAAGCTTATGTATGACAAAGGACACCATCAACAGTGCAAAATGACGTCCTACAGTATGTGAGAAAATATTTGTAAATGACATATCCGACAAGAGGTTAACATCCAAAATATATAAAGAACTCACATGCCTCAACACCCAAAAAGCAAATAACCCAATTAAAAAATGGGTGGAGGATATGAACAGACAATTCTCCAAAGAAGAAATTCAGTTGGCCAACAGGCACATGAAGAGATGCTCTGCATCACTAATTATCAGGGAAATGCAAATAAAAACCACAATGAGATATCATCTCACACCAGTTAGGATGGCCAGTATCAAGAAGACTAAGAACAACAAATGCTGGCGAGGATGTGGAGAAAGGGGAACCTGCCTACACTGCTGGTGGGAATGTAAGCTAATTCCACCATTGCGGAAAGCAATATGGAGGTCTCTAAAAAAACGAAAAACAGAAATACCATTTGACCTGGGAATTCCACTCCTAGGAATTTACCCAAAGAATATAATTTCTCAGATTTAAAAAGACATATGCACCCCTATGTTTATTGCAGCACTACTTACAATAGCTAAGATACGGAAGCTAGCTAAGTGTCCATAAGTAGATGAATGGATAAAGAGGATGTGGTAACTATACACAATGGAATACTACTCAGCCATAAGAAAGAAACAAATTCTACCATTTGCAACAACATGGATGGAGCTGGAGGATATTATGCTCAGTGAAATAAGCCAGGAGAAGACAAGTACCAAATGATTTCCCTCATTTGTGGGGTATAACAACGAAGCAAAACTGAAGGAACAAAACAGCAACAGACTCACAGACTCCAAGAAGGGACTAGTGGTTACCAAAGGGGAGGTGTGGGGAAGGGCGGGTGGGGAGGGAGAAGGGGATTCAGGGGTATTATGAATGGTACATACAGAAGAAAATGCAGCACAGAGAAGGCAAACACTGACTCTGTGGCATCTTACTACACTGATGGGCAGTGACTGCAATGGAGTATGGGGGGACACAATAACAGGGGTGAATGTAGTAACTACACTGTCTTTTCATGTGAAACCTTTATAAGCAGGTTATATATTACTTGATTAGGGGCTGGAGGAGGAAAAGCAGCATCGGGGCAAAGTTAAACTGGGCGTTCTAGCAGGCTGAAGTAAATTTTACAATAGCCTCATTTAATTGACACAACGAAGACATGGGCTATGCTGAGGTATTATCTGGGGGATGTTCAAACTTTCTAGGCCAAGTGACCCCAGACTTTGTAGTTTTAACTAATCTTCACTGAAGAATGCTTATACTCCTAGTTTGATATTTTACTTTAGAGAACTAATGTGACTCTGCCTGTGCTTAACTGTTTAATACGGAGTTTTGGTAGGGGTCCTTTCCCAGAGGCCCCCACCCTGCTCTGACTACCCCCACGGTCCCTGTCTCAGGATCTCTGTGGCTAGTTATAAATTCTTCAGCTGCAGATTACAAACCGCAATGACAGAAGATGTGCATCTTTAAATACAATAAAACGCACTGTCAGCTCCCAGACCAAGGTAAAGAAACTTCATTTCCAAATAAAAACCACGAGAGGTACCTCATGAAAACGTTGTTAACTCTAAAGGCGCTGCCTCCGGGCGGCCTCTCCCCCGCCGCCCCGCCGCGGGTCACACTTGAACTACAGCCCGCTCGGCCCTCGCCCTCGAGGCTCCCGCCCAAAAAATCCACACCCGGCAAAACGCCCACCGGCCTCCCCGTCTGCGCGCCCGGCCCGTCTCCTCAGCCTGCGGACCCGGCCAGGGCGGCGGGAGCAGGTCGGCGGTGCGGCCCCAGTCCGGGCGGACGCGCGCCGCGGGGCGGAGAGCAGCCGCCCTCACCACCCGGTCTCGGACGGAGGAGCGGCGGCTCCAGCGAGGCCCTCTCCCCCGGCCCCGGCGAACTTCGCCGGCCTCACGGACGTCCGCCCAGGGCGCACTTGCTCCACTCCTTCCCTTCCCGGGCAGCCCCTCCGGCGGAGCGCGCCGACTCCCGACCCCAGGCCGGGCCCAGCAAGCCCACAACCCGCGTCGGCCGCTTCCCGGCCCCACGGGCCACGCGCTGCCCGCCGAGCCACCTGCACGGCCGTCCCCTTTTCCGGCTGCACCGCGCCCACAGGCAGAAGCAAGGGTCCCCGAGCCCCGACCGGCTCTGGCCGCGCCCCGAGGCCACGTACCTTCCAGTCCGTAGAGCTGCTGCTGTCGCGGTCATCCCTGAAGTGGGGCCAGCTCCTGACCCTCCACCGAAGATCTGCGGCAGCGTGAGCCGCTTCTCGGCCGAACTCCCGAGCTCCGTGGCCTTGGCGATGCGGGCGGCGTGGGACAGGTTGCCCTACGCGCTGCGGCGGGACGAGTTGCGGTTGCGCGGCTGCACCTTAGCGGCCGAAGAGGCCGAAGGGGCCGAGAGGGGCGAATGCGGCACGGGACCCCAGCGGGAGCGAAGAGGCGATCCGAGCCTGGGGGGGCGAGGTCGCTGTCGCCAGCGCATGCTCGCCGGGAGGATGGCACCGCCAAGCACGGCGCGGGTCCATCAACATTATGGTCTACGCCGGGCCCGCTAGGCGGACGGGACGGCGGGCCGGGGGCGCCGGGTTGGTCTTGCGGAAAAGGCCGGCGGACAAAAGCACACAGGGAGCCAGGACAGCTGGCTCTCCCGATTGCGCTCGCGACGATTCTGGCGGTTGAATGCGGCGGAGGCGGTACCTGCAGCTACTACGCAGCCACGGAACTTCAGTGTTCTGCGGGTCCGCCCAATGGCTGCCTGCCTCCGACTGATGGCGGTCTAGACCAATGACCGCGAGGCGTCTCCCTCAGGACAGCCCCCGTACTCAGCCCTTCCTGCCATTGAGCGCGCGGCGTCCATCGTAGGCCCGCCCCCTACTGACGATCCTTGCGCACATTGCGCGACGGGCGCTTCGCGCAGTCCCGCCCCGGACTGACGGCCGTCTGGGCTAGTGAGCTAGCGGCATCGCGGGGGAGGCAGCCATTGGGCGCGCACGCAATACACGTACGTCAGGCGGATTCATAGTTGCTGCATGCGGCTCCGCTGCCACATTCTAGAGTCAGTATCGTCGCGAGCGGCGTTGAGAGATGCTGTTTTCGCGGCGCATACCGTGCTTCGCCCCGCCGTCCCTTCCGCTCAGGGGCACAAGCGGAGACCACATGCTGATGCACCCGCGCCGTGCTCCACTGCGCCTTCCTTCCTGTGCGCTTGCGCTGGCCGCACCGACCTCGTTCCCTAGCCTCGGATCGCCTCCTGGCGCCCGCTGGTCTCCCGGAGCGGCACGCGCCCCTTCCAGGCTCTCCCGTGGCGGGCGGAGTGCGGCGATCGACCCGGACTTGGAGCCGCTGCCCCGGCCGGACCTGAGCCAGTCCAGCTCTGCCACCTCCAGCCTGGCGCCGTCGGACGGCGCAACCAGGGCCCCGACGCCGCCGCGGGCCTGCCTTCGGCCTCGGCGGCCGCGCAAGAGCAGTTCGTCTCGCCGCAGCGCGTGGGGCAACCTGTCCCCCGCCGCCCGCATCGCCAAGGACATGGAGATCGGGACCTCGGCCGAGAAGCGGCTCACGCTGCCGCAGATCTGCGGTGGAGGGTCAGGAGCGGGCCCCACTTCAGGGATGACGGCGACAGCAGCAGCTCTACGGACTGGAAGGTACGTGGCCTCGGGGCGCGGGGACCCTTGCCACCGCCTGTGGGCGCGGTGCAGCCGGAAGATGGGACGGCGTGCAAGTGGCTCGGCGGGCAGCGCGTGGCCCGTGGGGCCGGGAAGCGGCCGACGCGGGTTGTGGGCTTGCTGGGCCCGGCCTGGGGTCGGGAGTCGGCGCGCTCCGCCGGAGGGGCTGCCCGGGAAGGGAGGGAGCGGAGCAAGTGCGCCCTGGGCGGACGTCCGTGAGGCCGGCGAAGTTCGCCGGGGCCGGGGGAGAGGGCCTCGCTGGAGCCGCTGCTCCTCCGTCCGAGACCGGGTGGTGAGGGCGGCTGCTCTCCGCCCCGCGGCGCGCGTCCGCCCGGCCTGGGGCCGCGCCGCCGACCTGCTCCCGCCGCCCTGGCCGGGTCCGCTCGCTGAGGAAACGGGCCGGGCGCGCAGACGGGGAGGCCGGTGGGCGTTTTGCCGGGTGTGGATTTTTTGGGCGGGGGCCAAAGGGCGAGGGCCGAGCGGGCTGTAGTTCAAGTGTGACCCGCGGCGGGGCGGCGCTGGAGAGGCCGCCCGGAGGCAGCGCCTTTAGAGTTAACAACGTTTTCATGAGGTACCTCTCGTAGTTTTTATTTGGGAATGAAGTTTCTTTACTTTGGGAACTGACAGTGCGTTTTCTTGTATTTAAAGATGCACATCTTTCTGTCATTGCGGTTTGTAATCTGCAGCTGAGGAATTTATAACTAGCCACAGAGATCCTGAGACAGGGACTGTGGGGGTAGTCAGAGCAGGGTGGGGGCCTCTGGGAAAGGACCCCTACCAAAACTCCGTATTAAACAGTTAAGCACAGTCAGAGTCACATTAATTCTCTAAAGTAAAACATCAAACTAGGAGTATAAGCATTCTTCAGTGAAGATTAGTTAAAACTAAAAAGCCAGGAGTAACTTGGCCTGGAAAGTTTGAACATCCCCCAGATAATACCTCAGCATAGCCCATGTCTTGTTGTGTCAACTAAATGAGGCTCTTGTGAAATTTATTTCAGCCTGCTTGAAGGCCCAGCTTATCTTTAACTTTACCCCATGCTGCTTTTCCTCCTCCAGCCCCTAATCAAGTAATATATAACCTGGGCAATTAATATGGCAAGTAAGCCCTGGATAGACAACATAGTAACAGACAGGAAGGCTCCCATCTTAAAGATAAGGTTGCATTGTAACACCCAGGAAGTTAAGAAGTAAGACCCTTTTTTATTTATTATTATTGAGGTATTATTGACATACACCCCTATGAAGGTTTCACATGAAAAGATAGTGTGGTTACTACATTCACCCAATATTATCGAGTCCCCCCCCCATACTCCATTGCAGTCACTGTCCATCACTGTAGTAAGATGCCACAGATTCACTGTTTGCCAGGAAGATTTTTTTCTTTTCTTTCTTTCCTTATTTTATTAACGTATTATTGATATACACGCTTACAAAGGTTTCACATGAAAAGACAGAGTGGTTTACTACATTCACCCCTGTTATCGTGTCCCCCCCCATACCCCATTGCAGTCACTGCCCATCAGTGTAGTAAGATGTCAGAGTCACTGTTTGCCTTCTCTGTGCTACACTGTCTTCCCCCTGATCCCCCCCACACCACGTGTGCCAATCATACCCCTGAGTCCCTTATCCCTTCCTCCCCACCCTCCCTTCCCCACACCTCCCCTTTGGTAACCATTAGTCCCTTCTTGGAGTCTGTGAGTCTGTTGCTATTTCGTTCCTTCAGTTTTGCTTCGTTGTTACACCCCACAAATGAGGGAAATCATTTGGTACTTGTCTTCTCCTGGTTTATTTCATGAGCATAATATCCTCCAGCTCCATCCATGTTGTTGCAAATGGTAGAATTTGTTTCTAATGGCTGAGTAGTATTCCGTTGTGTATAGTTACCACATCTTCTTTATCCATTCATCTACTTATGGACACTTAGCTTGCTTCCATATCTTAGCTATTGTAAGTAGTGCTGCAATAAACATAGGGGTACATATGTCTTTTTGAATCTGAGAAATTATATTCTTTGGGTAAATTCCTAGGAGTGGAATTCCCAGGTCAAATGGTATTTCTTTTTTTAGTTTTTTGAGGGACCTCCATACTGCTTTCCACAATGGTTGAATTAGCTTATATTCCCACCAGCAGTGTAGGCAGGTTCCCCTTTCTCCACATCCTCGCCAGCATTTGTTGTTCTTAGTCTTCTTGATACTGGCCATCCTAACTGGTGTGAGGTGATACCTCATTGTGGTTTTTATTTGTATTTCCCTGGTAATTAGTGATGTAGAGCATCTTTTTATGTGCCTGTTGGTCATCTGAAATTTCTTCTTTGGAGAATTGTCTGTTCATATCCTCTGCCCATTTTTTAATTGGGTTATTTGCTTTTTGGGTGTTGAGGCATGTAAGTTCTTTATATATTCTGGATGTTAACCTCTTGTCAGATATGTTATTTACAAATATTTTCTCCCATATTGTAGGATGCCATTTTGTACTGTTGATGGTGTCGTCGTACATAAGCTTTATTTTTTTTATCAACTAAATACATTTATTTTTATTTTCATATTTATTTTTTCTTAAGGTATTATTAATATAAACTCTTATGAAGGTTTCTCCTGAAAAAACAATGTGGTTACTACATTTACCCATATTAACAAATCCCCACCCATACCCCAATGCAGTCACTGTCCATCAGTTTAGTAAGATGCCACAGATTCACTGTTTGCCTTCTCTGTGCTACACTGTTTTCCCTGTGATCCCCCATACCATGTGTACTAAACATAATACCCGTCAATCCCCTTCTCCTGCCCTCCTCACCCGCCCTCCCACACCCTTCCCCTTTGGTACCCACTAATTGCTTCTTGGGGTCTCTGAGTCTGCTGCTATTTTGTTCCTTCAGTTTTGCTGTGTTGTTATACTCCACAAATGAGGGAAATCATTTGGCACTTGTCTTTCTCCGCCTGGCTTATTTCACTGAGCATAATATCCTCCAGCTCTATCCATATTGTTGCAAATGGCAGGATTTGTTTCCTTTTTATGGCTGAAAAGTATTCCATTGTGTATATGTACCACATCTTCTTTATCCATTCATCTATTGATGGACACTTGGGTTGCTTCCATTTGTTGGCTATTGTGAATAGTGCTGCGATAAACATAGGGGTGCATATGTCTTTTTCAAACTGGGCTGCTGCATTCTTAGGGTAAGTTCCTAGGAGTGGGATTCCTGGGTCAAATGGTATTTCTATTTTGAGTTTTTTGAGGAACCTCCATATTGCTTTCCACAATAGTTGAACTAGCTTACATTCCCACCAGCAGTGTAGGAGGGTTCCTGTTTCTCCACATCCTCGCCAACATATTCCTATTGCAGTCACTGTCCATCAGCGTAGAAGGGTGTTATAGAATCACTACTTGTCTTCTTTGTGTTATACTGCCTTCCCCATATCCCCCCACACCATGCCCACCACTGCTCCATTATGTGTGCTAATTGTAATAGCCCTTTTTCCCCCTTATCCCTTCCTTCCCACCCGTCTTCTCCAGTCCCTTTCCCTTTGGTAACTGTTAGTCCATTCTTGGGTTCTGTGAGTCTGCTGCTGTTTTGTTCCTTCAGTTTTTTCTTTGTTCTTATACTCCACATATGAGTGAAATCATTTGGTACTTGTCTTTCTCCACCTGGCTTATTTCACTGAGCATAATACCCTCTAGCTCCATCCATGTTGTTGCAAATGGTAGGATTTGTTTTCTTCTTATGGCTGAATAGTATTCCATTGTGTATATGTACCACCTCTTCTTTATCCATTCATCTACTGATGGACACTAGGGTTACTTCCATTTCTTGGCTATTGTAAATAGTGCTGCGATAAACATAGGGGTGCATATGTCTTTTTCAAACTGGGCTGCTGCATTCTTAGGGTAAATTCCTAGGAGTGGAATTCCTGGGTCAAATAGTATTTCTATTTTGAGTTTTTTGAGGAACCTCCATACTGCTTTCCACAATGGTTGTACTAGTTTGCATTCCACCAGCAGTGTCGGAGGGTTCCCCTTTCTCCACATCCTCGCCAACATTTGTTGTTGTTTGTGTTTTGGATGTTGGCCATCCTTACTGGTGTGAGGTGATATCTCATTGTGGTTTTAATTTGCATTTCCCTGATGACTAGTGATGTGGAGCATCTTTTCATGTGCCTGTTGGCCATCTGAATTTCTTCTTTGGAGAAGTGTCTGTTCATCTCCTCTGCCCATTTTTTACTTGGCTTATTTGCTTTTTGTTTGTCGAGGTGTGTGATCTCTTTATGTAATTTTGATGTCAACCCCTTATTGGATATGTCATTTATGAATATATTCTCCCATACTGTAGGATATCTTTTTGTTTTACTGATGGTATCCCTTGCTGTACAGAAGCTTTTTAGTTTGATATAGTCCCATTCATTCATTTTTGCTTTTGTTTCCCTTGCCTGGGGAGACATGTTCATGAAGAAGTTCATATTTATGTCCAAGAGATTTTTGCCTATAATTTTTTCTAAGACTTTTATGGTTTCATGACTTACATTCAGGTCTTTGATCCATTTTGAGTTTACTTTTGTGTATGGGGTTAGACAGTAGTCCAGTTTCATTCTCTTACACGCAGCTGTCCAGTTTTGCCAACACCAGCTGTTGAAGAGGCTGTCATTTCCCCATTGTATATCCATGGCTCCTTTATCGTGTATTAATTGATCATATATGCTTGGGTTTATTACTGGGCTTTCTATTCTGTTCCACTGGTCTATGGGTCTGTTCTTTTGCCAGTACCAAATTGTCTTGATTACTGTGACTTTGTAGTAGAGCTGAGGAAACCATTTGCATGATTCTCTTGGAGACAGGGTCAGTGCCCAACACCATTCACTCATTCATCATTCATTCATCTGGCTAGCTAGTTGATTATCTAGTTATTATTTTTAAGTTTTTTAACATGCAACAAAGGAAGGAGGAACTAGCATTTATTGACTTTCTTTGGTTTGTCCAACATGGTGGTGTGCCCTGTACGTCCTGTATCTCAGTTCATCTTCCCAAAAGCTGTCTAAGAGAAGAATTCTTCGGCAAAGGACAGAGATGTAAGGTGCAGAGTGGTTAAGACACAAAGGGAATTTGAATCAATTGGCATGGCTAGGATTTGAACCAGTCCTTCTGACAACACAACTTTTCTCCCCAGTAGTCTGCTGTTTTTACCAACATCAACTCTATGTATTTGAAAGAAAGGAAAGAAAAATTACCTAGTCACCTGTCTTGCCTGAGGGTTTCAGCCGTGGGCAAGTTCACTATGGATTCTGTGAGACCGAGAAATGACAATGGAACATTCTTGGGGTACATGGGTTTGTACCTGGCTTTAATCCCCTGGAGGTAGGCCAAGCTTTAGAATCACATCTGCATCCAGCAGTGTGCAGGTCTGCAATCCACCTGCATCTCTGCCTCCGCCCAGAGCACTGGGCAGAGCTCCATACACAGTGACTCAGTCAATAACAGCTCATTGCCTATGGCTGTGGAAGCTGTAGCCTAGCAGCAGGCCAATTACATCCTCAAGTAGTTTAGGGTCAGGTGAGGATCCTGGCCATAGGAACGTCCATTTTCCCCACACCATCTGTTTGGGTTGACTTGTGTCCTCGCACCAAAATCCTAACTCCCAGTACCTCAGAACATGACCTTCACGGAAATATGGTTGTTGCAGATGGAATTAGTTAAAGTGTCATCCTACTGGAGTAAATAGGTGGGTTTCTCATTCAGTATGACTGGTGTCCTTATAAAAATGGAAATTTGCCCCCAAGGAGAATAGCAGGTGTGGATGAAGATCAAAGTGTTGCTTCTACAAGCCAGGGAATATCAATCCAAGATTGCTGGCAAGCCCCCGGAGCAGCTGGGAGAGAGATCAGGAACAGAGTGTCTCTCAGCCTCAGGGAGGAGGCAGTCCTGCTGGCACCTCAATCTGGACTTAGCCCCCAAAACTGTGGGACCGTAAATGTGAGCTGTTCAAGCCACTCGCTGCTGTACTTTGTTATGGCAGCCACAGGGAACTAACATGGGTCTGGCTTTAAGTCGATTTTTCTTTTTAGACTAAAAAAAGTCTCTCAGCTGCTTTTCCCGGATTGCTTGTTTCTGTTCCTTTCTTGCAATAAACTTAAATGGCTTTTGTGAAGCCAAAAGGGCTTCTTGTTTTTCTCCTTCCTAGATCTCCTTCGTTGTTCATTTTGCTCAACTGTGTCATGATAAAGGGGCAAAAAGATGAATGCAGGAACTGGATTGGCTTGGAATGTTTTTGTACACTGAATCTTCTTCTTGTTTTTTGAGCCATTTGTGAACCTTTCAACGTCTGATTTAGATTCATGTTCTCTTCTTTTTTTGTCTACTCTCTAGTCATCGCCTGAAAAGGCTCTGGTGCTGCCATCTTTGGCACCCATTCTTTTGGTTTCTTCTTTGTTTTTCTGGCTGCCCGGAAATCAGCATCTACACACTGAATGTAATCCTCCTCAGAAAAGTCTGTGCACAGATTGTCGCTCAGTCCCCTGGCACACACAGCTCAGTACTCTGCTTTTCCCAGGACACTCTTTTCCTAAGTTGGGTAATTTGTCTTCGGAGGAAGACTGAGCTTTATCAGGCTTGGAAGGCGATGTCATTAACGGGATATAGTGATGAGTTCTTTTTTGATAACCCTGGAAGAGACACTTGAACCTTCTTCTCTGATGATCACTGGCTCAGCTTCCTTTCAATTCAATTTATTCTGGTACATTTTCTCTAACTTTGCCATAGTTTCCATGTGGGCAGCCTTTAGCTCCTCTAGTTTCCTAAAATACTCTTCAATAGAATGGTCAATATCAGAGAAGTCCATAAAGTCCTCAGAGCTCACACAGGTTTTGTTTATCCACCCCAGAAATGTCGGTGTTAAAATCAGTCCGTGCCCACGCGGACCGCACCACCTCCCACTCCTTCAAGGCCGCAGCTGCTGCCACCAGAGCCTCTAAAGGGCCTCCCATGTATCCTGGGCACCCCACGCTCCAGTGGGGGGATTCACCGGGACTTGGAGGCTGGAGGCCACCAGCTGCGCCACTCAGGGTGAGGTGGCCATCCAGCGCTGGTCCAGGGCGGGGAAGCTGGTGGGGCTCCTTTCTTGGGGCGGGCGGTGACTTAAATTCCACAGGTTATTTACATGTGACCATAAAATATTTATTAGGAAGCCACTGTGTGCCCAGACCCCTACTAACCATCAGGGCACAGTAGTGAATAAGACATACGTAGCCTAAGCAGTCATCTACTAGCTTGGAAGAGATGATGGCTAAGTCTTCACAAGTTTTGCTAACAGAGCCATTATGAAAAAAATTAAGTGACCTGAACTTACAGCGCTGCACGTTATCGTAAAAGCGAAGATGGCAGATACTCAAAACTCACCGCTTCCTAATCATTTCACTATATTCGACCTTGAGCTCTGTTCTTGATTTTGTCCCAGGGATGTGCAGTTGACCCTTGAGCAATGTGGGGATTATAGGGGCACCGACCCTCTGCATTGTCAAAAATCTACGTATAACTTCTGACTCCCCAAAAACCTAATAGCCTACTGTTGACCTGAAGCCTTTCTGACAAGATAAGCAGTCGATGAACATATTATTTTGTATGCTCTATGTATTATGTACTGTATCCTCACAGGAAAGTAAGCTAGAGAACAGAAAATGTGTTTTCAAATTGTCTGAGTCTCCAAAACATTTTCCAACATATTTATAGAAAGAAATCCACTTATAAGTGGCTCCATGTGGTTCAAACCTGTGTTGTGTAAGGGTCAGCTGTATTAGAAAGGGATGACCTATTACATCTCTCCACCCAACTCTGTGTCCAGTGAAGCCACAGTGGCAGATGGAAATTGACCCTGGTGGGAAGATTTATGCCATGGAAACTGGCAGGCAATACAAATCAAGAGTTTTGGTGTCTCCCCAAAGGGCCTTTTTTCATGTGTTCTAACGTGGATGCACAAAGCCTGCCCGGCTTCCCTCCACAGGAGGGGCCGATGTTCCCGGGGAGTGGGGGGTGGGGGTTGGGGGGCAGGGGGGGGGGCTTTGGCCTACACCTCCAGGACCCGGGAGACTGCTGTTTGCAGTATAAAAGCATCACTTCTGCATCCCTATCACAGTTATCTATGGCAAAAGTTCAAATTCAATGAAGACAAAATATAAACCTTAATTTTAAAAAAATACAGGTATTGTCGATTTAAGTTTGGGCCTCCTGCTTCTTTAGTGGGAGTGTAAACTGGCACAAGTTCTCTGGAGGACAATTTGGCTTTTTTGATCTTAGAAAGTAACAGCTCTGACTTAGGTGATGCCCCGCGAAGCGCTTCCCAGCAAACCCAGGGGTGCTGAGGTCCTGGCCAAGCGAGTTCAGGGCGGCGAAGCATGCTGAGCAGACAGGGGCCCAGGGTGACAGAAGTCAGATCAGGCGGGGGGCGGGAGGTCCCGGGAGGAAGGGGCAGAGCGCCTGGAAGCGCACTGAGCAGGGGCAGCCGCTGTGCCCTCAGGACGCCAGCTGGGCTCTGTGCGCAGGGCCCTGGAGCTCACCGGACGCGTGTGCGAGGGGAGGCCCAGGGCCTGCGGCCCGGAACTATGCTGTGCGTGGACGGTTTCAATTTTAACCTAACACACTGGCTTTGCTTACCAGGAAAGACAGACTGAACTAACTAGTTCAGAGGGAGTACTATTGAAAACTGCCATTGTCGGGCATTTCTCTTGGACTTGGAGGTTGATAAATTCCTGCGATGACTACATGTTTCAGGCCTTGGGGAGCTCCTTAGTCTGCACTGCTTTCGGGTCACTGAGAGGAGCCCTGGGGAGTCGGGGGGCCTAGTGCTTCTGCCGAGAGCCACCAGAGCAGCCCCCCTGGCTGCCGTGCCCGTGCCGCCTCCTCGGGCAGCCCCGGGAGCCCTTGCCCTACGCTCGCCCTGGGAGGTTCCCAGCACCCTTTGTGTTCGCCTTCTGTGCTTTCCACAGGTCCGTCCAACTCGACTTTCACTTGATGTTCAGGGGAGCCCGCGGCTGAGCCATGTCCTCCCGTGATTCCCAGACCTGGCCATGGGGCAAGGCATCATCCCAGCAGAAGAACCTGCGATCAGACTCGGCCTGAAGCAGAGGACACTAGGTGGGTCCCCAATGTAACTGTAGTGGGTAAAAGTCTGAAGCAACAGTGTTTAAAGCCAAAATTAGTCCTGGAAATAAAAAGAGTCACAGAGGATGGCACGGTAGAATAACATGATAGTCACAGATGAAGTAAAAAAAAATTCTAAGTAATGAAAATTTTCTTCTCTTGCTCAAGGATTAATTAAATAGAGATAAGAAACAGCACAGCCAAGGGCCAGTCTGGGCCAGGAGTTTATTGGTGTACAGCACGAGACCGCTGCACAGTAAATACACTAAATGGTGCAGGCGAGGGAGGCAAACCTGAGTGTGCAAGGCGGGGAACAGCCTCCCGAGGAGGGGAGGGCAACAGCCATTAGCACAGGCCTCATGGGCACATTCGGACCTTAACCAGAGAAAACTTAGCTCGCAAACAACTTCCGAACTGGACAGAGCACACCGAGGACAAAATCGCAGCATGCATTCTGAAAACCAGTCAGCATGCATTTTCAGTCATGCATCTTTCATTTTTATTTTCACTTTACCAAACAAAGGCAGAGATGAGAAAGCAAGTTACCAAACTCGCAAGTTTTGAAAAAATATCAAAACATGGTTTCACAGTGATGGAATCAACATATTCCCCACCTCTAATAATTTAGGACTAGAGGTATTTTAAAAATGGAAAATACTCTTACCAGTTCAAATGAGAACTGTTCATACTTTTAAAAATTGTAATACATATTTTTGAAGTTTTCATAATAAGTTTTGAAGGAAGAAAAGATTCCAGTGGACAGAAACCCCAGTGCCTTGTCCAACTGTGTGGTGGAGTTGACGGGGTTGTATGCGGGGTCTGCTGCCCACTTCCAAGGGGTAGCCAAGCCCCCAGCCTCTGTGTTTTGGGCCCCTCAGTTGTGAGATGAACTTAATGTCTGCTCTATGTGTATCGCTGCAAGGGTTGTTGTGAAAGGGTTGTTTATAGACAGTAAATGTGAGACTATTTTTAAGTTGTAAAAAATGCTGTGCACCTTCCAGGTTGTAGTATTATAGATAGCTCAATTGACAGTATTAAAAATGAGCTGTTAAATTAAAAATTCTCTAGCAATTTTTCCAATAAACTTTTCTAAAGAAGAAAAGTAGGCATGAAATCCTATACAGTAGTCCCCCCTTATCCGTGGTTTTGCTTCCTGTGATTCTAGTTGCCCACAGTCAACTACAGTCTGAAATATTAAACGGAAAATTCCAGAAATAATAAATTCTTAAGTTTTAAGATTGCTGTTCTGAGTAGCATGATGCTGACCCGGCTGGTCCCACCTGGGACGTGTAATCCTCCTTTGCCCTGCACAGCTGTACAGGCTGCCTGTCAGTCACTTAGTAGCTGTCTAGACTTGCGGTGCTTGAGTTCAAGTAACACTTATTTTACTTAATAAGGGCCTCAAAGCACAGAGCAGTGATGCTGGCAATTTTTATATTCTCTAACTGTGCCTAATTTATAAATTAAACGTCTCCATAGGTGTATATGTATAGGAAAACAACATAGATAAAGTGCTCAGTACTGTCTGTAGTTAGGCATCCACTGGGGGTCCTGGAACATATCCCCAGTGGACAAGGGGAGACGGCTGTGCTTGGATCAGAGAGCGTGAACAAGCAGAGGAACACTCAGCAACTGGATTTCTCTAAGTGCTAAAGTATAGTTCTTGTGGCTCTCTGATAGGGTGGACGTTCGAAAACCCAGGTAAAAATTTCTATAAAAAAACTTGAGTAGAATATAAAAATTTAAAGTTTCAGGTGAAATTATTTAATCTTAAAATTAGAGTAGAGAAACTGTTATTTGCCATTTCTCTGTCGCTCCTTTGAAAAGGTGGCAAACACTAAGTTTTCAAGACATGTAGCTCTGACTTCTGCTTCACTGTGGGGACTTGTCAACCCTAAGCATGTAACGAACAGAACCGAGAGATTTGGCACATTTCACCCCCAAGCATTTATGACCCATCAGACAATACTCGGACTGCTGAGCATGGCTGGGCCTGAAAGCAGACGTTTACTGATAATTACATCTTCAGTTGTTTCCCACAGCCCTCAAGCTTAAAGCCCCATTCTTACAGAAACAGCCCAGGATGATGGAGAACAGAGCAGTCTGCATACCTGCCTGTCCACAGGCTGCACCCTGAGGCTAACTCAGAGTGCATAGAATTCCCAGGAAATACTGCTCCAAACAACAAAACCTATTGCCTGAACATTAGAGCTCTTGCCCTAGAAGGCAAAGTAAGATACAGGCATTCCTCATTTTATCAAGCTGCATGTTCTTGCACTTCCCAGATACTAGGGTTTTTACAAATTGAAGGTTTGTGGCAATCCAGAGTCAAGCAAGTCTGTTGGCAGCATTATTCCAACAGCATTTGCTTATTTGTGTCCTAAAGTGTGTCCTAAACCACACTTTAGCAGTTTTTGCAATATTTGAAACTTCATTATTGTTATAGTCATCTATGATCAATAATTATGATTTGCTGAAGGCTGAGATGATGGTGAGCATTTTTTAGCAATGAAATACTTTTTAGATAAGGTATGCACCTTTTTTAAACGTGCAGTGCCATTGCACACTTTGTTAAGTCATTTATTAGTGACTACAGTGTAGTGTAAATATCACTTTTATATGTGCCGGGAAACCAAGACAGTCACTGGACCCGCTTTTCTGCAGTATTTCCTTTACTGTGGTGGTCTGGAAGGGAACGCGTGTCTCTTGAGGTGCACCTGTGCTTCAGTAACTATGTACTGAAGCCAACATTCATAAAGGGGGCAGGCTGTTTTAGGACATGTGATTTCATACAGTTTTATTATAACATGTCTTGGTGAAGATAGTTTCAGATTGAAATTTTGGTGTGATGTCTTTGCTCTATGGGTGTCCGAATGTCTCTCCCCAGGTTTGGGAGGTTCCCAGCCGTTATGTCTTTAAATAAGCTTTCTGCCCTTTTCTTCCTCTTTTCCTTTTGGGGTTCCACTGACACACAGATGGTGTCAATGCTGTCCTGTAAGTTGACTTTCTTGGTTCTTTTTCCCCCTTTTTGCTTCTCTGGGTAATTTCAAATGATCTGCTTTCGAGTAGCCAGGTTCCTACTTAGGCTCAATCCAGCTTGCCGTTGAAGCTCTCCATTGAATTCCTCAGTGCAGTAATTATATCCTTCAGCTCCAAAACCGTTTGCTTCTCTTTTGTTTTCTATTTCTTTGTTGAACTCATTTTGTCCTTGAATTGCTTCCCTGATTTCATTATTTGTCTATGTTCTTATATAGCTTTCTGAGCATTGCTAGAATGATTTTGTTCCTTTATCTCCATTTCTTTGGGGTCAGTTACTGGAAATTGATGGTGTTCCTTTGGTGCTGACATGTTTCCCTGATGTATTTCATGATCCCTATTACCTTGCACAGGTGCTCGTGCATTTAAAGAAGCCACCTCCCCCAGATTCACAGACTGATTTTGCTAAGGGAAGACCTTCGCCTGTGGGGGGCATGCTGGAGTGTGCAGACCCCTGGGCCCATGGTGCAGGTCCACAGTATCAACGGCGTGGTCCCAGGCAAGCACTGTGGGGCACCTGCAGGGGTTAAAGGCTTTGGGGTCCTCCATGGTGCCTTCAGGTACAGCAACTAAGAGCCCAGGGAGGCAGCAGTGGTGGCCAGAGGAGTGGCGTGTGCACACTTGGCTGCAGAGGCAAGGGTCAGCAGCAGGGGCCTAGGCAGCTGTGTGCCCCTGGCGTCACCATGCTCTCCCATGGCTGTGGGGATGGGGACCGGGCAGGCACACACAGTGGGGAGGAGGGGCTCGCTGCAGCAAGCAGCTGCGGGGACCTCAGCTGTCAGCGGGCACTCCCATCACTGCAGGATCTGCCGGCAACGAGAGGATGGCAGCCTACAAGTGCACAGCTGGAGGGCCCAGCTGCACGGGCGCACATGGCAGTGGGGTTCTAGGCTGGCATCCTGGGCAAACTGCAGGTGCAGATCCTGGGCTCCCGTGAGGGCTGGGGAGGAACTGAGGCAGCTGGAGCTTTCGAATGGGACAAAAAATGGTGAGACCTGCAGGGGCCCACAGCTGCTGTGCTGGCGTTCATGCCTTCATTGGTGATACCTGCTGGGGTCCGCCGCAGAGCGGGTCCCTGAAGACCATGGCTGTTCCTGCTGCACGGCTCACCTGACAGTCCTCGGCCTCTCCCATGCTCCTCTCTGTCCAGACATCTCAGCTTTGCAGGTCTCTGCAAGGCTGGGGAAGCTGGCGGCTCCCCTTTCCTGGTGAGGGGAACTCTTAGCTGGGGAGCTTCCTCTTGGGGCTGAGCAGTTGGCCTGGGGGCTGGGATAATGCAGCAAAATGGAGCTGCTCTTCCTTCCCTTCTGGGCAGTTACTCCCAGGTGTTTGTTCCACTGTGCTGCTGAAGTTTCTCAGGTGGACTCCTGAGCTCTCCCAGAGCTGTTTTTGTTTGTAGATAGCTGGTCTCATTGTTGATCTTTGTCACAGGGACAGAGGCTGGATCTCCTTTGCAGTCTTTGTGACATCAAATGAAAAAGGGCTCTAGGGGTTATGAAATTTCCTCTCAGAAGGAAAAGGATTTAGCAGGATCATTTGATCACCTTTTGGGGATTTTGCAAAAAGGGATCTTGCAGTGGGTAGGCTGGATATCCAGGTACTTTAGAAAGCCTTGGGGACAGAAATGACTGTGGCCATCCGTCCTTCCCATAAGCCCTGGAGTCCCTCCTGTGGCAGGTGTCGGGCGCGTGGAAGCAGCAGCCCTGTTGCAGGGGGCCTCAGCCCAGCAGAGGGGTCAAACAAGGACAATGTCCAGAGCAACGTGATTGATACCAAAAAATAGGTTAGGGCGGTGAATGAGAGGAACGGAGTGTGTTTGCATACTTCCGGAGGTACTAGGGGATTAGAAAAGGCTCCCGGCAGAGACGTTCTGGGTTGTAGCCTACAGGACAAGAGGGCTGCAGCCTGACAGGCTTGGAGAGCTGGCGCAGCACATCACAGGTGAAGGGAACAGTGCCAAAGCACAGAGGTGCTGGGAAAGCAAGGGCATTCAGAGAGGTGCAGGAGTATCCCATAAAAGCACCATCACCCCCAAAATGAGCACAGTATGAGGGCACGGGATGGACATTTACGGCCACAGAAACCAAATATGATTTCCGGAGAAGGGAATAATGTGGCAGACTTACCCTGAATTAATCATACTACAAAATTTGCTATTCAGTGTAAAATGATTTGAGGGCTTTCCACCCAACGTACAGAAATGAGCATTTTACTCTCATACATAGTTGGTCCTTCAATATTTAGTGAACATAATTACTTCCACGATACTTTGGAATGTAAAATACTCAGAAATTTAGCAACTCTGTTTTCTTAACACTAGCTTTCTTTAAAATGAAATTTACACAGGACACCAAGAAGGTAGAGAAATGAGTTGTCAGGGCATGGGTTTGTCTTCATCCAGTTCCCCGCAGAAGTTTAAGGACACTGTCCTCCAGCATGCAGAAGGGATTAGCGCAGTTCATGGTGTGGCTCAACCCACCTCATACTCTGTTAGTGTAAGTTCCAGAGATGCATGTGTCAGAGTCCTTCAGAAGAAGATGTAGAGGCGTTGAGATGATTTAAATTCAGTGTGCGTCATGTAACTACTCCGCCAGCAGGGGTGATACTGAGAACGTGTATCAACCAGTAACAGTAAGGGCGCCACCCACTCACTCTGGAACTGCGCTGGCTAGGGTGGCAGGCTGGTGATGCCCTGGGGTCCTGCTGAGGGTACATATGCCCCCTGGGCAGAGGACGGCACTTCTGGAACAAGTAGCCACATGGCAGGAAATCACCTCTCGTCATACGGTAGAAAGATGTGCACTTTGTTTTCCCCAATACAAGCCAGAAAACGAAGAAAAAACATAACCATTCTAGGCCTCCTAACAGTATCTTGAAGACATTCCCAATGGTATGGGGATCATATAAAATTATAAAAAATATATTATTTTCAGAAATGCACCCTCAACTACTTTTAGGAGAAATGACAGGTGCCTTGGATATTTCCAGATACCACAGCATAAAAAAAGCGGGTCAAAAGGAGATAAAACAAAGATACATCAGGATTCTCTGGAAACATTTCTTTCCAGCGGGAAGCAGTATTTTCTAACCTTAAGAGGGTGATAGTGGACAACTTAGCCACTTGACTCCCAGAAGCTGTGTCCCCAGGTAAATCTAAGAGTCTAACAACAGCCCCTTAAAGGAGTTAATTACAACTGGGATGTGACTAAGCAGGGAGAAACCCAGGGTGTGTGTACGTGAACAGGAAGATTGATTTGTAGAGAGAATCACTGGACAGAAGGCACAATAAAATAGAAATTTACAGGAGTTTCAAAGCCTAATTCTCCCCTTTAAAAAAAAACAAAAATGGGGCAAATCTGATAGAAAATGAAGAACCATCTACTGTATTGCAGCATGCATTGCAAATGGTATAAGTGTCTAATTTTAGCATCAGATTCTTCACTGAATAATATTGATCTGCTAGGAACCAGGTTCTTAAAGATTTCAAAAGCTCTTATGTAAGTCACAAGTAGTATGTTTTCGGTAAAACCATTACAGATTTCCAAAGCACGATGCTCTCAGTTTCACGGAAATGCTGGACTGCAGAAGCATAATCTCAAGTCTAAATGGAGTTTAGAATCTTTTTCTAGGAAGCCTGAAAAAGTACTTTCCTAGAAATGCAGGTTAAGAACATCCTGAAAGTCTGATAAGTTGTGGGAAATGTATACATAATGTTTGTTCCTAGATTGACTGTGATATAGTAGGAGATATGTTTGGTCTTTGTCCCTAGTTCCTGGCTCACAACCCCTAAAATCCATGGAATTTTCTGAGTGATAGGAGTGTATTTTGTTATTCATAAAGTGCTCTTTTTCAGCATATAGGAGTTTACATTAATAAGGTGACACGGTGGTGCCCCAGTCTCCTCAGGATGGGTGGCTCACCAGAAAAACCAAGGGAGTAGGGGGTGGGGACTTAAGCCCCATCACTGACCTGGAGAAAGGGTGGGATTTGGGGAGCTGGAGATCAAGCTCCATCGAAATCTTGAACACCAGATTTCATGAGCCTCTGGGTTGGTGAACAAGAATATACTCTTGTGCGAGGAGAGGGGGCTGCACACCTAATTCCATGGGGACAGATGCTCCTGGGCTGCTCAGACCCTTCCAGACCTATGCATCTTCTCATCTACCTGTTCATCTTTATCCTCTAATATCCTTTTATAAAAAACCAGGATTCTAGTAAGTAATTCTTCTTAGTTCTGAGATGTCGTAGCAAATGAGTAAAACCCAAGGACGGGGTCTTGGGGGCCTCAGGTTTATAGCTGGCTGATAAGAAGCACAGGTGACAACCTGGACTTGCGACTGGCCTCTGAAGTGTGTGTGTGTGTGTGTAGGGGGTGTGTCAGGAGCTGACTAAGCCTTTAGCTTGTGGGATGTAATGCTATCTGCAGGTGGACAGTGACAGAATGGAATTGTAGGGCTCCCAGCTGGTGTCCGGAGAATCAGAATTGGCTAGGGGTGTTGGAAACACTGCACTGACTAGTACCAAACCATCCCCCCTCCTCATTTTCCCTAAAGGCATTTATTAAGAACCACCATGATTTGGTTCTCTCAGGGAACTTTTATTGGTCAAAGGTTGTGGAATTTTATGTAGTACCTGTGGTTTCATTATAGGCTCATTTGTAGCCAACATATAACATTTATCTTATTTCAAAAACAACTGCTTTTGAATAAACTGATGTGGTAGAATGGCATGCTCCTATCCCATGCAAAAGGCTGTTCAAGAACGAGCAGCTTACAAAACTATCATAAATGAGACACTGAATGAAACATTCTTCCAGGGAGGTAGAGGAAGTAGTTCAGTGTGAGAATTTGCTTCATATTCTGACTTTTCAAAATTAAATATTCAAGGCATGAAAAAAGCAAAATTAACATATCAAAAACAGATATATATGGTATTTTTACCCCAGTCACTTCCCAGGGTTTATAGTACAGCTGTACTCTGTGGATTAAATAAAATAGCAACAAAAATGGCAGGCAGCTTCTAACTAAAGGGGGTGAAATTACCAGTCTGTCCTCATATAAGGTGAAGAATGCTTTTCTAATCTTCTTGGCCCTCATAATAATGTATTTCACCTTTAAAGAAAAATTCTATTATATATATTTTGCATCGATATTTTAAGATATTAGAACACATCTTTGTAGTACAGTATATATTACACTTGAATAGTTCAGTACACCTCCTGTAAATGAAAAACATGTCAACTTCATAGCTGTAGTAAGGCATTTAAGTATTCAGCAAAAGCTATACAGAAATTTCTTAACGAGTGGTGTCCCTTTAACAGTAACTTGGTGTACTGGGTTTCCTTAGGACGAACACAAAACAAGAGACTCACGGAAGAGTTGTGATGCAGTGACACTGGGCCCCAGGGAAAGCACACACGCACACAAGGCACCTTCCAGCAGGAAGACAAGAGGTGCAGCACATGGGGAGCGGGGCGCAGCCCCCCAGGTACTCGGCTGTTGTATTTCCCGACAGCAGAGAGACAATCGGTTGCCTCGTAAGTTTGGTTAAAGGTACCAGAATCCTTAGAGCTATCACAGTGCCAACACAGAGCAGGTCCTTGGGACATCCTTCCTGAATTGGTCTAGATGAACATGCTTTAACATCAAAAGTGCTGGGCAGTGTAAAGTTCACGGAAAAACTCCATTTTTCGTTTTATTTTGGTACATGAGGAACTACTGATCTAGTTATTTCAAGTGTGTATCACGTAAATGCTTTGTGGACTGTGGAAAACGAAATTAAATAAGCGCTGCAGTGGTCATCGATGCCGGCGTCATGGATGTAGCCAACTGTGCAATATAATTGACAGGATGCTCAAAGTATGCCTCACCATTAACTGATTTTAGTTCATGATTAAAAAAAAATAGTAGACTGCATTTAGGTGTACCATTCCATCATATCATATATGTCAGATACCATGCTGTGGAGACGTGCTGGGCTAGAGTATATACAGTACATAGCCAGGATGTAAACCAAAGTTAAGGGGGAAATACGAAACTGAAAATTTTTACACACATGTATACATCTAGTGGTATTGTCCATTGAATTAGATTTATTATATGGTTTGCTGAGCCACATCTACTAGGTTGCATGACACCTCAAATTATTATTGTTTTGCACAAAGATCTACTGTATAAAGTAGGAAAAGATGGTAGTAAAAAACTTCTTCAAGCTCCAACAATTGTGTCCCAAATGCCACTGTATGAACACCTAAAAAAATATTAAGAACAGTTTAGAAATAGGTGTAACTATAAATGTGCAGATGTACCTTACAGTCCTAAAGGGCATTATTGAATACTTCCAACTTTTATTTAAACTTACCTATACCTCTTAGATAATGTTGGCTATATATAAAAAGCCCACTGTGGCAAATGGGAAAAAGGAATCTTTAAAAGGTTAAAATCTCCACTTGCCAATTTTATAAGTAAGTCTTCTATTTTAGTAACAGGCATATTCAGACTTCATTAACCCAAGAAAGTCTCCTCTTTCTAAGATTCTGAAGAATCTCTCAGTCACTCCCATCAACTACCACCCTTCTTTCTAAGCGAAAGCATGAGGATTTCCGGCAGAGTTTAGATTCCTTCTAACTTCTGTTTAATTGGTCAGGTTGGGTTTAATGGGCCATTTTGCTTTATGTTCTCCCCCTCTTTCTCTTTTTCTGCCTTCTTTTGGATTATCTAGTTAATTACTTGTTTATTCCACTTTAATTCCCATGTTGCTTTTTTAGCGGAAACTCTTTGTCATGTTATTTTAGTGGCTGCATTAGGATTTTTTTAAGCCTTTATTTTTTGAGAAGTTTTAGGGTCACAACAAAACTGAGGAAAAAGTACATAGACTTCCCATTTACCCCTATCCCAGCTAGGCACAGCCTCCCCACTACCAATATCCCCCACGGGGCATTGGCTACAGCTGATGAACCTGTATTAACACTGTAGTTGTCATCCAAAGTCTACTGTTCACATACAGTTCATCTGTGGTGGTGTACATTCATTGTAAGGGTTTGGACAAATATATGACATGTATCTATCATCAGGATATTACACGGGGCATTTTCACTGCCCTAAAAACTCAGGTGCTTTGCCGGTTCATCCCTCCTCCCGCAACCCCTGGAAACCATTGAGCTTTTTACTGTCTCCATGGTTTTGCCTTTTCCAGAAATTAAATATTGGGAATCATACAGTACACAGCCTTTACAGACTGGCTTCTTTCACTGAGTAATATGCATCCAGGATTCCTGCATGTCTTTCCATGGCTTGATAGCATGTTTCTTTTTAGTCCTGAATAACATTCCATTGTCTGGGTGTATCAGGGTTTATCCATTTGCTGGTTGCTTCCAAGTTTTGGCAATTATGAATAAGGTTGTTACAAACATCCATGTGGCAGGTTTTTGTATGGATGTAAGTTTTCAACTCCGTTGGGTAAATACCAGGGAGTGAGACAACCGAGCCATATAGTAAGAGCAGGTTTAGTTTTCTAAGAAATTGCCAAACCATATTCCAAAGTGGCTGTGCAATTTCGCATTCCCACCAGCACTGAGTGAGAGTTCCCACTGCTCCACGTCCTCAGCAGCATTTGATGTTGTCAGTGCCTTGAATTTTGGCCATTTTACCAGGTGTATTGTAAGTTGCTGTTTTAATTTGCATTTCTCTCATGACAGTGATATGCAGCTTCTTTTCATATATTTATTGCCATGTCTGTATCTTCTTTGGTGAGGTATCTGTTAAGATCTTTGGCCCATTTTTTAGTCAGGTTGGTTGGTTTTGTACTGTTACGTTTTAAGACTTCTTGTATATTTGGGTAACGATCCTTTATTAGATACATCTTTTGGAAATACTTCTCCCAGTCGGTAGCTTGTCTTCTCATTCTCCTGACCTTGTCATTTACAGAGCAGTTTTTGCTTGTAATGGAGTCCAGTCTATCAATTACGTCTTTCATAGATTGGGCCTTTGGTGTTGTATCTAAAAAATCATCACATCCAAGTTCATCTAAGTTTTCTCCTGTGTTATTTCTGGAGTTTTACAGTTTTAGGTTTTATGTTTAGGTCTATCATTCATTTTGAGTTAGTTTTTAAGTTCTGTGTCTAGATTCACTTTTTTTTTTTTTTTGCATGTGGATGGGCAGTTAGGTTCTGGCACTATTTGTTGAAAAAACTATCTTTGCTCCATTGTGTCGTCTTTGCTGCTCTGCCAAAGATCAGTTGATTATATTTATGTGGGTGTATTTCTCGGCTTGCTATTCTGTTCCAGTGATCTACTTTTCCTTTCCCCAGCACCACACCATCGTGACTACTGTGGCTTAATAGTGTCTTGAAGTTGGGTAGTGACAATCCCACAACTGTTCTCCTTTAATACTGTGTTGGCTATGCTGGGTCTTTTGCCTCTTCATATAAACTTTAGAACCAGTCTGCTTTTCCTCATATAGATCTTGTACATATTGTTGTTGGAGTTATAACCTAAGTATTTCCTTTTTTGGATGCTAACATGGTATTGTGTTTTTAATTTTAAATTCCACTTGTTCATTGTTAATATATAGAAGAGTGATGGACTTTTGTGCATTAACTCTGGATCTCACAACCTTGTTATATAATTGCTTGTGTAGGAGTTTGTGGGTTCTTTTGGATTTTGTACATAAACACGTACAAAGACAGTTAATTTCTTCCTTCCCAATCTGCATTTCTATTTCCTTTTTTTTTCTTACTGCATTAGCTAGAACTTTCAGTACAATTTTGAAAAGGGGTGGTGGAAAGGGACATGCTTTCCTTGTACCTGATATTAGTGGCAAAGCTTCAAGTTTCTTACATTAAGTATCATATTAGCTGCAGGGTTTTTTTCTGTACATATTCTTTATCAAATTGAGGAAATTCTTCTCTATGCCTAGTTTTACTAAGAGTTTTCATCATCATAGGTGTTAGAATTTGTCAAATGACTTTTCTCATCTCTTGATAGGATCATGAGATTTTTCTTCTTTAGCCTGTTGATGTGATGGATGACATTAATTGGCTGTGGAATGCTGAACCAGGTTTCCATACTTGGGATAAATCCCACTTGGAAGTGGTATATAATTCATATACATTTTGAGTTTGATTTGTTAATATTTCACTGAGGATTTCTGCAGCTATGTTTCAGTCTGTAGTTTTGTTTTCTTGTGATGTCTTTATCTGGTTTTGGAATTAGGGTAATGCTGGCCTCATTATGAGAGTTAGGAAGTATTCCATCTGCTTCTGCCCTGTGAAAAGATTGTAGAGAAACAGTATAATTTCTTCCTTAAATGTTTGGTAGAATTCACCAGTGAACCCATCTGGCTCTGGTACTTTCTGTTTTGGGGGGTTATGAATGATGGGTTCAATTTCTTTAATAAGTATGGGCCTATTCAGATGGTCTATTTCTTCTTGTATAAGTTTTGGCAAATTGTGTCTTTCAAAGAATTGATGTATTTCACCTAGGTTATCAAACTTGTGGGCATAAAGTTGTTCAATGTCCTTGTAATGTCCGTGGGATCTAAGTAACCACGTCTTTCATTTCTGATATTAGTAATTTGTGTCCCCTCTTTTTGTTAGCTTGGCTAGAAGCTTATCAATTGTATTGATTGTTTTGATCTTTTCAAAGAACCAGCTTTGAGTTTGTCAGTTTTTCTCTATTGACTTCCTTGTTTTAATTTAATCGATTTCTGCTCTAATTCTTATTATTTCTTCTCTTCTGCCACTTTGGATTTCATTTGCTTTTCTTTTTCTAGTTTCCTATGGTAGATACTTAGATGCCTGATTTTAGATCTTTCTTCTTTTCCTATACATTCAGTAATATAAATTTCCCTCTAATCAATCACTGCTTTTGCTGCATTACCCCAAATTTTGATGCATTATATTTTGATATTCAGTTAGTTCAGAATATTTTAAAATTTCTCTTGAGATTTCTTCTTTGCCCATGTGTTATTTAGACATTTAATCTCCACATATTTTGGATTTCCCAGTTATTTTTCTGTTATTGATTTCTAGTTTAATTCCACTGTGGTCTGACAGCAGACATGGTATGATTTCTATTCTTTTAAATTTGTTAAAGTGTTTTATAATCCAAGATGTGGTCTATTTGGGTGAATGTTTCAAGTAATCTTCAGAAGAATGTGTATTCCGCTGTTGCTGAGAATATCTAACTTGTAATTATGCAACCAAAACACCCCTCCTTTCAATAATGTAGCTGCAAGAAGCAGTAAGAACCTCTACAGTTAAGTGCCAAGTCTGGCTAGTGAACAGATTACAAGGCCAGAGGGCCACCAGCAGAGATGCTGTGATGTGCACACCTACCTGCATTCTCCCGTGCTACTTCTAGCAGCCACACTCCTGCGCGCTGGGGGCCTGTGCACGATGCGGTGACCGCAGCTGTCTCAAGGCAGCATCTCCATACTGAATACCTGAGCCCATTCTTTCTGGGTCCAGCTCACCTGAGGATCAAACAAGTCTCTCTGAAAAAAGTGTTTAATGCTTCTGTGATCCCCAAAATATATTAAATGGAAAAAGCAAAGTGCAGGACACTGTGTATACATGTTATTGGTTTTGAATAAAGAGTAAAAAATATATACACATATGTTTGCAGGGGCATAAAAGTATCTTTGGAAGAACACATAAAGAAGTGTAATAATGGCTGACTTCGAGAAGTTCTAGATGGCTTAGGGGATAGGAGAGGGTGGCAAGAGAGGGTGTGACTTCCATTCTATCTTCTTTTATACTTTTTGAGTTTGGAATTATGGGAAGATTTTATATATATTAAGATAAATTGATCCAAATTAAAGGACAAAGATACCATTTCTCACTTACCAGACTGCTAAGAACCCAAGTACGATAATATCCCTGTGGGCATGGCGCTAGTGAAATAAGCACTTTTATTCATTATTTGTGGGATTATAAATGGCTACAAGTCTGATAGGAAGAATCCGGCAGCCTCTACCTACATTTTAAATGCTTATGTTCTTTGACCTAACAATTCCTCTTCTGGGAATTTGTCTTACACATAGACTCACACACATGTGAAATGATATATAAAAGATTTACTAAAGCATTGTATCAAAATATTGGCCATAACCCAAATGTCCAAAGTAAACTGGTTAAATTATGACAATACACACAACTAAATATTACTTACACACACTATGTATCTGTATGTACATTAGCATGTATAGACAGAAGTCTCTAACGGATTTGCAATGACCCATAGACAGTAAGCACGAAAAGTATGGAGCAGAGCTTAGAGTGTGCTAACAGTGGTGTAAAAAAGGAGGAGGAAATGATGGGTTCTGAGCCATATGAATGTACCGCCCATTTAGGAAATTTAGAAAGTACTGCTGAAGAAGTCTAATGAATTCTTTGTAGTTTTTCACCTAGAGGGAATTATGATTTTGATGATCTCAGAAGAAATACATCCTGGAAGTCTTATATGAATCCACTTACACATACTGTATCCACGGATGCAATATTAAAGTAACAAGATAATTTAAATAAAACCTCACGTTTCAGCTTAATAGTACTCAATACCAAACCAATTTTTACTTGGGTAACTTATGTCACACGTAGTGCTTAAAAAGAACAGTTTTTGTGCCAAATTCAGTAAAAATTATTATGTTTCATTTTCAGATAAATGTTCAGACCCAGCTCTCCCTATGGGCTCCTGGACCCCTTCCTCCCGCCGCACCGACTGCCTGCTTCCTCTGTCCTCTCCTCTTCACCCTTCTTCCCTTCGCCGCCCCACTCCTTCTCGGTCAGCACTCACACAGACCTCTTGCTTCTGCTTCAGCCTCCACACCCCCTCCTATGCCAGTCCCTTCTTCCCCTGGGAAGGGCCCACCCTCACCCTCACCCTCACCCTGCTCCCCTCTCTCTGCTGGCCCCCGCATGCTCTGTCTTTACTGCAACTGGTCTTGGCATGGATAACCTATGCGTTCCTCCCACCCACCCCCCTGGATATTCTTCAGCTCATTCTTAACTCATGAGACTCTTCTTTGCGGCATGTGATAACGAACAACTCTCTGACCCTCGGTGTCGGCTCACGCGACCCCTACTTCCCCAGGTCGCCTTCGTGCGCCATCACCTTCCTTGTCTTTTGTCAGTTCCTCTGCTTTGCTCATCTTTCCGTCCCCTGGGCTTTGCGTTTGATCGCTACTCTCCTCACTCTCAACTGCCCTCTGGAAGGTCACTTTCCTTCCTGTCTCAACCACCCCTCTCTGTGGCTGGGCCCTGAATGTACGCTGGTGGCCCAGGACTCTCCCCACAGCTCACTAAGTGACTGCGTGTGCTTGTTTCCAGTGTACTGCAAAGGGAACACACGCAGAACAGAGTCCTCGCTGTGCCCTTGACCCTGCTTCTTCTGGCTCAGTGCTACCTCTACACAGCTGCCCCCATGTGTGACACCTCCTCCCTGCTGACCCCACCTTCTCATGCCCCCACCCCAAAATAAACTGCCCTGCCCTACCAAGAGTGGCATGATGCTACCAACAAAATATTTCTGAGATTCATCTGTATGTCTTCATTTCTACTTCCACATCCTTGTGAAAGCTTTTGTCAGTCCTCTTTTACTTGGGTTACTCAAAATTCCTTAATGGCTACCCTGGTCTCCCTCCAGTCTCCCTGGACACAGACACCTACATGCGTGATCTGTCTCATGTCATAGCCCGACCACGTCACTCACTGCTCTCCACACCTGAATGGCTTCCCATCCCCCCAACAGGAGTTCTCAACCTTTGGGGGAACATTAGAGCAATCACATAAGAGGGCTTTTAAAAATGCTGATGTCCACACCATACTTTGGCCCAATTAATTCAGCATCTTTTGAGGTGGGGCTGGGTATTTGGATTTTATGTATCTCTGCTGACTCTAGTTAAACAGACAGGGTTGAGGTTCAATAACCCACAAAATAAAGTTCCAGACCCTTGATGAGGGTCACTGGCCTGACAGCTGCTTCCCTTCCACCCCCTCTCCTGCCATTCCCACCCCCATCACCCCTGCAGTTTTTCTGTTCCAGTAACTTCAACTTTCCATCATTTTCTGCTAATCTCTGTTTAGTTTTTCTGTTTCTTGTTTGGTCAGTTTTGGAAGTTTGTATTTTTCTAAGAAGTTGTCCATTTCTTCTAGGTTTTCCAGCTTGCTAGCATATAGATTCTCATAGTATTCTCTTATAATTCTTTGTATTTCTGTGGGATCCGTCGTGATTTTTCCTTTCTCATTTCTGATTCTGTTTATGTGTGTAGATTCTCTTTTTTTTTTCTTAATGAGTCTGGCTAGGGGTTTATCTATTTTGTTTATTTTTTCAAAGAACCAGCTCTTGGTTTCATTGATTTTTTTCTATTGTTTTGTTCTTCTCAATTTTATTTATTTCTTCTCGGATCTTTATTATGTCCCTCCTGGTGACTTTGGGTCTCATTTGTTCTTTTCCAATTTCAGTAATTGTGTCTTTAGACTATTCATTTGGGAATGTTCTTTCTTTAGATAGGCCTGGATTGCAATATACTTTCCTCTTAGAACTGCCTTTGCTGCGTCCCACAGAAGCTGTGGCTTTGTGTTGTTGTTGTCATTTGTCTCCATATACTCTTTGATATTTATGAGCCTTTTTGTTTTCTTTCTAAAGTTTAATTCTAGTTTAATACCTTTATGATCTGAGAAGTTGGTTGGTAGAATTTCAGTATTTTCGATTTTACTGAGGTTCTTTTTGTGGCCTAGTATGTGGTCTATTCTGGAAAATGTTCCATGTGTACTTGAGAAGAATGTGTATCCTGTTGCTTTTGGGTGTAGAGTTCTGTAGATGTCTGTTAGGTCCATCTGTTCTAGTGTGTTGTTCAGTGCCTCTGTGTCTTTACTTATTTTCTGTCTGGTTGATCTGTCCTTTGGGGTGAGTGGTGTGTTGAAGTCACCTAAAATGAATGCGTTGCTGTCTATTTCCTCCTTTAATTCTGTTAGTATTTGTTTCACATATGTCGGCACTCCTGTGTTGGGTGCATATATATTTAAAATGGTTATATCCTCTTGTTGGACCGACCCCTTTATGATTATGTAATGTCCTTCTTTATCTCTTGCTACTTTCTTCGTTTTGAAGTCTATTTTGTCTCATACAAGTACTGCAACACCTGCTTTTTTCTCCTTGTTGTTTGCATGAAATATCTTTTTCCATCCCTTCACTTTTAATCTGGGGATATCTTTGCATTTAAGGTGAGTTTCTTGTAGGCAGCGTATAGATGGGTCTTGCTTTTTAATCCATTCTGTTACTCTGTGTCTTTTAATTGGTGCATTCAGTCCATTTACATTTAGGGTGATTATCGATAGATATGTACTTATTGCCATTGCTGGCTTTAGATTCGTGGTTACCAAAGGTTCAGGGGTTGCTTCTTAACTATCTAACAATCTAACTTAACTTTCTTGTTAAGTTATTGTAAACACAGTCTGTTTCTTTATTTCTCTCCCTTCTTATTCTTCCTCCTCCAATCTTTATATACTAGGTGTTTTATTCTTTGCCTTTAGTTAGTGTTTGGATGGTCTGCTTTCTTTGCTATATTATTTTCTCTGGTGACAGCTTTTTAGCCTTAGGAGTGCTTCCCTCTAGAGCAGTTCCTTTAAGATGTCCTGTAGAGGTGGTTTATGGGAGGCAAATTCTCTCAGCTTTTGCTTGTCTGGAAATTGTTTAATCCCTCCGTCATATTTAAATGATAATCGTGCTGGATACAGTATTCTTGGTTCGAGGCCCTTCTGTTTCATTGCGTTAAATATATCATGCCATTCTTTTCTAGCCTGTAAGGTTTCTGTTGAGAAGTCTGATGTTAGTCTGATGGGTTTTCCTTTGAAGGTGATCTTTTTTCTTTCTCTAGTTGCCTTTAATACTCTGTCCTTATCTTTTATCTTTGCCATTTTAATTATTATGTGTCTTGGTGTTGTCTTCCTGGGGTCCCTTGTGTTAGGAGATCTGTGGGCTCATTTTCTGCTAATCTGAACTCATGCTATGCCCTCTCCTGGACTCCCCTCATCCCCACCCCCTTGGTTAGCTCCCTCTTCCTCATATTGTGAAGGACTGAGCTCAGTCATCACCTGCTCTCAGAAGCCCTCTCTGACACCCCCTCGGTGCCCTGGCTGGAGAGCATCCCCTTCTCTGTGTGACCCCAAGTTCCTGTGCTCTCAACTACCCATATTAGAATCTTATCTTTTGAGATCTCCATGGAAGACAGATTCTTAAGGGCAAGGGCTGTGATGAATTCATTTCTGTATCGCAGCCACTGGCAAAGAATAGGCATTCAGATGTTTGAATGAATTAGTTAAGAGGGGAGTGTCCATGTATAAAATTGGCTTTAAAAAATGACAACTCCATAGAATGTTGTCAGCTGCCTAAATTAGGGTTATTTTAGATACATTTTTACTGAAGCAACAAATACAATGATGAGACAGATCCCTACTGGGAAATATGCTCAAGCAGCTTCAGGAATATGTTCTCCACAATGCCCCACCTGCAAACGCCAACACCACCCGACGTCCCCTAACTCCCTCAGCGTCACACATGTGGTCCCTACCACAGCACACGGCCACTGGCCCAGCAGGGTTAGTAAGCTGCTGAAGCAGTGGACAAAGGCCCACTCTTCCTCCTTTAAGGGACGGAGCCAATAAAAGGCTGGGGTTCTAAGAGCAAACACCACCTGAAACTCTGACGGCCCCTCTGCTTCCACTGGTGGGGCCAAGGAATCCACTACCAAAGAGGGGTGGGGTTCCACCCCAGCTGGGTGGACAGACCTTAACACCCATACATGGCAGTTTGGGGTTTGTAGGTGTGGAGAGAATAGAATACTCTTTGATCAAATTACTCCTGGAAATATTAAAAAATGATACTCCTGAATTAAAGAGTGAAAAATATGCTCAAGAAACGTTCATTAAGGGAAAGCCTTTTACCTGATTCGATTTTGTTAAGTATTTTTCTTGCGCATTGGACAAACGCCTCTTCCACATTCTCCCCTGTTAGCGCACTTGTTTCCAAAAACATCAGCTCTGAAATTGACATCAAACAAATGTTTAGAAGACGACCATGATTATTCAATTCCTAATAGCCTACTTAACATTTTCTTAGACTAGTAGGTGAAATGTAATTCATTACTTAAGATCATGTATACCTGAAAACATAAAATTAAGGAACGTCAATTTTTTTGCGCCTGTTAGAAGAATTCTAACCTTTTCTGAAAAGTGACTAATATGCTGGCACTTGAGCCTGTCGAAGAGACTGAGGAAACATGAAGTGGCAATTTCCTCTTCCAAATAATCGTTATGTCTCTGCAAACAGGTCTGACAGGAGGTAGTGCCTTCTCCACACTTAGTATCGCTCATCGGCTCTGGTAAGTAAGCCACAGCCTCTCCATCTCTCGTTTCCTTACTTGTAAAAACGAGGTTCCTTCTAAGCTTCTGTATTTCTAAAGAGTTTCTTTACAAGCTCATGATACCTTATGTTTTCCTCACACATTTATTGCCAGGAAACCAGTCAACTTGTAAAAAATATGATTCGGTAGTCCTAGAGTCCAGTTGAAAATTGGCCTCAGGGTATTTTAAGTTCTTGATTAATTCTGAAAATTGAAGTTAATGAAAACCTCTGAATTCTGACCATTCTGTCACCTAAGCAACCAGTAATTTTACGCATCACTCTCAGATATGCTATTCGGCAGTTCAGAGACGTTTCAAAGGCATCTACAACCATGTGACTTCAACTTAATGTAAGTAAAATAAAGCTAATAAGCCCAGCATTTCTTTACTTAGATCTAATATTTCACCAACTTAGCTTCAAATTGCATTAAAAAAAAAAAAAGACAACAGCATCTGATTAGGGCCTTTAAAAATTATTAGTATGAATTTTACTTTAAACCAAGACCTGTAATATTCAGTCTAGATTGAAAAGTCATTATAGGATATCAAATACATTTGCTTTTATCATTCATTATAGGACCTTTGGCAGGCAGAATGCAACATGGCAAAAATATTGCCAAGTAAGTCTAGATTTATAGTGAAAACGATAGGAAGTTCCCATTTCCTGAATACTCCAGTAAATGTCTTCAATTCAAAGCAATATTACCCACAAATCTGCCATTGGAAAGCAGCAATAGGGACAGGGCCACTTGCCATTTTCTTGAGCAAATCTGGAAGCTTCTAAGAAAGTGACTTCACGGTCCACATCCAGGTCCTTCTTATTCCCGCAGAGGATGATGACGATGTTCTGACTTGCTAGCATTCTGGCATCTGTTAACCAATTAGTAAGCGCATTGTAGGTTTCTCGGCTGCGTGATACAAGATTGTGAAAATAATACATGTATTTTACAAAACTAGCAACTCTTTCCAGTCATTCACACTGCTCACACTGCTTTTAAACATGTCAGGGGTTCATGCTGACAAGCCTTCCGCTGACTCGGATAACCCGAGGGCCCCAGGATGTGCCACACCCGCCAGGTTTGCTTGTTTCCAAGAAAATGGAACAGCAAGTCAGATATGCTGCTGTTCACTGTTGGCCCAATTGGGGCACAAAAGAAGACCGAAGCTCCTTCATTCATCTTACAAAGACTTACTGAGCTCTCACTACGGGAGACACCAGCAAGCAAGACCAAACAGCTAAATGCTGCCGTTTAATGCATCTGTGTGGTATTCCCAGTACTTTGATTTTTAGCAGTTCATCATACTGATTCTTCATGAGGAGTCTGTGACGTAGACTCTCACTACCCCTCTTTTCCATGAGAAACCTGAGGCCCCGAGAGATTAAGTTACCCAAAGTGTCAGGAGCATCCAGGGGCAGACCAGGCCAACTCTCAGACTTGCTGTTTCCGGCCCTCACTTACCCAAGGGCAAATTTCCTCAACTGGCACACTCTGATAGCCTAAGGACTTCACGCTTTAGCAAGCTGAGCCTTTGGGCCCCTTGGGCAGGTGTGGCAGGGCTGAGCTGGGAGCTGCCAACCTCCCCACCAGAGCACTTCCTTCCAAACACATGGGCCGGGTGTCTGTCACAGCAGCAGAGTGACACCCCCTCACTGGGCAAACACCCACCTAGAAAGAACCCCCAGACAAGATGGCTTCAGTGACATGTTTCTAAGCTGGGGCTAGCGACCACGGTCGTATTCCCGTGCACAGAATGTTCTGCAGCCTCCCCCGTCCAGCGGAGCGGCCGCCAGCTGTGCGTGGTTGAAATGTGCTATGTGCGTGACAGTCATACACCAGGCAGCACACTCAGAGCCTCCCCGTGTGCCAGGGGCTTTATATTGACCAATTTAACCCCCAGGAACTTTCTTACACGGTCATCACTACTGCACGGAACAGACAAGGAAACCAGAGCGCCTAGCTGAGGACGGCATGCGGCTAGGAATTCGCCACCAGAACGTGAACCCAGGCAGTCTTAAGCGCAGAGAGGATAACCTTGACCTTAGTCAATGCCAATTACTCTAATAATTTACTATACAGGTCAAGTTTCACTTTGTGAACCTTAAGGAAGCATCAAAAGAAGCATAATGAAACACCAGGGAAGCTTTATCTTTCTAAAGCCTTACGAATATATTTCTTTACGTGGTAAAGTGGGGGCTGTTTCAAAAACCCCTGTGGCCACCCGCCACCCCGGCGCTGACAGCACACCGCGCGCAGGTGCGCCAGCTGCCGCTCCGGAGCCCGCATTACCTGGTGATGTCGTAGACCAGGAGAGCCCCTGCGGCGCCTCGGTAGTAACTTCTGGTCACCGACCTGGAAGAGTTACACTGCCTTTACTCTCAGCCCACTGGGAGTCTTTACTGCTGAGCACCCTCTCCCCGAGCTAAAGCACCAGTTGTGCTCTGCAAACCACGACACGGGGACAAATGCTGCTTTGAAGAGAAATGATTCAAAGACACCCAAGTATATGTATGAGGAGCTGTCTGCAGTCAGCAAGAGCAGGATGGGGCAGGGATGCTAGGCTGGGACAAGCATGGTGTTCCCTCAAGGCAGGTGGAGCTCTTCCACAGAACCTGACACCTCTGAGGACACAGGAGGGACGGGGAGCTAGAAGCAGCCGCCAAGCTGGGTGGGCACTAAGCCCTGGGCATCCCCACCCTGCGCCTGCGGGGGATCCCGGCTGTCCCCACTGCCCCGCACAGCTGCCCTACTTCTCTGCAGGAAAGGGAGACCTCAGGTGGGAGTGCCCCCCTCCCCAGCCTAGACCCAGAGCCACCTGCCCCCTGACTCACCGCCCTCCACCCCTCTCCCCCAGAACCTGAGCACATTCTGTCCAGTCTCGTTCTCAGGGATCGTTTGCTTTCAGTAGTAATACCCTGGTCCCCAAAATTCTTAATCCCTCCCCGTTAGGGAAACCATTAGCAAAATAAAATTCTCTCTGGGTACTTTCCGTCTTAAACTAGAACAGGGTACGTCACACAATCATTTCAATCCACCGTCCCACTGTTTGCTTGCCTCCAAATCCAAACTCCTCTAGCTGTCTCCACCAGCAGCCCCTCCTGTCCCCCACCGGGGTGGAGTCCATCTCCACTGCCCTGCGGCCTCGGCCTGCAGCTTCACACCTGCGCATCTGGGCGGGTTCTCAGGTGCGCCCCTCCGCCTTGCCCTGCTTCCCCGACGCCCTCCTCCCCCACTTTGCAGCCCTGCTGCCCCCCGCCCCGCCCCCCCCTCCCCCCCCTCCCCCCGCATCCCTTCCAGCCCCAGGTCATTCTCCTGGCACCGCTGGGCCTGGATTTCTTTCTCTAACACGCGACTCAACTTCAGTCTTCATTTCAGACGATGGAAAGATCCAGCTGCTGCCCCACCGTGGCCCAGTGAGCATCTACAAGACAGAACCCTGGTTCCCGTCCTCCAGGGCCTTCCAGGCCGGGGTGGGGATGGGGCTGCCACCGTGCTTTTCGCAGCAGAAATCCCCGTGTTTATCTTCAGCTCCTCCGCTCGCCCTGCTCCATCTCGCCTCTCTGATGGGGCGTTTCCTATTCTGCGCATGGCTTCCCTTCACCAGCACCGTCCTAATCCAAACCACGTCTCCGGCTGGACGCCCGCAGTTGCCTTACGGTGCGTGACCCCACTGCCACCTGTGCCCTCGGTCCATTCTCCAGACGCAGGGAGGCCTAAAGGCCTGCCTTCTGTCCCAATGGGTCAGTGACTGAGTCACGCCTGTCCTGAGACCTCCACGAGAACCCCCAACACCAGAGTTCAGGGGCCCTCTGGGTTTGTGAAGGTGAGTCCCGAGGTGCTGGGAGGGTGACATGCGCTTGGGAGCTCCGCTCAGTCCCCTCCTTGCTTGTGCAGCTCTTCCTCTGGGCTGCTCCGGGACCCTGCCTCTGTATTAACCAGCACCAGGAAATACAGTCCTTTCCTGAGTTCTGTGAACTAAGTCAATCACTGAGCCCAAGGGAGGGGTTGCGGGAACCCCCAAAGTGGTAGTCTGCAGGCAGAACTGAGGGTGGCCTGGGCACCCCATGTGATGGTGTCTGAAGTGGGGGTAGGTCGTGGGAATGCGCCCTTAACCTGTGGATCTCACTCACTCCAGACAGGGTAAGAACTGAATCTGACTGACGGGACACATGGTTGGTGAGGGAGGCCTGGAGAACTGGTGTGGGAAAGCCCCACTCATTTGGTGTGGGAAACCAGGCACCTCGGGCATGGAGAGTGCCCACCTTTGGGGAAAAAAGAAAACTTGGGAACTTATAAAAAGCAAACAAGACTCATTTTTACTTTGATACTTTGAAAAGGGTAGCTATTTTTACATTTTCCTTTTAGCTCAGACTCCAAAAGCAGGTATGTAGCTCCATGCTTTTGCTTGGTCCCTTTGGTGGCTGGAGCAGGATGGAGGGGCAGCAGGTAGTTCTCCCCAAGGACACTCCAAGTCCATGGGGGGGGGGCCTCTCTCTTATACACCGAGGGGCATCTCGTGTCCGCAGAAGGAGGCGCTCCTCAAGAGAACTTAACTTACATCAACTGCTTCATCATTGATTCGAAAATTTATAACATATTTATGACTAGGCTACTTAGGATAAATTATTCAAGTACACAAATTAAGCATTTAAGAAAAAATGTTGAGGTATTTTTTTTTTCTGAAAGTTATTTAAGCCAAAGTAATGCATGGAACATGATGTTACATTAAATCTTGCTGAAAGGCCAGAAATGAGCCACTACTGTCTCCTGCCTCACTTGTCCCGTGAACCTGACCCGTGGCAGCTGCTCTCCGTCAGGATCAGATGTTCTGTGGGATTGATAAGTCATTAGAACTGCTCATATGGAACACCTAGGGGCTGGACACTGCGCTGGGCTCTGGAGAAGCCAACCAAAAAATACAGAAGTCCTTACTTTCATGGTCGTCACAGTCTCATTTTGGTATTTGCTTCTGTTTTTCTATAAAAGGCTCCTGAAATATCTGAGTTAATTAATTTTAGAGGTCCCCGCTCTGTGGACCTTTCACTCGCTTATGTCCATCTCCTTGGCTCATCACTCTCCCCCACTGTGTGAGGACTGCCGTGGGGTGTCTCCTTGCTGTTCCCAGGGGCTCAATGTCCCCTTTCCCTTTCTGGGGTTACTCACGTGGCATGCTACATATCCTCCTGAAATTTCTCCAAAAGGAACATGTGAAAGGCAGCCTTTACTTCCCCTCATTCTTCATTACCTGAAGGTATTGACTTTACCCTCACACTTAATGGATAGTTTGGCTAAGCAGAATTTTAGGTTGAAAAGAATTTCTTATACTGAGTTTTGAAGGCAATGCTTCTATACCTTCTAACTTCCACATGTTGCTGTTGCAATTCTCAACCCTCATCCTTTACGGATCACTATTTTTCCTCTGGGAATATTTGTCTCTTCGCTGCAGTCCTTGTGCTTTAGAGACAATTTCACATGACACGCTTTGGTCTGGATTTTCCCTCTCAGTGTATTTGGCATAAGGTGGGACAGAACATCTGGAATCTCATTCCTCCGGTGAAAATTCTGTCTCCTTTGCTCTTTTCTTTTGGAACTCCTACTAGTCAGGCACTGGACCTTCTGGGCTAATTCTGTATGATTCTTAGTCTTTTTATCTCAAGTTTCTGGTTCAACTTTCTGGAAGATCATGCCTCTATTGAATATATTATTTTGATGGCTCTTTTTTAAAAATCTCATTTTGTTTCTCATTACTTTACAGGCAACCTGCTCTGATTTCTGAGGATGCTGCGCTCTCAGTGTGTTTATCCTAGACCCTGGAAGGTCCTGTTTTCTTTATCTTGGGCTCTGCTTTATATTAGGAACTTTCTTCCAGTGTCTGGCAATCCTTGGTTATCATTTATACTCAGGAGCGAGGAATGAAGTCTTCCAAGAGAAGCTGTTTCTGGGGGAGCTGGAGATTTCACTGAAACGGCTGGCTGCAGACTGGGCGATTTTAGGGAAAACCAAATATTAGTATCTTTAGGCCTTTTCTTGGGGGCGGTTCCTCTTTCTGCAGGATTACCTCCCCTGCCAGCGACTGGGGGGGTTTAGGGGGAAGTGGCTCGGGACCTGCAGACCCTCACTGAATTTCCTCTTTACAGTCCTGCCTCACTCCGCCCTCTGCTCTGCCTTGCGGCTTTGGGTCTGACCCTGCTTCAGCCCAGACATTGAACCTCTCACCCTGTGTGTGTGTGCACGCCTGCACACACACCCTCCTGCAGAACCTGATGCTTCCAAATCCTGGCCTTCTCTGGTATCGGCAGGAAGAAGTGGCTTCTTGCTCATGGCCTTCCATCATTACTGACAACAGGGCTCCCTCTGCTTTAAATCAGCTACAATGCCACCCACTGCCTGTCTTTACAATTTTCTTGAAATTTCTTTATCGTAAGTACACACTCTCCTGTTCTGGATCTTTCTGAGTTAATGCCACTTCAGTTATTTTCAGTCATTCCTGTGCAGGCTGCAGGTAATCCACCATGCTTGATCTACCAGTGCTTTCAGAAGAATGACCGTGATAAAAAATGGTTATATTTTTGAAGCAGTTATTGAGCATTTAAAATACAATGTAAACCTGACTTCAGTTACATGAAATGCTTGCAGTGGGAGTGAGTTTTATTTAACTGAATTTTGAAACTGAGTAGCTGTTCTATTTTGACTTTGTGTATCTGTTAAAAAAAAACATAACTAAAATATTAATCTTATGGTTTTAGCAGTTACAGAATATTAAACGTGTAACCTGTCTGCAGTGACCTGGGGTCATCATTCCCAATGACGACTGTAGTATAACAAAAGTGTGGAAGACAGAATTTTTGTGCAATATTTATCAACCATTAGAACATGCTCTAGTTAACGTAAAACAAGGCAAAACCCCAAAAGAGGTTTAAAAAAAATTCTCCTTTAAAAGTGAAATAGAAAAATTGTCCGTGTTATTATTTTGCCTTAATTTTAATCTAAAAGTATACTGCAGAATATGAATACCACATCCTGCTCATGTACTCACTAGTCCCAAAGAATAAGTCAGCCTCTAAGTTAGGACGCATTCACCCCATAGGAATTCTAATGTATTCCTTAGTAAAAAGTCAGGAAAAACTGACTTTCAGGTTGCCTTATGGCCCCCCAGATGTGACATTCCTGAAATCTGTGCAGGAGGAAGGAACTTTATATATATTAAGAGAATATAATTGATTATCTCAAATTCAATTTTTAAATATTTTTATTAAGTGAGAGGAAAAGCTACCTGAATCGCTCTTGGCCAGCTGTATCCCATATCTGTAACTTTACATATTTACCACCAACATTTATTATCTTTGAGCCAAATTCCACTCCTATTGTATGATTTGAGTCATCTTTGACTGAAAAAGGAAAAGAACAAGATAATTTAATTGTAGGACATTAAGGAAACATTTATAGATTTAAACAAATAACACTAAAGTCAAGGGTAAAATCAATGGAAAATGTAATTCACTTTGGCCACTCATTTCCCCAACAGACAGGTGATAAGAAGCGCTGTCTTAAACAGGATTCTCACAGTTCCTATGAGAGACAAAGTTTTTCTCAAAACCCCTAAAACAAACCACACACTTTAGAGCCTAGGCTGGAGGGGCCACGCTGCATGAGAACCCTGTCCACCCCACCCACCGACAAGGCACTCATCTGGGGCGACTGCATGACATCCCAGGGCATTGCCTTGCAGGGCTTACTGCCCAGGAACAGACCGGCAACTCAGTGGCAATGAAGTAATATTCGAATGGATAAATATTCTAAAGAAACCAAGTAAAAGGAAGGAAGAGCAATGTAGCCCAAAAGAGAAACCTGATGGACACCAAAGATGAAGGGAAAAAGGAAAAGAGAGTAAAAAAAACCCAAACTAAAGCAAACCAACAAATCCCCCAAACAAAAACTGTATGCATAGTAAAGCTGCTGAGTGTTTATGAACGTTAGTGTTGTCTGGCAATAATGCGGAACGACTCTGTTAAGGGAAATCAATACTATCTGTTTAAATGCACGGAGAGGCAGGCACAGGAAGTGCTTGGCTGAACCCAACTGGAATATGCTGTCTGATGAAGAAAATTTCTGCATGGAGAAGTGAAAGTCAGACATTACGGTTCTGCAGTCCATTGACTAGTTGGTCTGTTATGACCGCATGACAGGATATAATTGCATGAGAAATGAGGAAGGCCCCCTGACAGGTGTGTTTCCTGTTTCCTGAGTGTGGGAGAATGAAAGGCTAATACTGACTCTGCCAACCTGTCTCATGCTCGGACAGTGTGCACACTGCTAGAATCATGCTACTTGGCAAGCCTCAGAATAGAAGCCTTCAAAGGGTGTGACTCAAGGCCAAGAGCACCCAACCATAAGAGAAATAAGGGGAAGACTTCCCCATGAGGACTGCAGACCACGCAGATCATCAAGCACACACACAGGCCACCGTGAGGAGCTAGAGGGAGGGCCGCCCGAGCAGAGTGCACCAGGTGCGGATGGTGATACCGCAAGCTGGGGACTTGGCTGCGTCTCCTCTGGGCATTCTTTTCTGGGACACACAATGCAAAGCCTTGGCAGCCTGTAAAGAAGCTCGGGCCACCCAGAGGATCAATGCCTGTTACATGCATCGGGGATGGGTTCTGAGGCTAACCCGTGCTGCGGCCTTATCACTGAACACAGGTTCCAACAAGCTCTTGGTTGATGAAAATGGGAGCAGCCAAATATGCTTCTAGAGCTTTATTCTTCTTCAGAGCTCTTTGCCAAGACATCCGATGCTCTTTCCATTTTATGCACCACCTAAGGTGTCTTAGGCATACCTGCTTAAGATGTGCTTCATGAAGCAACCTTGAACCTTTGGTAACCACGAATCTAAAGCCAGCAAAGGCAATAAGTACATATGTTTCGATAATCACCCTAAACGTAAATGGACTGAATGCACCAATCAAAAGACACAGAGTAACAGAATGGATAAAAAAGCAAGACCCATCTATATGCTGCCTACAAGAAACTCACCTTAAACGCAAAGATATCCCCAGATTAAAAGTGAAGGGATGGAAAAAGATATTTCATGCAAACAACAAGGAGAAAAAAGCAGGTGTTGCAGTACTTGTATGAGACAAAATAGACTTCAAAACGAAGAAAGTAGCAAGAGATAAAGAAGGACATTACATAATGATAAAGGGGTCAGTCCAACAAGAGGATATAACCATTTTAAATATATATGCACCCAACACAGGAGCGCCGGCATTTGTAAAACAAATACTAACAGAATTAAAGGAGGAAATAGACAGCAATGCATTCATTTTAGGTGACTTCAACACACCACTCACTCCAAAGGACAGATCAACCAGACAGAAAATAAGTAAAGACACAGAGGCACTGAACAACACACTAGAACAGATGGACCTAACAGACATCTACAGAACTCTACACCCAAAAGCAACAGGATACACATTCTTCTCAAGTGCACATGGAACATTTTCCAGAATAGACCACATACTAGGCCACAAAAAGAACCTCAGTAAAATCGAAAATATAGAAATTCTACCAACCAACTTCTCAGATCATAAAGGTATTAAACTAGAATTAAACTTTAGAAAGAAAACAAAAAGGCTCACAATACATGGAGACTTAACAACATTCTCCTAATTAATCAATGGGTCAATTACCAAATCAAAACAGAAATCAAAGAGTATATGGAGACAAATAACAACAACACGAAGCCACAGCTTCTGTGGGACGCAGCAAAGGCAGTTCTAAGAGGAAAGTATATTGCAATCCAGGCCTATCTAAAGAAAGAACATTCCCAAATGAATAGTCTAAAGACACAATTACTGAAATTGGAAAAAGAAGAACAAATGAGACCTAAAGTCACCAGAAGGAGGGACATAATAAAGATCAGAGAAGAAATAAATAAAATTGAGAAGAACAAAACAATAGAAAAAATCAATGAAACCAAGAGCTGGTTCTTTGAAAAAATAAACAAAATAGATAAACCCCTAGCCAGGCTCATTAAGAGAAAAAGAGAATCTACACACATAAACAGAATCAGAAATGAGAAAGGAAAAATCACAACGGATCCCACAGAAATACAAAGAATTATAAGAGAATATTATGAGAATCTATATGCTAACAAGCTGGAAAACATAGAAGAAATGGACAACTTCTTAGAAAAATACAACCTTCCAAGACTGACCAAGCAAGAAACAGAAAAACTAAACAGACCAATCACCAGCAACGAAATTGAAGTGGTAATCAAAAACTACACAAGAACAAAACCCCAGACCAGATGGATTCACCTCTGAATTCTACCAGACATATAGAGAAGAAATAACACCCATTCTCCTTAAAGTTTTCCAAAAACTAGAAGAGGAGGGAACACTTCCAAACTCATTCTATGAAGCCAGCATCACTCTAATACCAAAACCTGGAAAAGACCTCACCAAAACAGAAAACTACAGACCAATATCCCTGATGAACGTGGATGCAAAAATACTCAACAAAATATTAGCAAGCCGAATTCAAAAATACATCAAGAGGATCATACACCATGATCAAGTGGGATGCAATGATGGTACAACATTTGAAAATCCATCAACATCATCCACCACATCAACAAAAAGAAGAACAAAAACCACATGATCATCTCCATAGATGCTGAAAAAGCATTTGACAAATTCAGCATCCATTCATGATTAAAACTCTCAACAAAATGGGTATAGAGGGCAAGTACCTCAACATCATAAAGGCTATATATGACAAACCCACAGCTAACATAATACTTAACGGCGAGACGCTGAAAGCTTTTCATCTAAGATCAGGAACAAGACAAGGATGCCCACTCTCTCCACTGTTATTCAACATAGTACTGGAGGTCCTAGCCATGGCAATCAGACAAAACAAAGACATACAAGACATCCAGATTGGTAAAGAAGAAGTCAAATTGTCACTATTTGCAGATGACATGATATTGTACATAAAAAACCCTAAAGACTCCACTCCAAAACTACTAGAACTAATATCAGAGTTCAGTAAAGTTGCAGGTTACAAAATTAACACACAGAAATCTGTTGCTTTCCTATATACACTAATGATGAACTAATAGAAAGAGAAATCAGAAAAACAATTCCATTCACAATTGCATCAAAAAGAATAAAATACCTAGGAATAAACCTAACAAAGGAAGTGAAGGACCTGTACTCTGAAAACTACAAGACATTCCTAAGAGAAATTAAAGAGGACACTACCAAATGGAAATTTATCCCATGCTCTTGGCTAGGAAGAATAAATATTGCCAAAATGGCTATATTACCCAACGCAATCCCTATCAAACTACCAACAGCTTTCTTCAATGAACTCGAACAAATAATTCTAAAATTCATATGGCACCACAAAAGACCCTGAATAGCCAAAGCAATCCTGAGAAGGAGGAATAAAACAGGGGGAATTACGCTCCCTGATTTCAAGCTCTACTACAAAGCCGCAGTAATCAAGACAATTTGGTATTGGCACAAAAACAGACCCACAGACCAGTGGAATAGAATAGAAAATCCAAACATCAAACCAAACACATACAGTCAATATTTGATAAGGGAGCCATGGATATACATTGGGGAGATGATGGCCTCTTCAGCAGCTGGTGTTGGAAAAACTGGACAGCTACATGTAAGAGAATGAAACTGGACTACTGTCTAACCCCATACACAAAGGTAAACTCAAGGTGGATCAAAGACCTGAATGTAAGTCATGAAACCATAAAACTCTTAGAAAAAAATATAGGCAAAAAGCTCTTGGACATAAACATGAGTGACTTCTTCATGAACATATCTCCCCAGGCAAGGGAAACAAAAGCAAAAATGAATAAGTGGGACTATATCAAGCTGAAAAGCTTCTGTACAGCAAAGGACACCATCAGTAGAACAAAAAGACATCCTACAGTGTGGGAGAATATATTCATAAATGACGTATCCGATAAGGGGTTGACATCCAAAATATATAAAGAACTCACGCACTTTAACAAACAAAAAGCAAATAATCCAATTAAGAAATGGGCTGAGGACATGAATAGACACTTCTCCAAGAAGAAATTCAGATGGCCAACAGGCACATGAAAAGATGCTCCACATCACTAATCATCAGAGAAATGCAGATTAAAACCACAATGAGATACCACCTCACACCAGTGAGGATAGCCAACATCCAAAACACAAAGAACAACAAATGTTGGCGAGGATGTGGAGAAAAGGGAACCCTCCTACACTGCTGGTGGGACTGCAAATTAGTTCAACCATTGTGGAAAGCAGTATGGAGGTTCCTCAAAAAACTCAAAATAGAAATACCATTTGACCCAGGAATTCCACTCCTAGGAATTTACCCTAAGAATGCAGCAGCCCAATTTGAAAAGACAGATGCACCCCTATGTTTATCGCAGCACTATTTACAATAGCCAAGAAATGGAAGCAACCTAAGTGTCCATCAGTAGATGAATGGATAAAGAAGATGTGGTACATATACACAATGGAATATTATTCAGCCATAAGAAGAAAACAAATCCTACCATTTGCAACAACATGGATGGAGCTAGAGGGTATTATGCTCAGTGAAATAAGCCAAGCTGAAAAAGACAAGTACCAAATAATTTCACTCATATGTGGAGTGTAAGAACAAAGAAAAAAACTGAAGGAACAAAACAGCAGGAGACTCACAGAACCCAAGAATGGACTAATAGTTACCAAAGGGAAAGGGACTGGAGAGGATGGGTGGGAAGGGAGGGCAAGGGGGAAAAAGGGACATTACAATTAGCAGATGTAATGTTGGGGGGGGCACGGGGAGGGCTGTACAACCCAGAGAGGACAAGTAGTGACTCTATGGCATCTCACTATTGTGATGGACAGTGACTGTAATGGGGTTGTTGGGGGGGGCCTGATGAAGGGGGTAGTGTAATCACCATAATATTACTCATTTAATTGTAGATTAATGATATCAAAATAAACTTAAAAAAAAAGATGTGCTTCATGAAATGAATTCTGTTTTCATACCTTCACTCAACTGCCACTAAACAGATGTGTCATTCTCCGTCATTCTTTCCATTATTACACAAACACTGTTTATTTGAAGTGTCCTTCAGGCCTACAGTCATTTACAATACTTGGAATTAAAAAATTCAATTTTACCAATCCAATGCAAGTCAGTGACAGAAAATGGGTTCAAAAGGCCTGGCTTGAGTCTCACCAGTTACTAGGTGGTGATCCCATGAGCACATACTGACTCCTCTGAACTGATGTCTCTTTACCTGTAAATTAGAATTCAGCAGCTGTGTCACCACAATACAAGGCCACTGAAGACCACACATTATTTTATCCGAAATAGACAATGGGGCTTCTCAAGCTGCTTCCTGACAGGAAATGGAATTCCTCTGCTGACTTCCACATCATCCTATCGTGCAGGCCTACCTCCTTTTATTGTGATTTTATTTTTTATTGTGTTTTATTTTTTGCAAGCTGAAGGTTTGTGGCCACCCTGCATCAAGCACATCTACCAAGGCCATTTTTCCGACAGCATTTGCCCCCTTTATGTCTCATTGTGGCAATTCTTGCACTATTTCAAGCTTTTTCATTATTATTCTGTTTGTTATGGCAATCTGTGATTAGTGATCACGACTCCTGAAAGCTCAGATGATGCTTAGCATTTTTTAGCAATAAAGTTTTTTTCATTAAAGTATGTACATTCTCATTAGACATAATGCTATTGCACACTTAACAGACTGTGGTATAGTGTAAACATAACTTTTGTATGCACTGGGAAACCAAAAAATTAATTTGACTTGCTTGATTTGCGATTTTTAGTGCAGTGGTCGGGACCCCAATCCACAATATATTTGAGGTTTGCCTGTATTTTAGCAGCTGGAAAATGGATAGTATGATTCACTACATGCTGAACAATGAACCATTATGAAACTGAGATGCTAACTTAATTAAAATTCAATCATACTACTAAAAGTCTAATACCGTAAGTTTTACTGTTATTCAAAAATATTTTTAAACTACAACTATTTTCCTGGAAAAAAATATCAAAAGTTTTGTTGTAGACAAATATGAGCAGGAGAGGGCTCTCAGAAGACATGCCTGAAATGCCGGCCATGTGACATCACTCACATTTTTTTTCGATGAATTGATGAAGCAAGCAAGACTTGCCGGTCCCCGCATTTCCAATGACCAAGAACTTAAACAAAAAATCTGGAAAACAAAAAAGAGACTATGAAAAGTAACTTTAAAACAGGTGCTATAAATGTATTCTTAGACTTCAATAATAAAATTTAATGAATCTTACATAACTCAGAAAAGAAGAGGTAAGTGAATATTCTCTGAAAACAACAACAAATATGCTGACATACCCTCTCACCTTTTTGGTATTTGGCTTATGTACTACTTCAGTGGTTTTTCAAACTGTACTCTTGGGATAATTTCCTTTGATACAGAAAGTCTGAAAACTACCTTTGCAATGAATAAAATCTGTCTCTTTGCTAGCCTCTATTCAAAGAAACATGCATAGCAGTGATAAGCAAAAACAGCTTAGAAATTTCAAGTGTTTTCTGTACAAAAGGCAACCCTGGTAGACTTCTAGGCGTCGGGAGGCCCACTTCTTTGTGAAACAGGTGTTGAGTCCCCACGTGTGCTGACCTCCACAGTCTGGCTTCAATTCCCTCATCTGAAAGTTGTGGGAAAAACCATAAGCCAAGTTTGGGTCAGGATTCCAAGTGTGTAGTTTGTCTCATTCAATGTGGAGATCACTCTCCGTTTCTCCTTAGTTTGGGATATTATTTTTCATAAAATGGAAATACAGGATTTCTGGAATGGAAATGGTTAATAAGCATGATACAGCACCAGCAGCCCCATGCTGCCTTGGTGGTTCATTCTGCTTTTTCTGTTAGCAAATAACTTCAGTTCAGCTCAGCCTAGAAGCCGCAGAGCACCGACTCCCTCTCCCATCCCTCATAGTTTGATCCCAACCCACCGCTGACCCGCATGGAAGACTTGTCTTGTGGCTCAGAAGGCCCTGCTCTGTATTCCTGGTTCCCTGGTTTGCGCCTTTGACAGCATCGCCTCCACGCTCCTTTTCCAGACCTACACCAAGCACACCCTCGCCCTGGCTCCTTCTGTCCCCGATTCCTGCTAGCTAGTTCTGAGCTGTCCCATGCCCCAAGGCAATGTTAGTGCAGACCATGGTGGTGGTGTGGGGACACTGGAGCTCGCACCCCCCACTTAGCAGTAACATGGAACACTCCCTTCACCGAGCTGTCGACGGAAGCTGAGCAGAGAACCTGGACTTCTACCTCCATCTGGTGAAAAAGAGGCAGTGCCCAAGAGTTAGGGACCAGTTACATAGAAGGTTTAAAGATCTAAGGCCTCAACGACATAATATAAATATGTCTAGGTTTCAGTTAAAAATCCCTTATCATACCAAGAATCAGGAAGATCTCAAATGAAAGGAAAACAATAATCAGTTGACTCCAAAGCCAAGAAGAAAGAAATGTCAGAAATACCTGACAAAGATTATAAGGCAGCCATCATAAAATGCTTCAACAAGCAAGAACATGTTTGAAACAATGACCATAGGAACCTTAGGCAAAGAGAAAGTCTCGTAAAAAATAGCAGCAGATGTAAAGAAGAACTGAATAGAAATTATAAATTGGAAAATACAATAACAAATATAAAGCTCAGAGGATGGGTTTTGCAGTGAAGTGGAAGGGACAGGAGAAACAATCAATGAACTGAATGACAAAATGATAGAAAATATACAATCTGAACAACAAAGAGAAAATAGACTCAAAATATATAAAGTATCATGGACTTCTGAGACTGTAGGAAAAAAAAACTAACATTTATAACATTGGAACCACAGAAGGGAGGAAAAGAGTACACAAAGTTTCTAAATTTGGCAAGAAACATAAAGCCAGATTTGAAAATCTAAGTAAATCCCGAATAGGTAAAATCCAAATAAATCCATGTCAAGACACACCATAATTAAATTTCCAAACACTAAAGGTAAAGAAAAAATTTGAAAGCAGCCAGAGAAAAAGAATACTTTACCTATAGGGAAAAAAACCAATACAAATGACAGCAGATTTCTCATCAGAAACCAGAGAGGCCACAAGGAAATGGCACAATCTTTTTCAAGGCCTGAAAGAAAAGAATTCTCAATCCAGAATCTTTTATCTAGTGAGTATTTTCCTCTTCTAGAATAAACAAAAATCAAGACACTTGGGGGGGGCGGGGAACATTAACAGAATTTGTCACCAACAGACCTACCCTAAAAGAATGGCTAAAGGAAGCTCTCTAAACAGAAAGGAAATGATAACGGGACCCTTGGAGCATCAGGAACAAAGGACATGATGAATGAATATATGGTAGATACGATAGGCTTTTCTTTTTCTCCTCTTCAGTTTTCTAACTTCAATTTGGTTGTTTAAGAAAAAATGATAACCCTGTTTGATATGATCCTAAATATAAGTACAAGAAACATTTCAGAAAATTATAAGTAGGGGGAGGGTAAAGAAGGTCAAGTTTTTCGACTTCACTCTACCTGGTAAAATGATGACACCAGTAGATAAGACTACATGTATATAATGGAAGGCCTAGAGCTACCATTACAAAAGTTACAGAAAGAGATATATTCAAAAACATTATAGGCAAATCAAATGGAATTGTAAAGAATGTTAGCCAACCAATGGGATCTAGTCAACATTTATGTAACACTCCACCCAGCAAGAGTAGGATGCATTCTTCTCAAGGGCTCGTGGAACAAATACCAAGATAGACCATATCCTGAGCCACAAAACAGACCCCAACGATTTTAAAGGAATTGAAATCACACAGAACGTGTTCTTCAACTACAATGAAATCAAACTAGAAATCAGTAACATAAAGCCAATAGGAAAATCTAAGAAGACCCCAACATGCTTCTCAATAATCCACTTCTAGATGACCCATGGTTAAAAGAGGAAGTCTCATGGGAAATCAAAAAAATACACTGAGCTGAATAGAAAAGAAAATACAGCTTATCAAAATTTGTAGGCTACAAAATAAAGCAGTGCTAAGAGGCAGATTAGAGCACTAAAGGCATACGTTAGAAAGAGGAAAGTCTTGGTCAATTACCTAAGTCCTTGTCTTCAAGAGCCTAGAAAAAGGGCAATATAAACTTAAAGCTAGCAGAAGGAAATAATAGTAGAAATCAATGAAACTGAAAGCATAAAAAAAGAAAATCATTGAAACAAAGAGTTGGTTCCTTGACAAGATCAATCACATCGACAAATCTCCAGTGAAACTATGGTGAGTTCAAGGATGTAGGGGCTGGGCCGATCAAGGAAAACGACATGACTATGAGCTGGCCTAGGACATGACACACTGTATTTGGGTGGTGCGTGGACAGCTTGCATTAAAGGGGACTCCCTCACAGCAGGAGACCTTCCGGAAAAGGGGCCCAGAAGAGGGACAGGGCAAAGAACTTCTGGGGTAGAAGGGAAGTAGGAGGGGGGGCATCTACACTTCCAGGTGGTGGCCCTCTGCAGGCTGGCAGGCAAGCAGCTTGAGATCTTTTAGCTCCTGTGTTTGTCTTATCAAAGGTTAGCAGATGGTGAGTAGAATTTTACAGGGTATGCAAAGCAGGAAGTCTTTGAAAGGCTGAAAATATGCTTATTTGGGCTTTATTTAAAGGAACTGGATGTGTAAGAAATTGAGTTTGGTGCCGGCAGGCTCTGAGCTAATGTCCCAGCTTGCTGTGAAGAAGAAAGCAACATTGGGGCCAATGTACAGGGGCCATCTTTAACCCATGTACATAACAGAGACTGGCAGAAAAAAAAAAGAAAGAAGACACAAGTAGTCAATATTGGGAATGAAACCGGGCATATCACTACTGGCCCTGCAGACATCAAAAAGGACAACAAAGGTGTAACATGAACAACCCTACTCATGTAAATCCAACAACTTAAGAGGAAATGAACCAATTCTTCAAAAACACAAAGTACCACAACTTGCCCAACATAAAATATGTAATTTAAATAGCCCTATAACCATTAAGGACATTGAATTCATTATTTAAAAACTCACAAAAAAGCAATGTTCAGGCTGAAATGGTTTCACTAGAGAATTCTACAAAACATATAAAAAAGAATCAACAATTCTATGCAATCTCTTTGAGAAACGAGAAGAGGAGGGAACCCTTCCTAAGTCATTTCATAAAGCTATTATTACCTTGATACCAAAGCCAGAAAAGATAATATTATAACAAAACATACTACAGAAAAATATCCCTTATGAATACTTAACAAAATACTAGCAAACTGAATGCTGTGACACATATAAACAATTATACGCCATGACCAAGTGGGCTTTATTTCAGAGACGAAAGACTGGCTCAATATTTGAAAATCAATTAATATCAACAGGCTAAAGAAGAAAAATCACATGATCATATCAATTGATGCAGAAAAAGCATTTCTCAAAAGTCAACACTCTTTCACAGTAAAAACTCTCAGAAAAATACAAATAAAGGGGAGCTTCCTGAACTTGATAAAGAGCATTTAAAAAGTTCTATAGACCTTATATTTAATAGTGAAAGACTGCTGTCTCTCTAAGATCGGGAACAAAGGAAGCATGTCTGCTCTCATTTCTCTTATCCAGAATCACGTGGGAAGGTCTAACCAAAGCAATAAGACATGAAAAGGAAACAAAAGCACACAGATCAAAAAGGAAGGAATAAAACTGTCCTTATTGGCAGATGATATTATTGCTTACATAGAAAATCCATAAATGGAGACACAGGCTGTGTTCATGGATTAGAACACTGGACATTGAAATGGTGTCAATCTTCCCCAAATGTTTAATGAAATTCCTCTTAGAATTCTAGCAGAAGTTTTTGGTAGATATAGACAGGATTATTTAAAAATGTAGATGGAAAGATGATGGAACTAGAAGAGCTAAAACAATTTTGAAAATTTAAAAATAAAACAATTTTTAAATAAAGTGGAAGGAATCATTCTACCTGATTTGAAGACTTAGGAAGTGAAAGTAATCAGGACTGTGCGGCACTGGCAGGGGGACAGACATACAGACCCAGTGCAGCCAAGAAATTAGACCTACACCAACGTGTGATTTTGAAAGTATAAAAACAAATTTAATGGAAGAAGTTAGTCTTTTCTACAAATGGTGCTTCTGCAACTGGCCAACCACTGGGAAAAAAGTGACCCTTGACCTAGGTTTCATACCTTCTGCAAAATAACTCAAAATAGATCACCATCTTAAAGGTGAAACATAATACTCTAGAACTTGTAGGAGAAAATCTTCAAGATCTATGTATGGCTAAGCAAAGAGTTCTTAGACTTGACACCAAAAAAAAAAAAATCCAGGAAAGGAAATATTGAATTGGATTTCATCAAAATTGAAAACTTTATGAAGAGAATGAAAGTCAAGCTGCAGACTGGGAGAAAAGATTTGCAAACCACATATCCAGCAAAGGACTAGCCTTTAGAATACACACATTTACGGAACCCTCGAAATTCCACAGTAAAAAAAAATCAAACAATCCAATAGAAAATGGGCATAGACACAAAGAAACACTTTACCAAAAAGGATATATAAATGACAAGTAAGCATTTGAAAATGTGTTTAATATTGTTAGCCAATAACTGGGGAAGTGCAAATTAAAATCCTGTTGAAATACCAGTATGCACCTATCATCAGAATGGCTAAAAATATGGACAATACCAAAAGCTGACAAGGATGCACCAAAACTGGGTCACTCATACACTGCTGGTTGCAAAAAAAAAAAATGGTATAACCACTCTGGAAAATAGTTTGGGAATTTCTCACAAAATGCAACTACCATTATGACTCAGCAGTTGCACTGCTCGGTATTTATCCCAGAAAAACACAGACTTAGATTCACACAAAACCCTGTGCCTACATGCTTATCGGAGCTTTATTCCTAAGAGCCCTAAACGGAAAACAATCCAGATGTTCTTCAACAGATGAACAGTTAAACTAAATGTACATAATCACACCGAGGAATACCACTCAGCAATAAGAAGGCGTGAACTGTTGAGATAGGCAATAGCCTCAATGAATCTCCAGAGAATCATGCTAAATGTAAAAGCAGATCCTAAACGTTTACATATTGCATACTTTCATTTGTCTTAACGTTCTTGAAATGACCAAACGGAGGACAGATGATCGGCTGTCAGGGCAGGAAGGAAGGGTGTGTACCTACAAAGAGCAACGGGAGGGGTCTTTGTGGTGATGGAAATGTTTTGTCTCTGCGGCTGTCGGTAGCATCATCATCTTGATTGTGGTACCTTATGATGGTTTTGCAAGATGTTACCATTGGGCAAAAGAGGGTAAAGGGTCCACGAGATCTCTCTGCATGTGTTCTTAAAGCTGTGTGTGAATCTCTATTATCTCACAATAAAAGACGTTATAAAAACAAATGAATAGGTGGTATTATCAGACAACAACTGTGTTCCATTTACTGGGCACAGTCCTAAACTGAAAGAGTTACCCAATGAGGAAGGAGTCAAGCTCTCCAGCATGTTATTATTTTCTGCTGGAGATTTATGTGTGTGGCTGACACAGATAAAAGCAAGCCCCACCATGGGCAATGCATTATTCGTGCAGGGGATAAGAATCCAACTGCATGAGGAGTTTCAGTTAATACCCCTCGTGTTTATGAGGGGATTTGGATCTCGCACACCTCCTCGTAGCTATGGCCCAGGCCTGGCAGCCATGCACCCTCATCGAAAAACCCCAGGGCTGGAGTGTGACTTGGCACCCTTTCCTCAGAGTATGCCAGCGTTCCTGGGTTTTTACAGCAATGAGGCTTTCACATATCATCCCCAATAGTCTCAGGTATTGGTAGAATTTATATGGGTTTTACTGACTTATTTTGTTTTTATATTTTATACCCTGTGGGGTTTTTTTTCCTTTTTCTCTTTCCTTGCTTGAAGCTGAAGGACATACACATTGCATATCATGTTTGTGTCTTATATGTCAAGTGTACAATGCCTGACAGTCACACAAAGGCTTCACAGGAGCATGCCAACGGCCATACCACAGTGACTCATGAAGGAGAAGTGCCCAGGTAGGTTGTACAAGTTAACTAAATGTGCCTAGTTAAATAGTTGTTCTACTTTAATTAGATTTGATGTTGTTTGTTTAATTATAATGGGTATTAATTTGCAGGCTCAAAATCACAAAGAAATTTCCTGCATCCAATTTATGATAATTATATTCACCTGATGAGGGTTTCCTCAGAATGAATCTAGCCTGAAGCTGGGGGAAAGATTATATCCCCAAATAGAAAATCTAGAACAAATAGGTGCTACTCATGGACTTTTAATTTCTCATGAGAAATATTAAATGAGACCATAGGAAGGCATCAAATAATTAGAAATCAGTCTTGGGCAAAAGTCAGCCATTCAGGAACAAAGACACACATCAGGAAAAAAATGGTCTCCAAGCCACTGAAATAGCCAAAGGATTAACTCTATAAGAGCTTATTGGCTTTATAATCATTTCATGCAACCTCTGGCTTCCCAGACCGCAGCAGATTGGAAGCATAACTAAAGGACTGAGAGCTACAGGGGCAGTGACCATCAGCTGCTGACAGCAAAGGCAACCAGTGACAGCAGCACGCCAGCCACAGAGCCCACAGCAGCACGCCACACCTGTCCAACCGAGAGCCAACGCGGACTCCAACCTTCAAGGAAATGAAGTCACAGGGCAAAGGGGGATGGCCTCAACTATGGGGTTCAATCCGAGTATTTCATCTCCTGGCAGAAAAGGCTGAGTGCTGGGACAGTCATCTGAGAAGGGGGTCCTTGGTTTCTGGCGGAGGGAACTCGTGGTTTGTGACGCCAGCAACCGAAGGTAAGAGACCCTGAAGGTTCTATGGAGGAACCCATTCTATGGCAAAGAAAACATGAGTGCAGATTCAGAGAGACTGAGCTTAAAGACCTGGGAGCCAGCATGGTGGAGATCTGGGGAGGCTGCCTGACAAAGGATGACTGTGAAGAGAAAGGCTAGGTTGGAGGAGGCTGCAAAGTGTGCACGGGGGCTGACGACCGCAAGCCAGCCTCACTTGAGGAGGCAAAATCAGTCCATCGAAGATTTAGGGAAGTGAGATGCTGCAGATAAAAAGTACTGTCAGAACTTAAAGAGGCTACGATGGAAAGAAGAGATGGTGGTGGGGCAGGGCTGTGCAGGGAGGAAGGCAGACAGGTAGTCAGAGCAGAAGTAGGGGGATGGCTGGTGAGGCACCCCTGGAACCTAACCTGGGGGACAGGTCTGGAGCAGAAGCAGGGGTTAGCCTCAGTCACCAACGGAGACCTTTCCTCTGAGACAACAGGGAAAGGGTCAAGGATGTGTGTGGAGGTGAGTACGTTTAGAGGCTGAGGAACCGAGGGGGAGGTGAGGATGCTTCCCTGGTAGCTGCTTCTGCCCTGGAGGTGGGCGCAGGGCCTGGAGGGATTCAAGAAGGTTTAGAACAGCCTGTGCACAAAGGGTGGGGTGGCCAGGGTGAGATAAAAATACTGCTCCTGAGATCCCAGCTGGAAGCAGATCATAAATCTGTAGTGATCTCAGGACGGCTGAGAAGCCGGAGTTGGGATCCGTGAAGCATGTACAGCTGAGGGTGCCACGTCTGCAGAGGGAGCCGCTCATCGCCTGTACGGAGAGGGGCCCAGGGCTTTGAGGTCTACAGGGAAGATGGAATGCAGGTGATGGGGACGGGACATGTGACAGTGTCCAGCAGGTGCCTCCAGCGGGGGCGGACAAGAAGGTGAACGGGGATCGCAGATGAAGCCAAGGACCCGTGGGGCTAAGTTGTTACTGTCCTCCTCTGCACGGACCCTGCTGTCACCCAGGATCACTAAGGTGACTCCACGCCACCCCAGATGACCCTGAAGAGTAAGGAATAGCTCCAAGGTCATCAGACGGCAGCAATGAGAAGCATCTAACATAGCAGAGACCATAAATGGCATACACTTCAAAGAAAAAAAGTTTGGTACTCTTTTTGGGCAGTAATCAAGAGCAAACACCTTGGTGAAATGTTGGTGTAGAAGAGGCAGCAGGAGAGCACACACCTGTGGGGGCAGGTAAGCCAAGAAGGAAAGGGAGGTCGAGAGGATGGCGAAGGCTAACTCAGGTGCGCTGCAGGTCTGCCTCGGGAGGTGGTGGTTTGCCTCAGCCTGAATTCAACATCAGCAGAGAGGAATTGGGACATTCCAGATTTAACACTGGCAGCACAGACTCCCCAGTGACTGCTCAAGGTCTGTGGCAGGATCCAATTTTGCTGAAGCACTCACTTGGCTCAGACAGAGTGGGCCTGGTGCACGGATGGAGGTCAGGTAGAGGGGAGAGAGCACGGCCAGTCACCTGGCATCGAAACTGCACGCTTTTAGTTGCTTTCTACTTGAGATGTAATAATAAAAAAGAAAAATTATTCTCCTTTTTCTAACATGGAAAAGTGTCCAGAAAAGTCAGCGCCCAGTGCAGTAGTACAGTGAAGTGAAGAGACCTAATACAAACAATTATCCTTAACCAGGAAGCAAGTTTTAGATACTTTAAAGAGTAGAAGAATGATAAATGTCATCTAGATACAGGAGAGGATAAAATTTTACAAAGAAATAAGGGCAAGTGGTTTGTCAAAATGTTTCAGAGAACACTCCAACTACTGTCATAAACAGAAAAGCTGAACAGTTCATTTTTTATTTGATACACACAGAAAACATCTTTCTGCACTGTGGCTTTGCAGCAGGCCTTGAAGCCCTTACACTATTTGCCGTTTTAGAGATCATACAGATCTGTGAAAGCACCCCCTGTGAATGGTAAAGGTTTTGTCCATTAATTTAGAAGGTACAAGCTTCCTTCCCCACCACCCCACCCGCCAATTTCACCGAGTTCAGAGACAGATGGTGACTCACATGAAACACCCCATGTTTGTCTCCAACACGCACTACAGCAGGGCGACCCAGGGGGGTTTCATCTGCCAACGGCTGATCAGACTCGATGGAGCAGACATCGGTAGGGGAAAGACAAATGGAGTAAGACGCTGAGCGCCAGTGAGGAGGGAGGTAAGACAAAGCTAAGTTGGAGTTCCAGCTCCATGACTCCCGGCTCTGGGACAGCGGGCCAAGCACCCACCCTCTCCAAGCATTTCCTCACCTACAGGTGGGCCCCAGTGGGCCTACACGGTTGTGAAGATCAGACACACTGGATACAAAGTACTCTGTGTAGATGATGCTAACCTCACCTCTTACCTACAGGTTTGGACTCTGATTCGGCCTAGAGATACAGCAACGGTTTTTTAATACGGGAACACTTCCTGGTACAACCATGAACACAGAACAAAAGGTTGACACCAGAAGAGTCTTGGATCAGTACATATTCAAGGATATTAGCCCGAAAGCCTCTTTAGCCACACAACAGCTCGAAAGAACACTGTTCTTGGGAAAAGGTACACAAGGAAAATTATCATTCAAGAATACATCAGAAGAAATACAGACATGGGTCACTTTTAACTCATAATGCTTTCATAGTTGTAAACACTTAGAGGGACTTGTTTATATAATAACAAAATAGACTTTAACATCAATTTTAGCAACAAGATTTGCCAGCCAATGTCTCAGTGACGAAGGTCTCAGTGGAAGTTAGTAGTAGAACAAGAACCCAAAATACGGACTTCATTCCTATAAAGGTATGTGGCAGGTATATAGTATCCTCATTTCTGTACATATTTACACCAAAATTACTCAAGGTGCTTACTTATGACAAGAGGGAAAAGAGGATTGGTCACCAAATAGCCAGCTTCAGTTCCCCGCCCCCCCCGCCCAAAGTAGTACCACGGCCAAAGTGGCTCAGAAGAGGAGTTATTAGTCTTCAAAACACCTCATATTCTAAGCAGGTTCAAAAGACAGGGAGAACTAAGATCAAGTGCAAGTATACAGTGTTTGCAAAATCACAGAGGAATTTTGGTATTTCTAAGCAGACCGGGGATTCTCCTCTGTGTGCACCCAGTGTGGAGGCCCGTGTTCTTTCTCCTGCTATGCGGCTTTCTCCGACCCCCTTTCCATTGGAGGGGGGTAGTAGACACTGTGGAGCTCCCTAGCAGGCATTCCCCCAAGGAGCCAAACTTCAGGACTGACCCTAAAGCACAAGGGCAGGCACTGGTTATTTTAGGACAGTTAGGGTCAATCCCAGACCCCTCTTCCCTGCCAGAGATGATATGAGAAATACAGGTTTTTGCCAATAAGTGCAATCCGAGTAATTGGCCCGGGCGCAGGTCCTTGGCCTAAGGTGGCCCAGCCAGATAGGGATGACGCACCTTCACTTCATAAAGACAGGAAAGGATGCCTCTTTGCTTGCGATGTAAACAAGGAAGCGGACCCAGAGTAGAGTAGCCATTTTATGACAGACAGATGAGGACGAGGAAAGAAATGGGGAATTTATGTCCTGGCTGACAGAGCGGGCTTCTGAACGAACCAGCCCTGAAACCTCACCTACAGTTATCTGAAAAAAGAAAAAATTTTTTTCCTATCATCTACAGCCTTCTGAGTTGGGCTTTAGGCCACTTGCAGTCGGAAGCATGCCACCTGATAAAAGGACCAACGGAGCGAATCACCATTATCTATTAAACAGAAATTTGCTGTTAAGCATAATTGTTTGAAAATTTTTCTTTTAGGTCATATAGAGTCATTGATAATGAGAAGGCTGTTAAGAAACCATGACTTAAGAACTAGGGGAGTTGATTCAACAAATATTTACTTAAGAATCACCAAACACCAGGCGTTTGATTGCCACCACAGTCAGATCACCCGAGACACCTGTCGCCACACAAGGGATCCTCTGCCCCTATGGGCCCCAGGCCACTGGGCAGGGTGCTTGATGGATACCCAAAGCCTGCCCCCGAGGCTCCTTTACCCCGCTGGTGACCAACCTCATTTGACCAGCACGCTCTCTCCTTAGGGACGTTCAGTGGGGCAGCTCCAGAAGCAAAGTGTCAGCTCCTCTGCAGCTCTCTGCTCCCCTGCGCTGTGAACTGACTGCAGGTCTGACTTCTCAGAAGGGAAGTCTATGTTCTGAAAGTCGGCCTTGTGTGACCTCTTTAATTCGGACAGTGCACTCTGTGGCAGAGGTTTTAATTAGAGTCGCATTTATATTACGTACAATGTAAAAACAGATTTCTACCAAAAACGAACTAAACCACGTCTTAAAGGTGGATCTTCTATTTATCCTGGCCTTTAGCTTCACATTCTGTAACTGACAAGAAAACCACCACCTCTCACATGGAGTCAAGTCAAAGCCCCTTGCAGGGGCCCCTGAAGGCTGTGCTGAGAACTACGCGTGGCCATAGGGACAGAGCCACCTAAGCAGGCCCCTGCTTTCTAAGTAATTACGGCCTAGCCTCGAAAGACTGGCTCTGTCACAGTCAGAGAGCTGACTGACTTGCAGACTGGACAGGAAAAGTCCGCATAGGCAGCACAGAGACGTGGCATCCTGCGATCACCGGTGTAAGCAAATAACAAGGGCACCATAACTAAGCAAGCACATGACCTGTAATATTTTTAATTACAACAAGGGAGAGAGGTTTTAAGTCCCCAATTTTTCCTGCATGATTAAAAATTTGCATTTGAAAAATGATAAAGCTCTCTCTAAAATACACCCTCATTCATAATTTATTCACACTTTATGAAGTGTCCCTTTCCCCCCATGCCTGAATATTGTTAGCTGCTTTTTAAGACATCTTACATGTCAAAAACACAGCATGTAAGGGAAATAGAAAGAATCACAGAGTAAGAGCAGTAAGTATTGTCATGGAAGAATTCACCATCCTAAGTGGTACAGGACTGTGCCCGGCCATGGCAGAGCTACAAAGCACTATTTCTCTCCACCATTAGCAGGGATTTACTTGTACTGGCCAAACCTCACTCAAAGTAAAATTATTTTTTTGGAGACCTTAGAGGGGGAGAGGGGGATTCCAAAGGAAGATGACATGTAGATGTACAGTGTCTATTTGATTTATATGTTGCACTACAGTATGCTATCCTCCACATCAGCCTTACTTATCCACCCTATAAAGAGTACCCTGCACATCGTTTTAGAATTTAATACATATTCAACAGCTACAGAGAAGCAAAAGTCAAGTATTCTTCAAACATACAGATCATGGCCCACTACCAAAGTCAGACTGGCAGGGAAAGCAGTGACATTCAAAGGCCAGTGTTACAAGAGGCACAGGATTTAAAGGTTTTCCCTCAAATTATTTTCACTGGCAAGTACCCTAATGGAGTGGTCAGGAAAAATCTATTACATCAGTCTGGCCAATCTCCAGAGGATGGCTGAAGAGAAGAAATTCAAGAAACACTGGCTTTCTTCCCATTTCAAATAAATATTTAGAGGAAAGCTTGTCGGAGCCCCTGCGTGGTTAAAGATGGTAAGAGGATCGCTACAGCATTGAATCTTGCAAAAAGATTCTGTTATGGCTAATTCTATACACAGCGGCCCCAAATGTGAGACACTCCTCACAAGAGTGTCGGTCCCATGGTCCTGGACAGAAGAAATACTAGCATTATTAGAGGTAGAGGTAAAGTCCAAATTTATGCTCACATGCACTTGTTTTTCCAGGACCTCAGAAAGCTTTGGAAATGCAATTGACTTAAACGATCATGATTTTCCTGTGAAACTGTGGCTTAAGTTACCAATACGAATTTTACCAAGCCCCCCTTCCAGCTTACTGCTACCAGAACCGACCTTGTCCTTGACTGGGGAGCTGGGGAGCTCTCTCAGCTCCCTGCTCGCAGGAACCCGATGAAGAATTAAAAATAGATTCTAACTTGGCCTTTTAGGCAAATGGGTACACGGGAAAAATACAAAACTGGGGAATAGGAGTGGGGAATGAGTTGGTGTGGAACCAGTTGCATAAAGGTACCCTAGGGCATCCAAGTGGAATAACCAGGTAAGGAGCTGGACAGGTTCAAATGACCAGGAAAAACTATCATAAACTTCTGCTTTCCCAAAGAACAAAGTTTTCAAAGTTCTATAGCATGGCGGTATTATTTAGTACAGTGTCTTGCTACTTGAATCGTGGTGTCTGGACCAACAGCGTAGGACCCCCCCCCCCACCCGCTGGGAGCTGGTCTGGTGCAGAACCTCCGTGCACCCCACATCGGCTGAATCAGGACATGCATCTCAATATACCAGGGGACTCAGGGGCCATCAGTGGCAAGTGCTCTCTCAGCTCTGGTCCTTAAAATGTTCACCAGTTTTCAGTGAATGAGAAAAAGAAAAATGCAGAAACATTTAAAATGATAAATATATTCAACTTAAAGAAATGTCCTTTATTCTGATGTCAGGGGCTTCGTTTGTTGACATTATTTATGTGCCCCGTCTTTTATGAAATTAAGGTAATGGTTATTTGGGCAATTCCCCCAACAGCAACTTATTTTATACTTTACTGGCACCAGGTGGCTTTGAAGATGTTATTTCCTTTACCAGAATACCTGCACGCCACCTTGCCCACTGAACCTAAATTTCTCCATGAATCATATTTGGACCACCAAAGCCTGCGTATTTGTTTCCTACAGCTGCCATAACAAAATACCACTGACTGGAAAGCTTAGAACAACAGAAATGTATTGTCTCACAATTCTGGGAACTGGAAGTTCAAAACCATATGTCAGCAAGGCCGTGCTCTCTGAAGGTTTTAGGGAAGGACCCTTCCTTGCCTCTCCCTAGCTTGTGGTGACCCTTGGCTGGCAGGTGCATCACTCCAACCTCAGCCTCTGTCCTCACATCACCTTTTTTCTGGCATGTGTCTATGTCCAAATTTCTCTCATAAGGATACCAGTCATTGAATTAGGGCCCACCCTGATCCACCCTGGGTCTAGGACCTGATATGTTTCGGGGGACACAATTCAACCCACAACTGTCTATAAGAATACGTTTTCAAAAGAAAATACCCTGACAATTCTCAAAATTATGTGGTCAATACTATAATACAGTGCTGCTTTCAAAATAAAGCACAGAATAAAAACACTGAGTGTATTGCCATAAAAATTAGCATAAGACTGACAATCTGTATGGTTTCATAAACCGTTTTCACTGCAGAAAGCATGAACTCCAGTGTGAAGGGAGACTTTGCTTAGATTTTTTTCATCAAACTGCCTCAGACCTTGATTTTTTCTTAGTTTCAGTTCTAGCATTTTCTGCAGCACTTACTACTTTAGCACCTTTTTAAACATCATTGCTTGGTACTACTTATTTGATTGGCGGCTTCTGTCTCTCAAACCTTGGTGTCAGGAATCACTTAAAGCCAGTTTGTGATCTCCCAAGTCTTACAAGGCTGGATGAGTTCCTCTTGAAGTTCCAAGCCATACTAACTGGCCAGGGTTTTAAGAATCTTGTGCATCTAATTAATATTTGGGAATCACAGTTTCAGTTTTGAGATACAGAGATTGAGGGTTTCAATTTGAAAACTACGATTTCGTCTTTGTTACCACATGCTGGTGGTTAGTGTTCTCTGAGCAGCAAAATGTGGAACCCAACCCATCAGTGGAAGGTGAAACATTGCTTTAATACTTTAAAGAGCAGGTGGTAATACTTATTAACAGCTCATTGAAAGCACTGGCTCTTTATTTTTCTTCATACCCTGTCAAGCACACAGTGCCTCCTTTTCTAGAAAAGAGAAAATCAGCACAGAGTATAAAGTTGTTTACAGGTTACGCAAACATTCCTCTACAGCTATCTATGAGGCAACTGTCCAAAGGAGGGGACCTGATTGTTTTACTCTGGGGAACAATGCTTTGCAAATATGGTCGATGATAAGTGAAGGTGACAGTTTAGGACTTGAGGGTGACTTTTATTTTAGGTCATCAATTTCAATTGCCACACTTGCTCTTCTAAGACTAACTTTCTACTCTATTAATATAGTTTCCTCTAATTTCCTCTTATTAGAGAAGATTAAATTCAGAGTTAGCAAAAAATAAGAACTTATTTGAAAGGTACCCTGACATAAGAATACTACCATTGTGGAAAGCAGTATGGAGGTTCCTCAAAAAACTCAAAATAGAAATACCATGTGACACAGGAATTCCACTCCTAGGAATTTACCCTAAGAATGCAGCAGCCCAGTGTGAAAAAGACATATGCACCTCTATGTTTATCGCAGCACTATTTACAATAGCCAAGAAATGGAAGCAACCTAAGTGTCCATCTGTAGATGAATGGATAAAGAAGATGTGGTATATGTACACAATGGAATATTAATCAGCCATAAAAAGAAAACGATTCCTGCCATTTGCAACAACATGGATACAGCTGGAGGGTATTATGCTCAGTGGAATAATAGAGGCGGAGAAAGACAAGTATCAAATGATTTCCTTCATGTGTGGAGTATAAGAACAAAGAAAAAACTGAGGGAAAAAACCCAGCAGCAGACCCACAGAACCCAAGAATGAATGGACTAATAGTTACCAAAGGGAACCGGACTGGGAAAGATGGGTGGGAAGGGAGGGATAAGAGGGAAAAGGGGCTATTACAATTAGCACACATAAGGTAGAGGACGTGGGGGTGGGGGGATACGGGCAAGGCAGTATAACACAGAGAGGACCAGTAGTGATCCCCTAACATCTTACTTCGTTGATGTACAGCGACTGCAACGGGCTATTTGGTGGGGACTTGATAATAGGGGGAGTCTAGTTACCATGATGTTGCTCATGTAATTGTACATTGATAGCAGCAAAATAACAAAAAAATTAAAAATTTAATTAAAAATTAAAAAAAAAAAGAATACTAATGGTCAAAGTTTATGGTCGGAGTTTAATCAATTAATCTGTGATGCTCAGAAATTCAAATTCCAAAGTGTAGATGCCAAACGTAATTTCATATAAGACAAAGGAGATGTAAAAGCTCTACCTCCCAGACTCCTCCAGTGTTTTCTTACTAATCTGTCGCCCCCTCTTGGTTTTCTTACTTGGACGTTCTACCCCTCCCTAATGCTCCTTATCCAGTTACAGAGAAAAAGTGTGGAGTAAAGAGTAATTGAAAATAAAGCAAAAATGTAACCAAAAATTGCTAGAGGAATGTGATTTTCTTTATGCAATCTTTGACTGTGGTTCTCTCCAGGGAGAACCAGACCACATGGTGAGACGAACAGCAGCCCAGGCAGCTCTGACAACACTGACCCCTACAAAGCCGGTAATCTCCCGGAGGGTCTCCTGAGCCTTCCCTATGTACAGTTCTTGGCAGAGTGTCACGAAGCATGGCAGTGGCTGAAGGTACAGCGAACACACTGAGACCCCCCTCTCTTGGGAGCAAGGCTGACACCTTCCACAAGATGCTCTCTGCCTCACCCTCACCCTCACCCCCATCCCATAGGCTTTGGGCCTAAACCATAACAGGGACTTTGTTCCCCTCGGGGCCTAGGCTTGCGCTGTTCCTCTGTGCTGGCTGGTTAACACATCCCTGGCCCCAGTCTTTCAAAGCCCACATGCCTTCAGTATTCCAGCCTGGGTTTTTAACCACCCATTCATTTATTAGGGACATAACTGCATGAACACTGTAGCCCCTGCTAGACTGTAAGCTCCACAAGACCAGGGCCTGCCCGCTGTTCCCTGCAGTATTTACAGCGACTCCCAGCACCAGGCCGCCCTAACACCAGTGCACACCTATCTGCTGAAGGAAAGGCACAGCATGTCCCATAAACAGACAAGACTGACTTGACTTCAAGTACATCCTTGTGAACTTGAGCCTCTCCTGAGGACTGGAAAACTTCACGTTAAAGTCCTACTCTGAAAATGCATGCATCTGAAAGAGTGCTTACAGACCAGCAAACATCGCCTCAACCCTGATACAAAGGAGAGGTATACTGTATTATTTTTACAAGCAGGGCTGAACAAAAACAAAACACTGTATACGAATTGGAACGGCTTTCGTTTATTCAAAAAAATATATTTTGTTGAGTACCTCCAGGGCTGGGTGCTATGGGGGAAGCAAGGAGTCTGCTTCCAATGAATGTGTTTATGGTCTGAGAAAACATTTATGAACAGGCATAATGCAAACGCTAAAAACCCCTGAGATAGAAGTAAGAGAAGCAAGAGGCCCAGGAAGAAGAAATGCATTAGTCCGTGGACAACAACTCATTGTAATCCCAGGGCAAAGAAAGACATTCCAAACCAGGGAAGGAACCTACTGAAATACAGGCGTCGCCCGAAGCCGTTCACTTGCCATGCTAGGAACACTATCGCAGATGAAACAGGCTCTAACTGGCTTCCCAGACCCTAAACAATTGAAATAAGACTAAGAAAGAAAAACCCTACGGGTGGAAGCGCGGAGAAAAGCCAGAGGAAACTTGAAAAAGCTGACCACAGAAATGGGCTGTACACAGCGCGGCCTGAGGCCGCTCCATCCCCAGCCCAGACCCCCGAGCCTGGGGCCCGCGCCTCCTGCGCCCCCAGCCGGCGCCCGCCCGTTCCCAGCCGGGACGCCCTCCCTTCCCCGACCCCCGCCAAGCCCAGCCTGGATCCCCGAGCCTGGGGCCTGCGCCCCCCGCGCCCTCGCCGCCCCGCCCGTCCCCAGCCAGGACCCCCTCCCCTACCCGCCCCCCGCGCCCCCTGCGCCCCCAGCCCGCGCCCCTCTCCCGCGCCCTCGCCGCCCCGCCCGTACCGTAGGTCTCGGACATGGCCGTCTGCGACATTTTGCGAGCGGCACCGCCCCTTGCTGGGTCACCGGCTGCAGCTCCGGCGCGGCCCGCGGCAGGGGAGGGCCGGGGTCGTCCGCCGCGGCTCGGGGGGACCCGAGTGGGGCGGGCACCGGAGCGGGGAAGGGGCCGCGGTCCCCAAGGCAACCGCCCGCCTCCCGCGGCTGCGGCCCAGCTGGACTGCCGGCTGCGCGCAGGCGCACGGCCCCGCCGCCGCTCCCCGGACGCGGCTGGGGCCGGAGAGGGGCGCGCGGCCCGGCTTCACCGCCGCCGCGCCTGCGCACGGAGCCCGCAGCCCGCAGCAGGCGCGGGCGCAGCGGAAGAGCGGGCGCGCGGCCGAGGTGTGGGCGGAGGCCGGGGGCGCTGGGCGGGGGGACGCTCCTGGCCAAGCCGGACCGCAGGGGCGGGGAGAGGGCGGCGAGCGTCCGCCCAGTGGGGAGGGAGCGGTGGGGGCCGCAGGGTCCCGCTCTCGGGCACGGGAGGCCGAGGGCCTGTCCTGGGGAGGAAGGCCGGCTTTGCCAAACTGGGCAGTCTCGGTAAAGACTGTCATGGTCGTTTACGGCTGTCAGCTAGGGAAAGATTTCCTTTAAGCCGTTGCGATGGACCCAGGAATGTGGTTGCTGTGCGCCTGGCAGGCGGCGGCCCGGTGTCCGGCTGAGCACCAGTCCTGTGGGTAGGGAGGCCGGCCGACCTAGGGGGAGACAGTTTCCGCTCTGCACCTGCCGGGCCCCTCGGGCAGCGTGGGCTTGGGGGGTGGGGGCAGCTGACCGAAGCCTGAGATGTACCTGCTGGGGCGTCGCTGGAAGACGGCAGACCCCGGCCCAGTGCGTCCCACGCTGGGGGAATGCGGCCGATGCGCCGGAAGTGTCCCCTGGCCCTAGCTGGGATGCATTTCTAAGGTTAGGAGCCATTGGCTGAGCCATCTAAGGAGCAAAACTGAGTTCAGAATCCCCTCTTGTTGGAAATGTAGAGTTAAACATTTACTGGGAAGATAATTTCGGTGGGGAGTTTGCCCCACCTGAGCGGGATCAAGACTACATCCTATCTGGCAAGACCCAACCTTGTTCTAAAGGCATCGTAGAACACTAAAAATAGGCCTTGGCTAAGCTCCCGAGTGACTTGGACTGTGGGGAAAATGCCAGTAAACACTTTTTATTTTTCCCAAGTCGGTTTCGCTCTGTCCTGCACCTGCATTGGCCTCAGACCTTCTGTGAGGCCTTTTCCCCTCTTCCGCAATGGCTTTTTGACTCAGCATTTTACTCTTCTCTCTGCTCCCAATAGCAAATAAATATCCTTGCTTCTAAAGCACAGAGAAGGGCTCCCTGCTGAAATATTGTGAGAGTTGTAATTTCCTAGAATTGTTTTGTATACATTTTTTGCTCAATGGCTCAGATACTTTGTTGCTTTCTTATTTGGCTTTCTGCATGTTACATTTGATTTACACTCCTGAGCATAGCCAGCTGATTCTGATTAACATTGTTTTGGAAGAAAGACAAGTGATCCCATTCTTCAGGTGTAACTAAGTTTTCTTCCGGCCAGAAACCTGTGTGAAGAAAGGAACCCGGACAGGATAATAGAAATAAAAAATTAAGCTGCTCTTTCAAAGCTGAGAGAAGTTTTGTGTTCTGCAGGACTAAAGACTTAGGCCTTTGGGAAAGATGATGTGTTTTGGAAAAACCATCTTACAAACTGAATTTGCAAATATAAACCCAAATATCACAACTGGTAAAGGAAATATTCAAAGGCAGAGGTTTGAAGGAGCCAAACTTCCTAAAATAATAATCTGAAAGATTCTTTGCACCTAACCCCTCGGGATCTTTGAGAGAAAATAAACTTGTCTTAAATTATTCTTGGAGACTGCTTTGATTCTGAGGTACCGTTGTTACCTGTGCGGAAGGAAAAGTTGATGCAAAATTAATTTGTGTTTTTTGCAATTACTTTCTCCTTTTTCAGGGAAGATTTGTGACATAGTAAAGCAGGTTTCCAAAAGCCTAGGCCCAGTGGAGATTTGTTTAAGGGGAATGAAGGAGAAGGATTTCTTTCGAAATAGATCCCACCCACTCCTCCTCAGGTCCATGGGTCCTGCAAGTGGCTGTCACTTTCCTTCTTGCTCCCTGGCAGTGCCACGTTTAATGACCCGTAAGGAGCCTTGCAGGACAGCCAGCCTCACAGGTATTCCTGTTCCCCAGGACTGGTGGAGGACTACCCGGACGGAGATAGTAGCATCTCTGAAGGGACCAGTGGGAACAGTAACTGAAAGGGCTTTCTGACTCCTAGGCACAGGGTCGGGTCTGGAACAGTGGCCCGGTCCCCTGGACGGGAGTCCTAAAAAGGACCAGGGATGAGAAAGAATCCAGCACACGCCCGACATTCCAGGGAGTGGTGGCATTGGGAGCGAGGGACATGACATCATTTGCAGAGCTAGGCTTGGCGGAGGACACTGGTCACTTTCTGTGGCATGTGATTTTCCTTGTGGCGTGAGCCAATGTGCCTGAGTACTGGGGACTCAGAACTATCTGGGTGTTCCTTTGAGAAGGAGCCAAGTTCTGCCCAGGAAGGTGGAGGCTTGTGACCTCCATGAAACACTCAGGCTGTTGACATCTGGGACCTATAACTCATGCCTCCAAGTTGGAAGAGATTTCAGAGGCTGCTAGACCAGTTTGCCTTCCAGAACCAAACAAAGCTTCCTCTGTGACTGAACATGTCTGTTGAAATATTCAGTCAGGATGGGCTAAATTAGCTGCAGTAACAAAGATCTCCCAACATGCCTGTGAGTAACCCAAGGAAGTTCATCTCTCTCTCAGACTGCCTTCCCCACGGGTGGCAGAGAGGCTCAGCTCCACATGGGCCCTCATAGACCCAGGCTGATGGAAGCCTCGGCGGACCACACGCTCCCACCAATCACCCAGGCGGGAGAAGGAAATAGCATCGGTTGTGCATTTGCTTGTGAAGAGCCCATCAGGAATCGATAGAAACACTTCTTTTATGTTTTGTGGGCCAAAGCAATTGGTATGGCCGCATCTGATTTCAAAGAGGACGAGAGAGTGCATTATTGTTATTTCCCAGGGGAAAAAGAGGAGCTATGATGTGGAAAGACTTTACAGTGACCACAAGAGCTTTTCAGCTGCCCAGCCTGCTCCCTCTGCTGTTATCTTAATCTTAAAGCAACTTTACTCAAGTATAATTGGCATAGCTGCACATGAAGTATTCTCCTTGGAAATTGTGTCTGTGTGCGTCCTAGCACATTGTAACCAAATGCCCGAAAGCCCTCTGCTGCCGCGATGTCACTGCTTCCAGGCCATGTCAGTGGGCAGAGGCATTTTCTGTGACTGCATTTGATCTCCTTTGTCGCTTCTCAGGAATAACTTCTTGGGAGGTTATTTTAGGGGTTGTTTTTAGGGTTTATGGTACAGCTGTTTAACTTGTCACCGCCCACCTTCAAGTTACACGCCATTCCATGTAGAGCACCTCACAGCGCTACCCCTGTGAGCCCCCGCAAACTGCTGTGGGTGTTCAACTTTTCTAATACACTCCATTTTTTTCCTTTAAAAATATTGCAGTAAAATACATGAAATTTTCCATCCCAGTAATTTTTAAGTATACCGTTCAGTGGCATCATCAGATTCCGTGTGGTGTCATTTCATTTTTTGCCTGAAGTAATTCCTGTAGCAGATCTTGAAGTGCAGGTCTTCTGCTGATGAATTCTTTCAGTTTTCATATATTTACAAAGAGTCTTTATTTCATTTCTGGTTTTGAATGACATTTTTGCTAAGTTTAGATTTCTCATTAGCAGTTGTTTTTCTAATACAACGTTTTCTGGCTTAGATCATCGCTGATAAGAAGTCTACTTACTCCATTCTGACCTGTATGCGCTCTTCTCCTGTGGTGGTTCTGTCACGCATGTGTCAGGCCACTCGGATGTGTCTGACAGATAACTGATGTTCCGTTCATTTCTTGCCAGTTTTTTTTTTCCTTTCTGTGTTTCGTTTTGGATAATGTCTACTGCTGTGTCTTTAAATTCACTAACGTTTTCTACAATATTGAATTTGCCATGAGTCCCATCCTGCATATCTTCCCTGTCAGACATTGTAATTTCATTTCTAGAAGTTCAATTTGTGTATAAATATATCATTTTCACTACTTATGCTCAAGCTTTTTGAACATATGGAATATGTCATCATAATGGTTTCAAGGTTTTCTACTAATTTTATTATCTGAGTAATTTCTGGGGCGGTTTCTATTGGCAAGGTTTTCTCCTTGTTGAGAGTGGTATTTTCTACTTTACATTCCAAGTAATTTTTGGTTGGATGCCAGACATTGAGATATTTACTCTGTTCGGGGATAATGATGTACCTGTGCGTCCTCTCTCCCTCCTTCTTTCCTTTGCAGTCGACCCTTGAAAAACATGGGGTTAGGAGGGCCGACCTCCCACATAGTCAAAAACCCACATATAACTTCTGATTCCCTGAAGACTTTGCTAGTAGCCTACTGTCAACCAGAAACCTTATTAGGAACATAAACAGTTGATTGGCACATATTTTGTATGTTATATGTATTGTATACTATATTCACACAACAAAATAAGCTAGAGCAAAGAAAACGTTTTTTTTTAATTGTTGCCAATCTCCAGAAATTTTCCAATATATTTATTGAAAGGAATCCACCGGTAAATGGACCTGCAGAGTTCAAACCTGTGCTGTTCCAGGGTTGACTGTGTGTGTGTGTGTGTGTGTGTGTGTGTGTGTGTGTGTGTGTGTAAATGTTCTGGGATGCAATTAGGTTGCTTGGAAAGAGTCTGATGCTTTTCAAGGCATCTTTTTTTTTAAGTTTATTTTGATATCATTAATCTACAATTAAATGAGTAATATTATGGTGATTACACTACCCCCTTCATCAGGTCCCCCCCACCAACCCCATTACAGTCACTGTCCATTAGCATAGTGAGATCAAGGCATCTTTTTAAGCTTTTCAGTGAACCCAGAGCAGCATTTTGTCACATGACCAAGGCTGAACTCTTCGGCATGCTCAACCCAATATCCTTGAATTACCAGGTTTTCCACTGTGGTTTGTGGTACTGGGGGCTCTAAGGAGCCCTGTGTGCGTACAGAGGGTCGCTGCCTCTAATCTTCGCGGGCAGTTCTTTACCTGGCCCTGGGTAGCCTCTCACTGCACATGCCTGCATAGATCAGTAGCTGCAAACTTGAAGGGGACCCTCTGTGAATCACTGGTTGTCTCTGCGCAGCCCTCCCCTTTCCTTACCTAGCTACCCTCCAGCCCCCAGACTCCCAGCGCTGTCTCCCCAGCTCAGGGAGTATGGCCTCTTCCTCCTGCCTCGGACACACAGCTCGGTCTGTGCATCCTCAGTCCCTTGCTCGTTAGTTGATTTCAGCTCGTCAAGGGCTTTGAAGTGCCATCAAAAGCTGAGCTTCCTAATCTTGCCTAGGGTTCTAAATACAGTTGCTTACTTGATACCTCTGCTCAAATGCCTGTTAGGCTTCTCAGTACTAACAGAATAAAAACCAAACATCCAAATTTCTCAACCAAACCTGTGCTTTCTGCAGTCTTTCCTATCTTAGTAAATGTCAGCTTGCTTAGGACAAAACCTTGGAGTCCTCACTATCTCTGATACCTCTATTTGGTTCACCAGGAAGTCCTGCTGGCTCTGGCTTCGAAACATCCAGAATCTAACCCCTCTCACTGCCCATGCTGTTCTCCCTTGTCCACACCTGTCTCATCTCTCCTGCATTGTGCCCCTAACTAACCTTCCCACTTCTGTCCTTGCTTCCCTGCAGTCTATTCTCAACATCTGTTAGAGTGAGCCTAGTAAAATGTAAATAAGGAAAAATGAAACTAGACAGAACAATTCTCCTTTAAAGCAGCTAGTGTTGGGGACAGGGAGAGGGCGTTGGAATATTAGTCCTGGCTTGGCTCAAAATCCTTCATCTCACTCACGTGCCGTGACCTCTAAGTCCCTGCCCATCTGTCGGCTTTCTGACTTCTCCCTTTCCACGCTTTCCCGTATCGTCTTAGCTCCGTCACACGGGCCTTCTTATGCCTTGAACACCTCAAGCAGACTTTGGTGTGAGGACCTTTGCACATGCTCTTCTGTCTGCCTGGAATGCAGATGTCTACATGGCTTGCGGTCTCACAGCTTTCATGTTTTCTGTTTACAGGGCCCCTCATCAATGAGGACTTGCCTTTAGATGTACAATAGCCACCCTTCTCCCAGCACTCCGTGCACCCCTGCCTCTGGTTTCTCCCTCTCTGCATAGCATTTAATGCCACCTAACATACATACTGTTTATTAGTGTGTTGTCTGCTCCCCCTCTAGGTCGTCAGCTCTGTAGGGAAGGGGTTGTAGCTGTCTCATTCCCTGCTTGTTTCCCTGTCTAAAATAGCATTTGGCACAGAGTAAACCCTCAATAATTAAATACTTGTTGCATGAGTCAATGAATGAAGTAAAACCCAGCAGCTCTCGTTTAATATGGATTTAGTATAATGTAATGAACTTCATTTTAAACTTGCTGATTTACAGGAAAGTTCAACGTTGATCTTTTATATGCCACCATGCAATTGTGGAAAGGCTGTAATGAAATCATTTAAAAGCATCATCTAATATGAGTATAGGTTATCGAGGACTTAACACTAGGTATCGTGCTTGACGTGTATTGTAAATCCTAAGCCTTACAACAAACTCATGAGGTACGCATCAACCCGCTGTTGTGATGGGGAGACAAAGGTCCACATGGGTTACAGTATTTTGCCCCAATTCTGGCTAGTATGTATCAATATTGGGATTTTTCTCTAAAGCTGAGCTAAACCAGATACCTCTCTTTTTCAATTATGATATGGAGGAGGGGAAAAAAATGCAATATAAAAGCATTCGACACAGAGATGTACTTTAAAAGGCATTGAATTGTTTAATATAAGGGAACCTAAGGAAAATAGTGCCCTTCTGAGCCCAGCCCTGTTCCAGCTGCTGTATTTGTGTGCTTATGTAGGAGTATCTATGCCGGGCCCTGTGTCTGGGTACCCGCTGCATGCTTTATCGATTTCCACTGACCATCACAGCACCCAAGGTGGATCTTCTCACCCTCCTTTTATACCTGAGGATGGCACCGAGCCAGGGTTCTCACTGCCTTTTGCTGCTAAATAATTAGTATGTTGACAAGAGTGGGAAAGTGGGGAGGGAGCAAAACTTCCAGAGAACTTCTCCTAGTCAGGCGTAGCTCAGGCTGGCTTTAAGACAGAACATGGCTCTGCAGTTCACATCCTGCTCTCCCATACTAAACTCAAGTCTTTAAAACTACTTACCATGCTTGACAGACTCTTGTTTATCTGACAAGAGTAGGCTGTGAGGTTCCATGTAGCCATACACAGCATTGAGTCAAGGCTGGAGTTGTGGGGATAGTTCCCAGTTCAGTGACATCATGAATCCCCAGCTCCGTCCTTTAACCTGAAAGTTACCAGCAAATCTTCCATTAGTTCCCGTGGGAAACACTTCTCTCCTTATTTCTACATTTAACAGCATTTATTCTCGGGGATTAGTCACGAATCCTTTTAGTTTTGTTCTGTATTCAGCAAAAGAGGACTTGTGTCCCCTCTTTGAATCATATTTTATAGATCGAATGAACCATCTGATGGAGGATACTAAAACACACGTGTTTTCTTGCCCATTTTCTGATAAAGGTACCACAGAATTACCTTTATTTTCCTTTTCTGTTTCTTTTCCATGCTGTGTTTCAAATCAAATGGTCTATTTTTAGACGGTTTCTTGTTTAAAAGACTGCAAAATAAGTGTTTTTTTTTAAAATTATTTTCTCTCTGATCACCAAACACATTTAACCAGAATTGTTTTTTATGGGCTGGGTTTTTTTTACTTGACTCAGCTTTACTGAGGTATAATATACATGCAACACAACTCATCAATTCGAAGTGTATAATTCAAGGAGTTTTGACAAATCATACACATTTGTGTAGCAAACAGCCACAACCATCATGACATAGACCCTTTATGTCCGCCCCCAAATTCTTTCATGCGCTTCTGCAATCCTCTCCACATCACCAACCCAAGCAAACCAGGCTCCGCTCACCTGATGTGCAGCAAAGCCAAGCGCTGACCCTGGGGTGCAGTGGAAGGAAGTGGGTGTTTATTGCAGGACGCCAAGCGGGGAGAACGGGTACTAATGCTCCAGGTCCCGAGCTCCCTGTTGGCTTACAAGCCAGGGTTTATAAAGGCAGAAGTCTGGGAAAGGGCTGCAGGGCATGTGGTCAGCTCGTGCCATTCTCCTGATGGTCAGTGGGGAGGGGATGGGGTTGTTTCATGAGTCCTTAGCCAGCAGTCTTCTGGCACCACCCAGTGTGGGGTCTTCATGCCTGTGGTCAGGAAGGGGCCCGTCTGGTGGGGCGTCTACGTTCCTATAAAACATCTCGAGGATTCACAAGTCAAGAGTTTATTTATGGCCTTGAGGGGTTCCTAAGGGTCCTGTGTCTGCTTAGTTCACTCTACCTTGGTTTGCAAACTCCCATTTTCCTTAATCTTTAATTACACACTCTGATTTCCATACTCTGGGTATAACTGGGGGACGTGGACTTCTGTTAATAGGAAGTCTGAGAGTCTTCATCAAATGGACTCCCTGTGCAGGGACATCCAGACTGATTTTTAAGAAGTTTTGATAGCAGGTGACTGGCTGATACATGGAAAAACAGGTGTTTCCTGAGGTTGGGCTGGGGATATTCCCTCTGCAAACAACACCGGCTGCATCCTCCTCCTGCAGACGTCTGACAGCCTGTCCAGCTCCCTCTTACAAACTCTTTCATTTGTGTTAGCCAGCAGCTCTTCATTCGGCCCCACAACAGGAACGCCATCTCCACCCATCATCTTGGTGCAATGCGCCTTTAGCAGAAGACGGGTGAAATATAAGGGAAGGAGCTTGCTGGGTTACTGACACCCCCCGTGACCCTGCAGGAGGGGCACATTCAGGTCAGGGTTATCGGAACCTGTCTTCCTTTCCCTGAGGTGGTGCGGGACTAGGCCAGCAGGCGTGTAACGAAACACGCCGATGTGTTTGCACCCTCCCGCCTTTCTCTGTTAGTCTGCCCGGGCTGTGGGAACGAGGTGCCACACTCTGGCTTAAGCAACAGAGCTGTCTTGGCTCCCAGGCCTGGAAGCTGGAAGCCAAGGACATCTAGCTGTCTGCAGGGTCGCTTCCTCCGGAGGACCGCGGGGGCGAATCCATTCTCTCTCCTGGCCCCCGGCGGTGTGCTGACACCTTTGGAGCTCTGACTGGCATCTCCCTGATGTCTGCCTTTGTCTTCACATAGCGTTCTCCCTGTGTGCAGGTATGGGTTCACAGTTTCCCTTTTTATAAGGACACCAGTCATATTGGATTAAGGCCCACCCCAACAATTCCGTCTCAATTACATCTGCAACCAATCCTATTTCCAAAGAAGGTCACTTTCTGAGTTTTGGGGGTTAGGACTCCAACATAGGAATTTGGGGGGGATACAATTCAACCCTTTTCATCATCCCACAGATAGCAAGAACACAGCACAACAACGGTGCCTTGCCCTGGTGTCTTCTCAGGGGCTGGGGTCTTCTCAGAAATGAACTGCAAACTCCTGCATATTCTCAAACTGTAGAGCATAGGTGACCACCTGGGAGCCTTGATAGAAACACAGAATTACGATTCCCCCCTTGGAGGGTCTGATCCGCTGAGTCTGGGTCAGGGTCTGGGAATCTGTATTTGTGAAGAAGCACCTCCGGTGTCTCTAATGCAGGTGGCCCCCACATCTGGAGAGCCCCTGGTGTGGGCTGGGAGGCGCCAGCTGCTGTGGACCACAGAGGGGAGAGAAGCAGAGGTCGAGGAGGGCATCACAGGTAGGCGTGGCAGGTCTTTGGTCTGAGCCGTGCAGACGTCTTGCTCAGATCTACGGGTGGATTAGAAAATATCGGGACTGAGTTTCATACTGCTGAGAGCCGCTCCCCCAGTCAGCCAGAGCTCTCTCTCCAGGGAAGCAGCCAGCACTGGGCAGGCAGGGGCACCTCTAAACACTGGTGGGGGAGGCAGCTTTGAGAGGCCGGCCCCCCGGGTACAGCCCCAGCTCCCCACGGCCATCCTCACCTCCTTGGGGCAGGCTGTCACCTTTCCCGGGGGGACCTTCCCTCTGGGACTCTCCCTCCGTTCTCTCTATTGGGAGGTTGGCTTTCCTTCTTAAGCACCATCTGGATTCTTTCTTCCTTTCTCTGTCCCAGGGGCCACAGTTCAGTGCTCGTTCAGTCTTAGCTGGGCCAGGAGGAGTCTGAAGCCCTCTGGCCCCAGCGGGTTAACTGTGAGGGCAGAGACTTCGCCTTCCTCCTTCCTTTGTTCCCCCCTCCAGCTCCTGCCCCTCCAGGACCAGGCCCAGGCCCATGTGAAGCGCCTGAGAGTATTTGTGCACCGAATGAAGGAAAGCATGCTGGCACCACCTGCGGGCAGACAGTGAAGGTGACCAGGGAGACTGCATGGCGCTCCCTGCCATCTCAGAGGAGCCCACGCTCTGTGTGAGGGCCGAGCGCCGGAGCCCCAAGGCGCTCAGGGCAGGAGGCCGGTGCTGCTTCCTCGGACGCTGCTTGTCCCGTTTTTCTTCCAGCTGCCTTCTTGCCCAGCTTAAAGAACCATTGCATTTGAGTAAAGAGAGGCCTTTCCTTACGACGGACCTCGGGGGAACTGGAAATCTTGTTTGTGGGAGAAGCGTTTTTTGGAGCCTGGGGGATTCTTTGGGAGCTGATATGCAATGGGGCTTGGGGTCAAGTCTGTGGGACACGGTGTGAGAGGGAAGGGTGGCGTGACGGGGTCCACGAGGAGGTGGTGGCCTCACACGAGTTCTGTCCTCAGGCGGCTTTCCTATGAGTAGAGAGCTGGGGGATGCCGTCGGCCTGGCAGAGATGGTTGTCCTGCTCGCTTCCTTTCTCATGCACGGTCTCCCGTGAATCTGGATCCAGTGGAGCTCCCAGCCCCTGTAACTTAGCTCACTGGGCATCCCCAAGGGTGCCCTATTGAAGGACCCTGAGGAGCCCCCTGTCTGCCTGAAGAAGCCATCAGCACGGGGCAGCTCTTTCTCCACTGCTGCCTACGTGGGAAGAGTGAGTTTCCAAGCTGCTCAGAAATCCGTGATTGGAATATCAGGAAATCCTTGAATACTTCGGGGCTGTCAAGTATGAAGATCCTAATTCAAGAAACAGAGCTAACTGATCTTAAGTTTCCTCATCCAAAAAACATAAAACCGATTATTTCACCAGGTGGAAGGGTTCTGTGAGCTATTGAGCATAAAGTCTTAGAGCACAGCAGGTGTTCAGTCTTCTCACCAACTCTGGCTGTCTGTCAGAATCATAAAATAATAGACAGCTGCATGGCAGATGCTTAAGGGGCTGGCTAAAGCATGTTATCACTTTTACTTAAGTTCTTTTTTCCCCATTGAAAGAGGAAAGAATAGCTGGGGATGTAACTCACATAGCTTGGGCGGTGAGGATGGTAGTCTTCATTAGGAATATTACCTACTCAGTTCCATTAGGCCATGTTGAAATATTGTATCGCATGAAATAGTAACGTTTTGACAGGGGCATGATCTGACCTGAGATGATATATGCTCTGCGCTTTACCTAGTCCCTAAGAGGATCTTCTCCCAAAGACAACTAAAGGGAGTGAAAACAATTTAGGTCAATTGTTAACTGAAAATAAAATTCTTTTCTGTGGAAAAAAAAAATAGAGCTAAGAAACTTGCGGTAAGGCATGTCATTTTTGCTATTGTCCGGTCATGCAGTGCCCCCTGGTGGGCGCCCTGATGTACTCTCCAGGATGCTCGCTCCTGAAGGGACACCCCTCTGGCCCCGCTTCGGCCCTGCAGGGATTCCCTATGGATTGTCTAGTAGGGAAGGATGTGATTTAGGAGTGTGCTGTGGGTTCATTTGTGTTAAAAGATAAGCTGGACTCCTAACCTCTGGGGCCAGGATCTTGGCAGATGTGATGAATTGAAGATGAGGTCATTAAGGGTGGGCCCTTCACCCAGCATCTGGCATCCTTAGGAGAAAAGGAACATGACGCACAGGAACGCAATGCAGAGATGCAGCTACAAGCCAGGGAACGTGCAAGGTTGCAGAGGTACCAGGAACCAGGAGAGGTGGGACATGATAAATGTCTCCTGTGTTAAGCCACCCAGGGTGTTAGGGCAGCGACCTGATGCAGGAAGAGTCCGGGTGATGTGTCAAGAGTCCCAGCTGCCACTCGCTACCCGGGCTACCTGGAACGACTCACCTCAGTTTCCCTGGGGCTCAGTTTTATGGAATATACAGCAGAAAATGCAAAGTAAGGGCTCCCCTCTGCCAAGGCTCTTGCGAGGGTGACGTGATCCCGTACGCAGTGCATTTTGTTCATTGTGGGGTGCCGTGCAGACGCCGTACTATTGTGTAAGGGAAGCTGGGGGGTGGCACAGCGTGGAGGGCTCAGAGCTGGGATCCGAAGTCAGCGTGCCTGGTCCGTGTATGGAAACACCACAAAGTAGAATCATTAAAACCTGATTCCTAAATGAGCCGTAGGCACCGATGCCCAGGAATGGAGTTGGAATGAGTTAAAGGGATCTGTCATCTATGACGCTGTAACAAATGGCCCCCAAAACTTAGTGTCTTAGAACAATAAACACAATTTCACAGAGTTTCTGTGGGTGAGGAATCTGGAACAATTTAATGGGGTGCCCCTGGTTTGGGGTTGCAGTCAAAAAGGGGGGCTGGGCTGTACTCTCTGAGGTTTTGCCTGGGGCGGGGGACCTGCTTCCATGGTGGAGCCCCTGCATGGCTGTGAGCAGGCCTCAGTTCCTCACCAAGTGGACTTCCCTGCAGGTCTGCTTGCCTATTTTCATGAGTCAGCGTCTCTTCATTCCTCCCCTATCCCCTGCCTGCCTACCTCACCATGTTCTCCCCTCTGCAGTGGTTCTTGAGCTCCAGCGAGGCTGCAACTCACTCCGCTGTAAAGACGACCAGAGGTCACCCCTCTAGTGAGGCCCACGTGCATTTCCACAGACAATTTCACGAGGCTCCAAGGTTAGGCACCGCCGGTCCACCGAGAGTCTGCAAAACACAGATCCAGTTACGGAACTCCTGCGTAAAATCCTATGACCCCACGTTGCCCGTCGGATGAAGAGCTCTTTAAGTCGTCGTAATCTGACATCCACGCCCTTGTAGCGACCACCAATTCCATGTGAACATGGTACAGAGTGTCCTCTGTGGGCCAGGTAACTTTCATCGTATTCCTGGTTCTGAGACAGACCCTGCAGGGAGTGGGTTTTGTTATTCCCGTTTTTGGAGACATGGAGCATCTTGCAGATGTGCAGAGAGGCACCCAGCACGTCTTTCTAACCTTTTCCTCCCCAGCACGTGGCACAGGAGGGGTGTGCCATGGGTCTTTCTGGAGTGAGTGAGAGAATGAATGAATGAATGGCAGTTTCGGCAAGAATGCCCAACCAGCGTGGAAGTGACCCAGCTTCCAGATGAATGTGGCAGGGATTGGTGGCAGTCCCTGGGGCTTCAGCAGTTTCTAGGGCATCGGCAGGGTGATGTCACACTGGAAAATACTCTGCCATTTCCCATTTAGGATTTGAGCACCCGAAGGGAAAAGCCACAGAGTCTATTTGGTGCCTGGCTATGGTAGCTATTTGTCCCATTTTTAACGAAGAAGGAAACTGAGCCTCTGAAAATTGAGGTGTCCTTCCTGTTGTCCTATCATCTACTGCTCTGCTGAGTGGGGACCAGGATCCAGATGCTCTGAGCCCATGTTTTGGACCCTTTCATACAGGGAGAAGTGACCCTCTTTGAGGACTTTGGGGGTCCCATCCATCTTGGGAATCTTCCTGCATGTTAAGGGGAAAAGCAGATTTCAAGCAGTTTTTTGGGGTATGGCTCCATTTTAATAATTTAAAAAATATGCACTTATGTGAATACATGGAAAAAATGGCAATAATTGTCTCGAGGATTTTGAATTATTTTTATTCTTTTTTTATTTATGTTTTCTCATTTTTCTATAGGGTGTGACTTAAAAAGTCTTCTAGTCATCAAAAGCATTAACGGTCTGCGATAAGCTCTTCCTGTAATTTGTAACTTTTCTTTCTCAATGCAGATAAAATCACACAAAATTTGCAATTAACGTAGGAAGTCGTTTCCAGAGCAGCAAAAAAAGAAAGTCCAGGCAGCTCTGGCAGTCACTGTTCCCCCTTGAAGGGGACTCTCCTCAAGGTCATATTTATAAATGTTCAGGTCAATGAATTCGTAGGGTTGGCTGCGTGTTGTTTAGATTATCATCTTCAAGGAACACAGACAAGGGCATTTTCTAGGCATATTACTCACCAACTAAGTGAACCCAGCAATGAGGAAATTTTGTCAGTGTTTTCCTTGTTATTAGCTTGTTGGTGGATATTCTCTGAAGAACTCAAATTGTGTTGTGTTGTCCATTAGAATAAAAAAAAATCTATGCTAAGGGAGCAGAACGGAGGTGGGGCTCTACTGATTCACTCATCTCTGTGTTGACAGTTTCACATCTGTTTGGCCTGAACAGTGGGGTGGATAATGGTTCTGTTATCCAGGAAAGGGAAGGGTGTGGGAAGAGCATTTATCTATTGGGGTTTCCAATTACCTATCGCTGAGAAACAAGCCACCCCAGACTTAGTGGCTTAAGACATCAATGATTGTGAATTCTCCTAACAAACCTGCAATATAGGTGGAGCTCGGTGGGGTCTCAGTGGGTACAGGTGGTGTTAGTTGGGGCGGCCCAAACGGTGGCTGGAACCGTCTGAGGTCCATTGTTCCCATGTACACAGCGGGTGCTGGCCCTGGGCTGGGTGTGTCAGCAGAATGCTTACACTCACCTCTTGGGTGGCTGTGTCCCTCAGAGCACAGTGGCGGGTCCCCCAAAAACAAGGTGGATGTGCCCACCACTTTATGCCCTAACCTCCTTTCTACTGTCCTCGATTGCTTGAAGGCATCACAAAAGTCTGTCCAGGTTCAAGAGGAGGGACTTGACCTGGCACTAGAAGGGAGGGTGTCAACGTCATATCACAGAGTATACAGGATGGGAAATATCATGGTGCCATCTTCAGGAAATGCCATTTGCCCCATGAAGGAGGCAGAAATCAAGAGCTGTAAAGCGTAGGCAGGTGGAAGCATGACAAGGGAGGTTAGAGAGAAATACATTTTGGAGGCTTTAGTACATGGCTGATACTCAAAGCCACCTGGAATAAGTGGAGAGGGGGAGAAGGAGATTATTAAGCATTGCATTATTTACCATTAATTGAGTGGTTAAATACTCAGCACTGCAGGGGGTAGTTTGTGGAAACCGTGCAGTAGGGCTCACTCCTTATATTCCCAGAATTCAGCTCAGTTTCTTCGTCTTGATCTTTCTCCCAGCCTCCCGGGGCCCAGGATGAGATCTGACCCAGTATCTTGTGTCCTCAGGAAACTGGCCTCTGCTGTGCTCTGGAGTGCCTTCAGGTTTTCCCTGAATAACAACAGCCAAAAGTATTCAGATTTTTCTAAGACCTAAGAACCTTCCAAAGAGTAATATCGAGAAATATAGAAATGAATTATTCCATTGTGAAGCAGCTTCATGGCAGGATAAGAGCGACCAAGAAATCACGGCAGTTAATGTATTCACTACAGGTTAAAAAAAAAGAAGAAGAAGAAGAAAGAAAAGAAATGAGTTAAGAAAGCCACTTTTCATCGGTAAGACTTGAGGTGAAGTTTAGAACCAAGGCCCAAGTTCAGCATTAGGAGATACTTACTTGATGATCAGACTAAATGCCAGACTGTCAAGTAGGGTAAAACACAAGCTAAGGCAGCCCCACGGCATGGACAGGAGGACAGTATTGTCCCCAAACTCAGGGGGCTTGGTTTCTGCGGGTTAGGGGAGCCCTACGTACTCACCAATTTCCAAGTTATTCAGGAGGCTGGCTCTGATCTTCAGCTACTGTAGCATAATAGCTGTTGCCTTCTGCTCATAAAATCTGAACTCTCTTGAAGCAAAGGGCAGGGGAACGTGTACTGTAGTCGTCTATGCAAGTGGCATGGCTGGTGGACCTGGTGGCCTGGTTGTGGCTTCAGGGGTGGAGGCAGGGGTGCTACGCTTACAAATAGCATCCCCTGGAGCATAAGGGGGTTGAGCTGTTCCCAGAAGGCTGAAGATCTGGGGGTGGGGGGTGATGGATAGACAGAGGTTTCTTTCTCTGTGTCTTGCAGTGGCTGTCACTCAGAAACACAGGGAAATTCTCCTCCCAGTGCAGCCACAGTAGGGGGAATATCTCCTCTGTTATCTTACCAAACATGAGTGACGTGGCTGTTTGAGTGACACAGACTCCTTCCCAACGTGCCCACATTTCTGGTCCTAAACCACACATTGGTGTGAAGGTCCTGGCGTGGTGGCAAGTTCAGCTTTCACCCTCAGCCTACCCTCCGTTCTAGCCTACTCACCGCCTGCGCTCCCAGGCAACCTGGAGGTTCTCCTTGGAATTCTGGAAGTCCCTCTTCTTCTGGGGAACGGGGCTCCCCGGTGGGGAATTAACAGCCACCGTCACTGGAGAGGAGAGGCTGAACCTCCAGTGACAAGCGAGTGGGTTCCCCCGGCGCGGGGAAGCTGAGGTCCAGTTGGGGAGAATGTGGGGAGGGGTGGGAGGAAGTAAAGGGGGTAGGGTGATGGGGCAGAAAGTAGAACCAGGAGGTATCTGGGGGGGACATCCTGAGGGGTTGTCCGGGGTTTGCTGACCAAAGCTTACGCCTTTTGTTGACACCTGGTCGGGGACCGACGGGCAGAAGGAGCAGCCTGGGCTCTCGATGTAGAGGTGAGCAGACACTAGCTCCTCGCTAGTGTCCAGGGTCACCGGCGCCTCCACTTACCAGCAGAACCTTGACCTGAGACACACCGTGACAGGTGTGTACACCTGAGTGGGGCTGCGGAGTGTCCTCTCCAGGGTGAGTGGATGGGGCTGTCCGTGCCCTGGGTGCTGTGGTGGGAAGAGTGGGTGACCCACAGGCTGGATGCTAAGATTTTTTTCTGCAAGGTTTCCTCCCAGTAAGTCCCTGAAGTTTCTCTGCCTCCAAAAAAAAAAAAAACGCTGTGATTGACTTCTGACCCGGAAAATAAAACATACTTGGCCTCTTCTACTGGGGAACCTTGTCTGAACCAAGGAGCCACCCGTGTTTGACACTCCCATCCTTAAGCCTGTAACACTATCTCCATCTTTGGGTGGCTATACATTCACGACCAGAGAGACACAGGAGGAGACTGGGTTTTCGCGTGCAGTCAGTACACGTTTGTTGAATGAACGACCCCCACCCCCAGCTTTGAATGCTAGGATCCTGGCTCATATTCCAACAGGTGGGGCTAGTGGTTCTGTTGTGAGACGCACTCCCCAGGCCCCCCCCATATCAGATCAGATCCCTGAATTTATTTCTACCCTAAGCGGAGGCAAAGATGTCAGAGGCCCAGGGAAAGGAAGTGAATCTGAAATCAAGCTAAGAGAAAATAGTACCCCTCCCCCCACCGTACCTTCATATTTCCTCCCTTCTTTCCCTTGTATTAGTTATCTTGCTGTACAACACTTTACCCAGGATGTAGCAATTTGAAACAATAAATGTGATCTCACCCAGTTTCCAAGGGTTGGGAATCTAGGGGTGGCCCAGCTGGAGGGCTGGCTCAGGGTACTCCCAAGGTCCGGCTTTTGGCCAGGGCTGCATGCATCTGAAGGCTTGACTGGGGCTGGGAGAGCTGCCCCTGAGGAGAGCAGAAACGCTCCTTACACGGTGTTGACTCACTAAACAGGCCTCTGTGAAGTCTGCCTGAGTGCTTGCACGGCATGGCAGCTGGCTGCTGTCAGAGCGACGGTGAGAGAGAGAGAGAGAGAGAGAGAGAGGAAGGGACTGGTCAGGGGGACACCACTGTGCTTTCAGGACCTGATTTTTTTTTTGTATCATTAATGTACAATTACGTGAGCAACATTATGGTTACTAGACTCTCCCCATTATCAAGTCACCCCCCCCATACCTCCATGATCAGCCTAGTAAGACGCTATAGTCACTACTTGTCTTCTCTGTGCTATACTGCCTTCCCCGTGCCCCCCCCCCTACATTATGTGTGCTACTTGTCATGCCCCCTTATCCCTCCGTTCTCACCCATCCTCCCCAGTCCCTTTCCCTTTGGTAACTGTTAGTCCGTTCTTGGGTTCTGTGAGTCTGCTGCTGTTTTGTTCCTTCAGTTTTTTTCTTTGTTCTTATACTCCGCATATGAGTGACATCATTTGGTACTTGTCTTTCCCTGCCTGGCTTATTTCACTGAGCATAATACCCTCTAGCTCCATTTCAGCACCTGATTTTTGTCCCACTCTAGTCACTGGAAGCAAGTAACCACATCCTGCCCTCACTGGAGAGGTGGGCAGTCAAGCTCCACCCCTCTAAGGAGGGGGTCTCAAAGATTTTAAGGGAATATTTTAAAGCCATCAGAGCTCTCTGTCAGGGTCCCCTCCCACTGTCCCGTGAGCTCCTGCATCTCTCCGATTTGCTCCTTTTTCTCTTAGTCAGCTAATTCCCATCACTCTTAGCCAGCAAACGTTCTCATAAATTAACCCATTCTGAAGGGAGTTGTAAGCTTCCTGTAGGTCATCTCAGGCCCAGGAATAATTCTGACAGTCCCTGTGTTTCCTTCACTCAATGTCTTTCCTGCAGCGCTCCCGTGTCGACTGAATTAATTTGTGCAGAAGTACAGGAAACTCGTGAACTCACTGGATCCAAGTGGGGTCACATTTTAAAAAGGCACCAAGAGAGCCGTCGTAGAAAGTGACTCAGATGCGGAAGGGGGCTTCCTTTGACACGCTGGCTGGCCAAAGTACTCTCTCTCAGTCTTCCTGTTTCTCTCTTTGTCTCCACCTCAGTGTCCCCATCCCGCCTCCACCCCCTCAGTGGGTGTGAGTGTGCACTTGTGTGTGTCTTTGCTCTATGGCTTAAACTGGCATTTGGAAGCCCCCATTTGCACTGTGGGAAACTCTTCTGATTCTTAGAAGTTCTTTTCTCTTTTCCTCCCTAATTTCCTACCCATTCCCACCCTGGAGGTTAAATTAGCGGACTGTGGAACAGTTACTTGTTTCATTTAAACAAAAAAACAAAAACAAAGAAACTCACAAACCCCTGCCCTGCTGCATAATGCAGCAGTAGACTTTGTTTCAAAAAAATGTATTTCCAATTTGGGGTAACAGAAAATGTTTCTCAAATAAAATTTTTTTCCTGATTCTGAAGTCAATATATATTGATTCCAGAGAATTGGATTTCATAGAGATGCATAAAAAAACGCAATTATAATTACCTGTTATTCCATGATCAGAAATAACTGAGTTACTGTTATGATGTATGTCTTCCAGTCCTTTATATACACAAACACACACACACCCTGTTGGGATATGCTTACTGTACCTATTGTTTCATAATATACTTACTTCTTTCACAGTACCATTTTATGGCAAACATTTCCCACTTCCCAGTATTTTTCTATAAAAATATTTTAAATTTCTATGTAGTGTTCTACTATGTGACTTTATTTAATCTACTATTATTGGACATTTAAGATACCCCTTCCCCAGGCAGTATAGCACAGAGAAGACAAGTAGTGACTCTGTAGCATCTTACTACACTGATGGACAGTGACTGCACTGGGGTCTGTGGGGGGACTTGACAATATGGGTGAATGTAATAAACACAATGTTGCACATGTGAAACCTTTATAAGATTGTATATCAGTGATACCTTAATACAAAAAAAGATACTCCTTCCCCATTTTTTTGCCATTAACAATAACACTGCGTTGAAACTTGTGGTACTTAAGTCTTTATCCACTTCTATGGTTATTCCCTTAGAAAAATTCCTAAAAATAGAATAGCTGGATTAAAGGGGCGCTCATTGTAAGTTCCTGGTACATGAGCCAAATTAACCTTCGGAAATGTCATGCTAATTTCCATTCTTGCCAGCAATGCTGAGAGCGCTGTTTCTCTACATTCTAAATGACATTGGCCATCATCAGATTTTAATTTTGTTCTCGATTTTTAGTTAATTCTATTGTGATCAAAAATATACTTTGTATGCATTCAATCCTTTGAAATTTGTTGAGATTTCTTTTATAGGCCAGAATGTAATATGTCTTCGTGAATGTTCCATGTGCCCTTGAAAAGAATGTGTATTCTGCTATGGTTGGATGGAGTGTTTTGTAGGTCAGGCTGGTTGATGGTATTGTTGAAATCCTCTATAGAGATTTGCTGATTTTTCTGTCTACTTGTTCTAACAATTACTGAGAAATGTTGGACTCATCTAGTATAATTTTCCATTCGTCTATTTTTCCTTTCTCCCAGCTTCTCTTCCTGTGTTTTGAAGATCTGTTAGTAAGGGCACACATTTTGGCCTTGTTAGGTCTTCATAAAGAATTGACCCATTTTTCATAATGTAGCATTCATTTTTCCCCCCCAGTTTTATTGAGAAATAATGACATACAGTACTGTATAAGTTTGATGCATACTGCATGATGTTTTGATTTACATACATTGTGAAATGATTACACAATAGGTTTTGTTCACATACATTATCTCATATAGACGCAACAAAAAGAAAAGAAAAAAACAATTCTGCGTGCAGTGAGGAGTCTTAGGAACTACTCTCTTAATAATATCCCTCTGAACCACACGGCAGTGTTAGCTACAGTCATCATGCTGTGCATTACATCCCCAGCACTCATTTATCTTATAAATGGAAGTTCGTACCTTTTCGCCACCTTCCTCCAATCCCACCCCCCAACATTCGTACTTATCCTTCATAATAGTGTTTGTCCTGAATTCTACTCTGTCTGCTATAACTAGAACCTCTCCAGCTTTTTAAGTTAGTGTTTCCTATATGGCACATCTTTTCCCAGATTTTCACTTTGATTTTTAACCTACTTATGTCTTTAAATTTAAAGTGGGTTTCTCATAGAGAGTATAGATTGAGACTTGCTTTGTTAAAAAAATCTACATGACAATCTGCCTTTTGATTGGAATGTCTAAAACCATTTATTTACTGTAATTCTTGATGCAGTTGTGTTCAATCTACCATCTTGCATTTTCTTCCCTATTTGTCCCAATCTGTCCTTTATTGCTTCTTTCCTTTTTTCTGCTTTCTTTTGGATTAATTCAGTACTTTTTACAATTCTCCTTTATCTCTGCTCTTGGCTTAGCTGTGTATATACCTCTCTGTTTTCTTACTATTCATTAGTGGTTGCTCTAGGTTCTACCATATACATCTTTAACTTCTCAGGGCCAACCTTCCAACCTTCACGTGTAGTGTAAGAACCATACAACAGTAGACTTCCATTTCTGTCTCGCATTTCTTTGTGCTACCGTTGTCATACAGTTTATGCCTGCATATGTTATAAACTCCACAGTGCTTTGGAGATTTTTGCTTTAGACCAGGGGTTGGCAAACTTTTCCTGTAAAGACCCAGATAGTCAATATTTTATACTTTGAAGGCCATACAGTCTCTGTGGCAACCACTTAACCCTGCCATTGTAGCAGGAAAGAAACACAGATAATAAGTAAATAAATGAGCATGACTGTGTTTCAATAAGACTTTATTTACCAAAACAGACAGCAGGCAGGATTTGATCTGTGGGGTACAATTTTTGACCCCTGCTTTAAATACTCAAAAATTATATCTTACAGAGCAAGATGTTTTAAAATATTTACCCACATATTGACCAGAGCTGTCATCTTCTTCTCTTCCCCCACCCTCTTTTGTTGAGGTTGCAAATTCCGTTCAGCATAATTTTCCCTCTGCCTGAAGGTATGTAACATTCCTTGCAGGACAGGTGTGTCAGCAGTCCATCATCTCAGGTTGTACTTGTTTCACGAAAGTCTTTATTTTGTCTTCATGTTTGAGAGACATTTTTTTGTTTCATGTGGAATTCCAGGTTGATGGGTTTTTTCCTTGCAGGACTGTGGAGATGTAGCTCCTCCCTGCTGTCTTCGGGCTTCCATGGCTTCTGTCAAGAAGCTGTAATGATCATTTCTCACCCCATATAAGTAATTGTTTTCTCCTGGCTTCCTTCGTGGTTTCTCTCTTTATCTTTGAGTCCAGCAGTTTGACTCGGATGTGTAAGGTGTATTTTTCTTGGATTGATTCTGCTTGGGAATCTCTGAATTTCTTGGATCTCTGATATTTTTATGATCTTAGAAATTCTTGGACATTATGTTTTCAGGTATCTCCTCTGCCCTATTCTTCCTTTTTACTCCTGTGGGACCCCAACTGCATATGCGTTTGGCTGTTTGGAATCGTTTTGTGTTGCCTGGATTTCATCACCATTAACACCACCACCACACCATCACTGTCACGACCATCACCACCATGATCTCTGTTTATATCATGTTTAATCGCCTCTACTGCCTCTACCTCCACCCCACCATCACCTCCACTCATACATGTTTATTATGGGATCGGTATTATTGCAAAGGTCGGCAACACCTGCCCCTCCCACATCTCTCCTTCCTCTCTGCCAGCACACAAGAATCATTTGACTCCCCCACTCATCTAAGAATACAAGCTTTCAGTTTTGGGCTCAGTCTCCACATGGAGGCCAGGATTACCTGTGGATTTCAGAGTGCCAGTTGGCTACAGGTGTTCCCTGCTTCCACTTCCTCACCTCCTCGGAACTCCTGCTTGAGAAGTCCAAGTAACAGGTTAATGGGCTAATTGTCTTGCGGTCCCAGGCCTGGAACCGGGCAGCTCGCCACTTCCCAGAATTCTGGGCTTGTGAAGTTTCTGAACTTCTCTTCTCTGTCTTCCATATTCCTAACTCCCAAGACATAGGTTTGGTGGTATTTGACGTGCAGAAAAATCACCTAAACTGAAGCTTCCTCATTTCAGTTTCTCTCTGAAATATAGTTTTTAAAGTGACAATTGATATGTTCCTGGAGCAGTTCTGGCTCACACCTGTTGGGCAAGTGTAATTGTTAATTGTATCTCCATTCACTCACGAAAAGGCTTATTAGATGAAAAATGATATGGTCATCTGAAGTTGAGAGACCTCAAATCCAATGTTGTTATAGCTTAATCTGTTTTCTCATTTGTTCAATTAGTCTAACGACAATTCTCATAAAAGTTATGAAGGTAGATGAAAGATTAGAAGGAATGGCTTTGAACTTGCTAGAAGAAAGTCACTCTGGAAATCTGAGATGGTTTATTATTCTTATAATTTTTATTATGCCTGCTGGCTTCTAACAGATGGACTCTGATGTAGGCACTAGCTAGAACTTTGTGTTAGGGTCATCATTTTATACCTCTGATTATATGCTTATGAATTTATGTATCTTTTTTTAGACGCTTCTCTTTTGCTCAAGATCTTAAATCATTTCTACCTCTCTCTCACTTGTTTCTCCCCTAATCTCCCCCCACGCTGACCTTCCCACTCCGCTCCTTGCAAAGCAGCAATCTGCTTTGTGATGTGGGGGCTTGAGGGGTCTCTTGGGGGCTGTGTCCCCCGCAGGATAGGCTCTGGCAGCTCTCTGCTGTCTAGGCCAGGGACGGGCAAACTTTTTCCATAAAGGGCCACGTAGTATAAACATTTTAGACTTTGCAGGCCATATGGTCTCTGTTGCAACTATTTAACTCCGCCTTTGTTGTGCAAAAGTGGTCCTAGACATGAGTTAATAGAGGAGGGCGTTGTGTTTCAGTAAAACCTTATTTACCAAAATGCCCTTGGGCCAAGATTCGCTAGCCCCCTGGTCTAGAGGACTGTTCAGGGGCTGTTTACACCTGGGATCTCATCTCAGCAAACCATTTCAAGCCAAGCCTGGGAGACGTGTTAACTAAGGGAGATCCGGCATTCCTTCTTCAGGGGCTAAATCATTACTCCCTCCCTCCGTTGATGAAATGAAGGTTTTCTTAGGATTTTGACAGGTAGCTTATAGGTTTATTCATTATCAGACAATTAAGGTAGTTGGGACCCTAGGTATTGACCAGTTCACTGACAATCAATCAGGAAAAATAAAACCTGAATGAGTGGCTCATGGGCCGTGCTGAACGCGTGAAGGGGGCCGAGAACCCCACTGCACTGACCACTCATCTCCTGTCCCTTTCACTTGCACACTGCTGTCCACCTTCGTTTCTGTATTTGTCTTCTATGGGGAAAAAAGAAGAAACTTCTTTGTTTTTTGTTGAGAGAGTTTGTGGTCCTGCAGAAGCCACTTGGGGTTGGTTTCAGAGAACCAGCAGGAGAGGCATATGTCACAACCCTGCGAGAATGGGTGGGAGGTGGGGGTAGGGACTGAGGCACCGCTCAGCTCAGGCTGGGTGCCCTCTGCTGGGAGTCACGCTGGCCATGGCACAAGGCCCCGGAGACCACAGCCCGGTGGAGCCCTGCAGTAACGCTGTGGCTTGGAATGTCTCTAACAAGGTGGTGATGGGGTGGTGTTAATGGCCCCTGTGTCTGCTAGTCTCAGAGGGCAAGGTCAGTGATTCTGTAGTGCGGCCACGGGCCTTCTTACAGGTTCTGGGGTTCTGTCACAGGGCCAGTGCTAAGGGTGGTAAAAAGAGGCAGCCATAGGCAGCAGGGCCTTTGAGAGCAGCTCCTCTTCAGGGAATTCTCATTGCTGGCTATGAATAAACAATTCCAAATTACCAAAAGTAATAAACTGGCATTTCCCACTGTACATGTGTGTTAGGTGTCGGAAGTTGCTATCAAGTCAGTTGGCTGGAAACCTGGAACGTACTGTCTCCGAGACCATGCTCTGAATCATATAAGGTGGCTGGCAGCTCACTTACGCCTTTCAGCCCCCAGTGCCTGGATCCATTAATATACTGCAGATCCTGCCCAGGGTGTATAGGGAGCATGGAGGGGCCAGCACACACCAGGGTCGCATCCCCCCGACCCCCGGGAGCTCCCTCGCTCCCCGCCTGCTCTGCCTGCTGGGAACCACTGGGCGGCAGCCAGCTCTCAGCTGACTCCCGTACACTATTAAATATAATAACATTTACCATTTTTCTTCATCCAGCGGTAATGAGAATTCATTTTACGAAACTTAGAAAATAGAGATAAGCAGAAGGAAGGAAATTTAAATATCCCATATTCTCACCAACTTGGTATATAGAGTTTCAGTGTTTTCCTATGCATGGGTATGCACATATATTTCCATATATATTCTTATACTTTGCATAATATTTATAATTGCTCTTCATTTACCAATATATTGTGAACACTTTTCGTATTTTCCTACGAGCATTTCAGAGTGGATAGAATTTATTTAACAAATTCTTACTGTTGGACTATTAGGTTTTTCTGTCAAAAATAACTGTGATGAGGCCCTTGGAGTTGTGCTGTTTGCACGGATCCACTGTTATGTCCTTTGGGTAATTCTTAGTAATTCTGAAGGGGACAAAGGGTGTGCATGAGCTAAGGCATTTTAGTAAATATTATTAAATTAATAATAAATTAAATAAATTATTGCCAGAGGACCTTCCACCCCCAGTGGATGAGAAGACTCACCTCCACCTTTCCAACACTTGATACTGGAAAAATTTAAAAACTCTGCTGCACTGATAACAAAAAATGGTACTGGGTTTCGTCGCTTTTTAAAGTACTGGTGAGCCTGGACGTTTTTATGTTTATTAGCCCTTTTGGAACGGAAGTGAATGGATCCAGGTTTTATTACCCTTTGAAATGTAAACACACGCCTGCCTTCCCAGGGTAATTAATTCTTTGTCTCTAATCCCAAGTCTTGTTCTCATTCCCTCATCCTTTGACGGGGGTGGGGGTGGGCTGTCTGGGGGGGGCTGCCTTGGGGGGGGGTGCCCCGACGTGCAGAATCACCAACCCATCCCCCGTCTTTTCCTACTGCACCCAGCGGGGACCCAGAATTGTGTGGTAACTCACCTGTTTGGAGCTGAGATCTTTTAAGAAATAGGAATACAGACTAAACTCGGATTGGGAGAAAAACAGGAGCTCATGAAAGGTTTTAAAGCCAAGAAATGTCCATCTACTGTGAATGACAGTTGGGTTGTTCCCAGTTTATGGCTATTGCAAATGAACTTGCTATGAATGCGTGGGCGTGTAGGGGACACAGGTGCCTCTTTTGTCTTCGGCATTTACCTAGGGGTGGAGTTCTGGGTCAGAGTGTAGGTGTAGGTTTAGCTTTAGTCGGTAATGTTAAACGGTTTTCAAAAACACCCAACTTGTGTTCCGCCTAAGGGGTCTGTAAACAATTCCAGTTGCTTTAAATCTTCACTGACTTTTGATATTTTTGAGTACTCTCATTTTAGTTATTCTGGTAGGTTTCATATTTCTTTTAATAAACTAACTTGATGCCATATTGTCATATTTTTTTTGCTTGGTCTGTTTTCCTGTGGTTTAGTTTAAAAATAGATCTTTTAATCTTTCTAATCTATAGATACTGCATTTTTATAGAAACGTGCTACTTTCAGGATTTTATACAACACTCTCTAATAAAAAATTCTGGGTATATCCTTTTATGGTCATTTTCTCTTTTTTATGTTCTACCAATAAATAATTCTTCTTCATGTCTAGGCAGCACATTTCTCTTTGACAGTGTGTTGTTACCACTTCCCATCAACCTAGGAAATGACATCCAAGACGTCATGCTAAGTTTCATTAAAGTGACATGGCACAAATATTAAGCAGAAGGAAACTCAGCACGGGCTATTCTTAAAACTCCTGTTTTCAGAAGTCAGTTTATGGTATACAGACTGGCTTGGGCTCATGTCCTGGCCACACAATTTATAAGCTGTGTGACCTTGGGCAAGTTACTCAACCTCTCAGGGCTTTGGGTTCCACATGTGTAGAGTAGGAGTGACAGAATCCATTTCTCAGGATCGTTGGTATGATAAATGTGATACCATAGTACAGTGTCTAACATACAATGCATATTCATTAAATATTCATTTCCTTCTGTGCTGGAAGCAAAGACATCGGGTGTCTCTTTATTGTATTTGTCTCATTAGTTCACTAAGCTATCAAACATGGACATTCCCTTACTTATCTGCCAACCGTACCTGGCTGGTTGGCAAGAAACCCAAACTATTAAGCATTTCTCGGACTTCACTTTGCTCTTAGTCTACCCTGCACCCCGCAGAAATCCTATAAAACCTTATGCTCGATGCTCAGAATATCATCGGACAAAATAGTGCTCTTGCAGTTTTGACTTTAAGCCTTCCACGGATTTGTGAGTTGGAATACTGGGTTTTTTTTTGGCCACATTGTGTGCACACTCCTTCAGCACTTGACATTTACCGTCTGTCGTCCAGAGGGGTGGGAAGCCGGCTCCCCGGGGGTAGCTAGGGCTTTGCCAAGCAGTCTGAAGGAGGGACCGCTCCATATTCATTCCCACTGGCTAGAGACCCACCTCTGTTGCCAGGGGAAGGTGCTGGCGCCCAGCGCACCTCGCCCTGATCCTGCTTATAGATGTAAGCACTTTAAAAATGGATGACTGATCCACGGGGGGTGAAAAATTCAGGTTGCTCAAAATGTTACCGACTGCCTGCCGTAGGTGCCTTGGAAATTCGTAAAGCTTTCTTTCTTGCCTCTGCTCTGCCCCCACCCATGGGAACCCATGCTCCAAGGGACGGGCCAGCCTGCTTAATAAGTCATTCTCGATCAAGCGTCCAAATACAGGCACAGTAAGAGAAAGGAGCCCTGTTTTCCCCAATATCGAACACCCGTGCCATCGTTCAGAACAAGGGACGCCGGACAGTCTCGGCTTTGCAGTTTCTTTTCTTGAGACGGTCTGGGCATGCGTTCACAGTACCGGGACGCACGCCCCCTGGGGGGGAGGGTCCCCGGGAATCGCATCCTCTGCGCTCTGCGGGGCGTGCTTGGTCTCTGCCATCACGAATGTCACCTGGATTTCCAAACCTGTCTGCCCTGCTGAGCTGTGGTGCCGGTCTGTGCATGGCCCCAAGCCAGTGCCCCTCAGGAGGCCTTCCTCACCCCACTTCAGCTGCCGCGGGTCATGTCATTTCCCTGGATATGATGAGCGTCTCCTAATGCTCAGAGCTCAGAGAATCATTAGAATTTTGGAGTTGCCAAGGATTCAGATGTATTTTTCCCCAGCTAGAATATAAATTCAGATAATGCTACTCAGAACCCCCCCTACTTTTTTTTTTTTATAATGTCTCTCCTCCCCACCGCCCACCAGCCCCAGGGATGCTTTGCTCATATTAGAATAAAACTCAAAATCAAACTTCACAGGGGACCCTCAAGTGCTACAGTACTTGGAACGGTGTGAATGGTGTTTTGGAGCAAACAGTGATGTGACAGCATCGTATAGGAAGGAGTAAGGACGTCCTGGCCCAGACCCCGGCCTCCTGAGCTTCTCCCTTGAGTGGAGACCATGGGTCCCAGCCCATCTCCCGTCTCCTGCATCAGAAACAGAATCTCTTCTGATTGTAGGAAACAGGACAGGAAAGGCCATATAGGCAACTTGGGTGGCTTAGATTTATAAGGCTGGATTTCTTTTTCTAGAAGAGCCTTGATAAACTCAGAGATGACCTCTCATTCCAAACAGAAGTACAAGCATGTGAGAGCATTGTTAATTGCTTATGGGCTGCCTCGTGTTTGGACGGCTCGCCTGAACTTTAGCTGTGGAACGCAGCTCTGATTTCAGAGAGGAAATCACCCACCACGTTTCTCTTTTTCCTGTCACATTACTTCCTAAAGCCTTTCTCCTGTTTCTAGCCAGCCTGGTTTCCATTTCCTGCCTAATTTCTGCTTCTACCTGCCTTGTTATTTCGTGCTCCTGACTATAGCTACCACCTGGAGAACGAGCTGCCGTGGTCCCCTCAAAAGTAATAAGGCTTTTCTAGTGTACTGCAGGTTTTGCTTCCTTTTTGCAAGAGGCAGTAGACTTCAAAGCTTTGGTCTAGCATTTAAAGGCCGAGGGAGAAATAGCAGGCCCTCAGAGGCCTTGGGCAATAGGGAAATCCCTCCAGCCCAGCAAGATTTCAGTGGTGTGTGGTAGAAACTGTTTTAAAAAAAAGAGCTTAGGTATCTTAGTGATTTAGGGTTTATTCTGTTGATAAGTAGCAGGTGTTTGCTTTGAAGTTTAGCAATAATATGAGGTAAGGTTGAGTCATAATATCATTCACTTTTTTTTCCCTCCAACTTTTCTTCCCAATTGTTTTCAGTTGAGGAAGCTTGTCAGTCAGGGAAAAGAAAGTCATTGCTCCGGTGATCACCTGAGCAGAGGGCCTGAGAGCGGCGGGAGCTGGGAGTGAGGTTCGGAGCGGGTCTGGGTGCAGTGCACGGCTCGCTGAGCACGCAGGGGTGCAGGCGTGCAGCCCACAGGCCCTGGAAACCCTTGACTGGTCAAAGCGCCTGCAGGGCTGTCACTGTGATTTAAAGCTTCAAGAGTATAAATTAGCAGCAGCTAGGTTGGGGGTGGATGGTGTCATTCTGGCCCTGAAAGGCCTCCATAAGTCAGTGACAGCGGAGCTCTAGCCATCTCCCTTCCAGCTGGGTTCCGGAGGCCCTCCTTCCCTCTCTGCTCAGACGCGTGGCAAGAAGGGGTTCCTTGAGGCAGTGGGAAGCCACCCTCCCCCACTTCCTCCTCGCTCTGAGCAGTGGGGTCTTGTTGGGGCCGGAGCTTCCCTCCCCGATGGCAGAGACTCAGAGTCCTTGCTGCGGGGTGGGACTCAGGTTCTGGTCTTGGGAGGGATTTGACTTTGACAGTGGCAGCGGTGAGGGAGTCTTTAATGAGACAAATTCTGTCATTTGTTGGATGAACACAATGGAGCTCTCTGAACGGTGGATGAGAAGGGTCTGTTCTTCCTTCTGCCCTTTGTGCTTTGTTAACAGAATGTCCCTGGCACATCTGTGCTCCAGGGCGCTGCCAGAAGCTTAGCTCTGCCCTTGCATAATACTGGGGGACATTTCAGAAGGTCAGTGTAAGTCCCTTATCTAAAGGCAGATGAAAGGCCGGACCCTGCTGACATCCCCAGGACGGGACGTGTTCTGTTTTAAAGTTTGAACTTGTTGCCCACGGCCACCTTCCTACTTCCACCCCAGCCCTTTAACTCCTGCTGTGGGCTTGGGCCGACCCCTGGGCTTTGGGGTGCCTCCAGGGCCCGTGTGCAGGGCAAGGACCCCCTCCACCCTCCCCTGACACCAGGAACCCCACAGTCACTCCTGTGCATTCTCTCCAGTTCTGTGCTCCAGCAGGCTGCCTGCTTTTACAGAAGGACACACAGTCACACGGAGCTCTGTTTAGTTAAACTTTGCCCCAAACCCACTCCCACTCTTATCAGGCAGGTAGGCACATCACCATTTAGCAGATGGCGCCCCCAGCCTGTGCTTCCCTGTTGGCGCCCGGGGCCTCTGCTCAGCTGCCTAGGCGAGGGTCTTACGGTGCTGGGGCAGAGCGTCTCCTTCTGGGACGGGATGGGGAGCCAGACCCGGGGAATAATCGGTTGCCAGGTGAATTAAGAATGCAGGAGGACCAAGAGACCAACTAGGAAGCTAGTTCCCCCTTCCTGGCAACACCACTGTGGCACACACATCAGAGGGAGAGCTTTTTGTTCCCTAACCCCAGAATCTGTTTCCCACAGGCCTTTCACCTGCTGTGTCTGTCCCAGCTCTGCTGCTTTCTGGCTGTGTGGCCTTGTACAGGCTACTTCACTTCTCTGTGCCCCATTTTCCACATGTGTTCAATCAATCAATCAAAAACTTATCCCATAGGGTTGCTATGGAGATGAGATGAGAGGATAAAGGTGAGGCCCTTAGCACGGGGCTTGGCCCCAAATCAGCACGCTCACATATGTTTTGTTAACATCTTCTGTAGTTACCTACCCGGTATGGTCTTTGTTATTTTTATTTTCAGTCGAGCATCGGATCTCAGTTGTCTTTGCATTTGGAATTCAGGCCGGGTGAACCATCTACCTGCCTCTGAGACTTTTCAATCAGAAAGATATTTTACATTTTTGGAACAGGGCTCTCAGCATTCTTTGGGAAGCCAGCCGCTTTCCCCTTGAGCCTCCGGATGATATGTTCCCTGCGCAGAGCTGCGTGGGGCCTGGCTGCCAGGGCCTCTGCGGAGGGCTCCTCCTGCGGTCCGTGCCGCCGCCCTGGCACTGTTACCGTGCCCGGGGCTGCCGGCAGGGGGAGCTGACGGCTGTTTCCCAGCCCCAGGCGGGGCTGCCCCTCGGGGGTCCCAAGACAGCACCTGCAGATCTGTTGGGAAGAAAAAAGCCTTCCCTGCCACAGAGAGCCACTGTTCAAACACAAGTTTAGGGGACAGAAAGCTGTATTTTATAGCTGTTGGGAGCTTTGCAGTCAGACACCCTCGTGATGAGATTTCTTGGATCTGTTCCCCGGGCAGGGGACTTAACCCCCTGTGGTCATGGTTACATGTAAAAATGGGGAGAGCCCCACCGCCCTTGTGGGGGTGTTGGAAGAGTCGCTGTGTAGCTAATGGAGATCTTAGCCACGGAGGCATGGGGGCACAGTACTGAGGCAATTTCAGGGGCCGCCGAGCATTTGAATCCATCTTTTCTCTCTCCTTGACCACCCACATCTTTGCCTCCCCCTTTAGATCTGCCTTCCCTCCCTGTCCTCACGGCCTGTGTCCGGGATGGACCCTGAAGTTGGAGCTGAGCCTCCTTCCTGGTCCCATGGGCCAGGGCAGCCGGAGGATGTGGGGGCCAGTGCCAGACCTCCCACCTTCTCTCCACTTTTCAGATGCATGCTCCAACTCGTCTGTGTTCTTGGTCACTTGGAAGGCAAGATTAGCCACAAGCCTCTCCCCATACCCACCGAACTCCATCCCGTCAGGGGTATGGGATGTCAGCCAGAGTAAAACCCAAGAAGAGCATTTTCATGGCCTAATGCATAGGACGGGGTGGCGTCCACCCTCACCGCACCGGGGCACCGGGGCATCTGTGAGCAGGGCTGCTCGAGGGGACGGGAGGCCTGGTGGTGGTGGGTGGGGAGAGGAGGGGTCCGGCCCCAGCTGGGCCAGGGGATGGTTGGGCTCAGCCCCCAGGCTCGGGCTTGCTCGGGGGGCGGCTCAGCTCTGGGCGGACGCTGGCGGCTGGGTGTGGGATGTGTCTGGAAGTCTCCATTGCAACCTGGCCGCTGAACCTCAAGTGAGGCTGTGTTTGTCTTAGAACCAGAGGTCTGGTTTGGGGCCTCTGTCTACGGGGATGGGTTAAATTATTTTCACTTGGGACTCTGGGTCTCTTAGTGGAAGGATAATGACCCTGGGAGTAGAATGAGCAACTTGTCCATTAGTCTTGAAAGACCTGTGTCCCAGGACACCCCTCGGTCCCGGGCTGGGCCGGCCACTTCGTGGGAGGCAGCACACAAGGCATTGATCTGGGGTGAGAACCTGCAAGAGAGCCGTGTTGCTGTTGTGTGGCACGGGGCGCCAGGCAACGCAGTCCTGCGCCGGGAGGGATGGCTGTGCCCGTTCCTCCCACCGCCTCGCTCACACATGTATCAAGACCTGAAGGCTGGGGCGGGGGTGGGCGGGGGGGTGAGCCCAGTGCGAGGGGTCAGAGGGAGACCCTTTCCAAAAGAGGACCCCTTGGAATGGCTTCCTGCGTCTGTCCAGGACCCCCTTCCCCGCTGGCTGCCCTCAGGAGCAGGGCACTGGGGACTCAGCCAGGCCCCAGCAGGCTGCAGCACGCAAGCTCTGCTGGGGAGCAGCTCAATGCCCTTTGCCCCTAACTGGCTGCCTTCTCTGCACACAGCTACTTCCTCTGCCTGCGGTGGAACTTGTAAAAAGCCAGGCATTCTTCCCTACCTTTGAAAAGTTCAAAGGAGCCCATCCCCTTAGGGAGATCTGGCAGCAAAGGCACCTGGATATGAGGGGGCTGAAGACCCCGGGGCCCCCCACCCCGTGCTGTTTGTCAGTGTCAGGGTCCCATCCCCTAGGGGAGTGGAGGCCCAGACCCTACCCAGCCCACCTCTGCTCTGTTTTATGGAATCAGTGTGTGCCCTTTGACCCCACCCTGCATCTTGCAGCAGGAACCCTTCTGATCACTGAGGTCATGGAACAGATGCCAAGCGCATCCTAGACCAAGTGTGTGATGAAGCCAGACTCCGGGCAGGCGCTGCCTCCCTGGCTCTGCACCCATCGTGTTCCGACTCTTCTATGGGGCTCCTGGCCTCTGGGTTTGACTAGGAGGTGGAGCACAGGTGAGGAGATCTGAGCCTAGGCGTGGATCTGCTAAGGTTGGGAGCAGGGCTTGTGGGCTCCCAGGTATTTATCTTAGGTACTGACTGAACTAGGTTCATACCCAGCTTCCAAACTGGTAATGTTTGTGCATAAACATCTTAGACTCTGTCTGAAACTTCAGACCAATTGAGAGTTTCTATGGGAAAATGAACCAGCTCTGTGCTCTCTGTCCCAGTGGGTGGCATTTACAAGGTGACCAGGAAATGCTTGTTAAACAGATAACTCAACTCCACTTAGGGAACAGGAAACAGGCACTTCAAAGGGGAACCTGGGTCAGTTATGTAGGGTATCTAGAGAGGGAAGAGGCTAGATTGGAAGGGGAGGAAAATCCTTTATCAGACTTTCCTCCCCCAGTGACCTACTCTAGGCTACCCACCAAACCAGAGGGAGGTGAAGAAGACACGGTTATGAAATTGCTCTGATGCGTGCAGTGGAGGGCTGGCCCCTCCGACCTCTGCCTCCATCCCTCGGAGTCCAGTCACCTCTGGGTGGCTCTGTTAGAACTCCAGAACCAAGGTCCTCCGAGTTTTCATTTTTCTGGTGTTTGATAGGGCCTGTCCTGTAGCCAAGGAGCAAGTGTGTGGCATCTTGGACTGGAATGTCTACCTGCTGCTTCACATCTCCAGCTCTGTATCATTCTGGGTGGAGGAGGTGAGGACCAAGCGCTTCTTTTCCCCTAACACACACACACACACACACACTCAAAAACTCACGCTACACACAAACATACAAATACACACAAACATACATGCACACTCCACACACCAACACATACATACTCCCTCTCACCGGTCCCCCACACCACACCCACCCTCTGGTTGAGGGGCTGAGCTGAGAGAGGACAGGAACTTTCCATCTATACTTAATCACAACACGCTGAACAACAATTATTCCATAGGGTGTTTCCGTGCACGTCTGGCTGAAATTGTTTTACTGAGAACAGTAGTTTAATGCTACAAAAATAGACGTGCTCTTCGTGGTTGGCACCTTCTAAAATACAGTCCCCTGCTCCACGTTTACAGACTCTGAGCAGGCACTGTCCCTGAAGGCTTTTTATGTTATTAGTTTGCTTCTTAAAGTTATCTCTTAAATCCCACTGTAGTCAGTGTCACCCCATCTCCACCCGGGTTCTGGAAGTCACTGCTGACTTCTGCATTAATGAAGTGTGAATCCACACAGCCTGGCAACATGTTGGGTTGTAATCCATTTTGTGCGATGTGTCACCCTGGGGCCACGTGCAGTGTCTCCAAGCAGTGGATCTGCGTGGGGCTGGCCTGCCCTCCTGACCAGCCTGAATCCGCAGAGGATGGGCAGCGGCTCTCGATGTGGCCATGGGACCACTAGAGCTTGGCAGGGAGCCTGCTGACTGTGGCCTCCAGCTCTGTCACTTCGGAGTGCTGTCCGCTTGGAACGACGCTACGCTCTCTGCCCCTCGGGTCTCCTGTGACTTGGGCAGAGTGGAGCCTGTCTTTCAGGAGCTTGTGCGGAGTAAAGGAGATCCTTTAGTAAAACGCCTGACACTGGTTTATCATCTGCCGTTGGGACCCACTAATGAAATGAATTTGATGGGTTGTGACCAGCCCTGAAAAATTAAATACACAAAATAGAATAGATATTGACGACAAGGTTTCTCTGCGGGCTGATGAAAATTCTCAAAATCCCCAAATTAGATTATGGTGATGGTTGCACAACTCTGGAAATGTACTGAAAACTATTGAATCTTATGCTCTAAGTGGGTGAATTTCGTAGCATGTAAATCATATCTCAATAAAGCTACATATTATAAAAAGATGAACAGCCCTAAAAAAAAATCCATCAAGCTGTACATCTGAGATTTGTGCATTTTATTGCTGTGTGTTCGACCTCAATTAAAAATTAAATATAAAGACTTGAACAGAAAACTACCTCACATGTAATAAGGGCAAGCATTCTTCAAATGTGTGTAAATGCGGGTGGGTTGTGTGTGCTGGGCTACAATAAAATGTGTTTCATTGCATAAAATGTTTAAAGCCACGGGCCTACATTTGCTCAGTCAGAATAGGCACTTAGCAATGGTTATTTATAGCTTTCCTTCTTGTCGTTTCCAGAAACGCAGATCGCGTCCACGGGCAGTCCTTGATCTCAGAATGTTGCCTGTTTCTGGCACAGAGAACAGAAGTTCTGACTAGCTGTTGAAGCATGTGTGTGCATGTCACATGCTAACACACACACGCATAGGCACACATGCACACACAGTGACATCAAGCTGTCTTTTCCAGTTACATAGACATCACACCCTCAAGAGGAAGAACAAATAGCTGGCCTGTCCCCAAAGAAAATATGCCTCTGGGCTTCTGGTGTGGGAGGTTTTATAATGTTTCATATCCAGTGTCTCTACTTGACTCCTTCCATCCTCCGCTTGGTCTTAAATGCCTGCTGTTCCAATCAGTCGCCTGTGTGTTATGACCCTGGGTGGGGGTTGTCTGGACAAACATACAGCTCCCCAGCCTCTTCCTCCTTTCGAAGTGAGAGTGGGTGAAGCTTGTGTCTGGGACCTGGCATGGCAGAGACGTGGCCACCGTGTGGGTGAGTGGAGGGCAGTGACCTCAGCCACGGTCGCTGCCAGGAGGTGTGTGGGCTGTCGCTCAACTGAAGAAAATGAATGAAGTCAACAAGTGCCCGGTGGCCCTGTGATGATGGCCATGTTGCAAACAGAAGGGGTGAAAGGGTCCCGTTTCTGTCTTTTTAGCTGTTTCCACAGCTATTGTGAATACTACTGCAAAGAACACGAGTGTATATGAATCTTGCTGTGTTCCAAGCCCCTGCTTTCAATCCCTTCGGGTGTATATCCAGGAGTGAAATTCCTAGGTGATACGGTAATTCTGCTTTTAATGTTTTGGGAAACTGTGATACTGTTTTCCTTTGTGGCCTCACCATTTTATATTCCCACCAGCAGTGCGCAAGGGTTCCAGTTTCTATACGTCCTCACGGACACTTGTTTTCTGTTTTTGGTTTTTTAAAATTTCCTTTGGGATCATAGCCCTCCAGGGTTTTATTTTTGACAGTTAGATGAGAGAATGTATGAAAGCACTTAGCACAGTGCCTGGCTCAGGAAAGGAAAGGCGCTTTTGGTATTGCAGCGTCTGCCTCTCTTTCTGTAGAAGTAGAGCAAGTGGTCACTCTCTCAGAAGCCACCCAAATGTCTACTTGTCATGGAACTCCAAGGGCGTGCATTTGGATGGGAATGGACGATTCAGCTCTATTCTGGAAAAGCCCTGTATGGTTTGGGGTCATGCCAAGCTTTGAGATGCTCTAGGGGAACAGTGTGGTTTTTAGGGCACCCCAGAATGAGGAATCCTTTCTATGTAACCTCTTCAAGCCTTTTTCTTGCCTGCGTTCCCATTTCCTCAATGCTTTCACTACCCAGCCTAGGAAACACAAGCTCTCTATCTAAAGAGGGCAATGAGAATAACTTGCTTTTTTGGATTACTATGGAAATGTCAGAAAACCACTTTATTCAACCCTTGATCAAATTATTTAGTAAGAGACTATTTGAAATGGAGTAACTAGGAAGACGAACAGTGGTCTTTATTTCCTTGAATGAGGCTGCACAGTGGAGAAAAGGCAACTTGAACGTAATTTTAGATTGGAAGGTATTGGCCTTGGGTAGCATTTATCTCGTGGCTGCAACATTGTGCAAGGCAGGGAATTGGACCGGCAATGGCTGTCGTACGCGCTCCTCCTCGGCAGACCTCTGGTGGTTCTGTTCCGTCCTTCGCTCCTGCCAGAGGCCATGCATTTCAGCTCAGATCTCGGCTGTGCAGGTGTAGACGGTGTCTGGTAAAGAGAAAAACAGAGAAGTGACTTTGGATGAGAACACCAGGAAGAATCCAGTAACGTGAAAAGAATTAAAAAAGAAAAAAAGGAAAAGGATAAAGCCTCCTATAGTCTGGAATTTTGTTCAAAAGATTCAGGGCAAATATTTAAGTCACACTTCCATCAGCGTGATAGTCCTTTACTCCCCTCCGTGTGAAAGTATAGCCTTTATTTAAATTCTGATTCCCCTTAAAAGAACTCACTGAATATACACTGTATTATTTAGATCACATCTATCTCTGTCTACTGCACACACACATATGTATATGGTACACACATACACATATATATTATCTGGATACACAGGAATGGATACCAGTCTTGGATGGTGGTGACTTATAAAATTTGGGTGGTCTTTTTAAACAAAATTTGCAAAATTTTCCACATACACGATCCTGTTGACACATTGCAAGTCCCTCCCCGGCTCTGCCTGCTTGGTAGGCTTCTGGGAAAATCTGCCTCCAGGAAAATGTGATCCCCTGTGGCATCTGGTCGTCCAGGTGCTCCCTGAGGGGTCCTCCTTTGTCACCTGCTCTGCTCTTGTCTGGAGTCTGAAAGGGGCTGCAACCCTGGAGACCAGCAGCTAGAACCTGGTACCTCTCCACGTTCATGGACCCTCCCCATTTCTTTACTGGCCTGCTCAGACACTAGGAAAAGCATTTTTTTTTTAGAAGCAAATCCAAACGCTTTCATCTTGAAGTAGAAAGATGAGAAAAACAGTAACCTTGGCAGGAATGGGAGGGAGAAGAAAAGACAGGGGTGGGTACAGATGGGGGTGGGTAGCAGAGTGGCAGGGGCTGCAGAGTATTTTCCGTACAGGCGTGGGAGCACACAGAGCGTCCGTGGTTTCAGGCTGAGCTGAAAATGGCCTCTCCTTAAGCTCAGGAGCAGGTGGTCGGGAGGCTGAATTATTCATGGGAAGGAAATCGGCCTGCTCACTTCTGAGAGTCCCACGCAAATGGCAGTGCACAGTTTAAAGTGAGCTCAGTTGTGTGGCTGCAGCGGACGTCTCTGGGGTGCAGTCGTGTCAGTGTCTCTCCTGCAGCTCTGGGAACTGGCCGGCCTGGGGGCAGCATGCACAGACCGAACGCTCAGCAGCCTGGCCAGGAAGGACGCAACGCCTGGATGTCTTCAGGGTCACGGTGTCCTTGTCTGCTCCTCTCCTATGTGTCCACTGTCTGTCCTCAGAGGTGCGGGGTCTGGGCCCAAGGAGAGGAGAGACAGCAGACACACCAAAGGCAGGGCTCCACGTTAGACTGGAGAGACGTGGGAAAATGCCCCCGTTACAGGGAAGAGGCATCCAAATGCCAGGTGCAGCCTAGGGAATATGGCTACAGGGGATGTTACTGGACAACCGATGAAGAAGTTGATGTAAGGATTTTAGAATACATAAGCGTATAGAATAGAATATCGAATAGAATAGATAATAAATAATTGTGGAATAGATAACAGATAAGTTTTAAATTTCTTTCACTAGAAAATTATACTGTTATTATGTAAAAGAATATACGTGTTTTCAGGAAAAAGTCCTGAAATATTTAGGGGTAAATGGGAATGATGTCTTTGTGATTTACTTTGAAATGGTTTGGAAAATAATAATTATACGTAAATATGCACACACACAGAGAAAGGAAATGTAGTAAAATGTGAATAACTAGTGAGTAAAGGGTATAAGTGTGTCCTTTGTACTATTTCTGAGTCACTCTCTCAAGCTTGAAATTATCTATCATCTCTCTACCTATTATCTATCTACCTATCATCTATCTATCTATCTATCATGTATCTATCATCTTTCTATCATCTAGCTGTCTATTATCTATCATCTATCATCTAGCTATCTATTATCTATCATCTATCATCTAGCTATCTATTATCTATCATCTATCTACCTTTCTATCATCTATCTACCTATTATCTATCATCTATCTATCTATCTATCTATCTATCTATCTATCTATCTATCTATCTATCTATCTATCATCTATCTACCTATCATCTATCTATTTATCTATTTTCTATTTATTATCTATCATCTATCTATCTATCAATTATCTATCTATCTAGTGCATTGATTCCTGTTAATGGTCATTTAGGTTGTCCCCAGATTTTCCCAGTATAATGCACATACAAGTATAATGCAGGTTAAACTCCTAAAAGTGAAAGCATGGAGCCGAAGGCCGTGAGCCTTGGTGGTCTGACGGACACTGCCAGATCTCTGCTCACCATGCTGCTGACCGGCCTGGCCCCCGCCATCTCTAAGTGCCTGTTTTGCCATACCTTTGCCTCCTTAATAGATTATCAGTTATTTTTATGTTTGCAACTTTATAGGTGAAAAAACATGGTGTCCCACTGAATTTTAATTTGCATTTCTCTTATTCTACATGGATTTAAGCATCTTTTCATGTTTAAAATCTACTCATTTTATTTTGGAGGAACCCCCCCCCCCATATCCATTGCTCTTTTTTCTTTCAGGTTATGTTTTTATTGAAAGGGAGTTCTCTCTCTCTATTAGGCCAGATTAGCTCTTTGTCAGTCATGTGAATTGCAAAATGTATTTTTCAGTTTGTCATTTGGCTTTTAGCTCTACTTAGGTTGGTTTTTGCCATGCAGACTCTATAACATTTGTATGTTGTCAGATGGATCAATCTTTTATGGCTTCTACTTTGTTTCATGGTTAGAAAGATATTCTTTATGCCAAGATTATTTTTTTAATTATCCCATGGAATCTTCTAATGCTTTCATGTTTTAAATCTTTAATATTATAAAATAATAGAAAAATTAATTCTAAAACTGTAAAACTGTAACATTATTTATATTACATTTTAAAATCCATACTACATTTATCTTGGCGAAGGATGTGAAATGTGAACTCAACTTCATTTTCTCCACAGATGGTTATCTAATTGTTCCAACATCATATTTTCTGCACTGATTTGAAATGCTGTCCTTTTCGTACACTAAATTTTCATTTATGCCTGGGCTTATTTACGGACTTTTAATCCTGTCCCATTTATCTGCATGTCTATTTTTCCTCAGCACTACACTATTAAAATTATTAATTATAGTATGTCAATTTTTGCCTGGGCTGACTCAGTTATGACTCATCATTTTGAGAAATGGCCCATTTTGCTTGCTTATTTCTATACGTGATCTTTAGGATCGGTTTATCTCATTAAGCAATCTTGTCAGTATTTTATTTGAATTGTTTGTTTATGGGCTATTTTATATAATAAATTATGGAGATGACATTTATGATGTTTCCCAATCCAAGAATATGATAGTCCTTTTTATTTGCTCAGGTTATTTTTAATGTGCCCTACATAACATTTTCATTTTTTATATAGGTTTTTACTTCGAAGTAGCAGTAGTTTTGTTCTCTTGTAAATTATTCTTTTCCTTAACACATCTAACTGGTTGTGACTAGTGTATAGTGAAGGATATTGAGTTAATTATTTCTGCATATTAATTTAAGATTCAGTCTCTTTACTGGATTTTCTTATTGTCTGTGAATAAGAAACACTGCTTAGGAATGACAATCATTACAAATGAGTTTTTTTTTTTCCTTTCTCTTTAATATTTCCTCAGGGATAAATTCTTTCTCTACCACTGGTCAATTCAAGTTTTCTTGTGCAAGTGACTCATGCTGAGAACTCTACTTTGACAGAACTCACTGCCCAATTTATCATGTCCATCACTTTTACCAAAAATCTATTTTTCCTACTTAATGAATCATTGCCTTCTGTGTGGTCCAAAATTTCTTATGGTTACAATCTGCATCTTGGTGTCAGAATAATTTCTTTCAATTTCTTCACTTCTATTTGTCATTTTTATTTCATAGTCCATGAATTTGTAGATGGATTTTTCTCTCAGTTTTTAAATAGATAAATGTAAAGATGGGAAAAGAAAAATTCTTGTCATAAATGTTCAAGTTAGGAATCTGTAATTATGTCCCCAAACATATTTCTGTGGTAGTTATTTTGACATATTTAAGCTTTAGTAGGCTTTTCAGAAACATTTGCATTTTGTTTACATTCTGGTTTCTCTTCCCTGAATCTGAAAATGCATCTCAGACTCCTTAAAATATTGTTCGCTCGTGTTGCACGCCCCGTATAGTGCATTCTCAGGACCCTGATGGGAGGTGGGCACCATTCCACTTGCAGTCACGCCTGGGACAGTCAGTTACTGCCATATCCTGGTGGGCTGGCTTGCAGAGATGTCGCACTGCCGTCCTATGCCTGACCCTGGGGATGTTGGACACAGGTCTTTGGCCCCATGCTCCAAGATGGAGTAGAAGGAGGCTGTGGTCCTAATGGATCGCAGTGAAGACATCTCATTTTGCAAATATTCAAACATGCAACCACAGAAAGGCAAGGCCTCTTCACAGGCCTGGGAAGAAGGGCACAGGTGAGTGGCTGAGGCGCACGCTTCTGTCTCACCCATCTGCCTCTGTCGGCGCACCTGCACAGGCCCCAGGGCTCCTCCAGTTCCACTTGGAGAATCAGAGGGTCTTCGGTGACTTTGGATCACAAAACTCCACCTCAACTAGGTAAGTAGAAGGTCCAGGCCTGTGTCGTAATGAAAGCTTCTGACCTGACTCAAAGCCACACCGATGCCTGCTGGGCTTTGTGCAGGTCAGGACTGGGATGGGATTCTAAACTGGCTTGTTCCAAGTGCAAATTTCATTTTTGATCATTTTCAGTTAGCCCTTCCACTCTTTCTCCGGCAAGCGATTGTAGTGCTTGGAAATAACGGCGATTTTGTCCCTGCTTTGCTGATTTTGTAGCTCTGATCTCTTTCTCTTGTCTAGTGGTTTTAGCGAGTGAGCAGAAGAGGTCGCGCGGCAGGCCAAGCTGCGGTACTTGGAAAGGCCCTCTGGGAAGGGTAGCCCTCGGCTGGCGTCCGGGGACTAGGGTTTCAGGAGGGTTTCCTCCATACCAAGTGCTAAGGACTAGTCCACTCTGCCTAAACATCTGTACACACATCCAGAGACCCAAACTCCATCCGGGTGTCTGGAATTTGGGTACTCGCCAGGCAGAGGCTGCTTTCATGATGTATCCCAGTAAAATCCCTGGGCACTGAGAGCCTAGTGTGAGCATCCCTGGCCGGCAGCGTTTCACACAGGTAGGTTAAGCCTGAGCGTCTCCTGGGAGTCTGGGAAGCTTGTGCCTGGGGTCCCTGGACTTCGCCCCGGGTGCTCTTTGCCTCAGATGACGGTGCTCTGTCCTCTTGCTGTCATAAATCACAGCCATGAGGACAACTGTATGTACATTGAGTCCTGTGAATCCCCAGGGACCTCGCACAGCCCATGCGCCGGCCTCTCTGTCCTCTTGGAGGTTTGTCCCAAGAGGTTTCTTTTCTGTTCTTCTCAGAGTCCCTGCTCTACCCTGTGCCTGACCCAGTCCATTGGGGTGCAGGCAGGGTTAATGCCCTGTGGGCTGAGAGGTGGACTTGACACCCCTAGAGGATCAGGGTCCACTGTCAAAAGCTCCAACTCAAGCCAGTCATTTCCTCTTTCCTCGATGCCAGGCCAGACCTGGGACCTGCCCTGGGGCCCTGCCTGCACCTGGCTGAGAAGCTTCAGGTTAATTCAGGGATCATGACCATTCACGGCAAGTTTTCCCAAGATTAAAGCCGTGTTCTGTGGCGATTAACCTCAGGGTTTTGGAATGTGTGGGGAAGATGCTTCGCTCTCAAAGGCAACCAGTAGGAACCGGGTACGGTCGTCCGGAGGTGAAATCACAAGACACCGACGAGCGTGAGACCACCTGCGACCCTGTTGGAGGAGGATACATTGGATAGTGGTGAGACCAGAGGTCAGGACCTCTTCAGCCAGAGGGCCAGTGTGTCCTTTTCAAACCCGATTCTTCAAAAGATTTCAGGCACCTCTCCCCACCCCGATCTGCTCCACACTCCACAGTCAAAGTAAACCTCCTCAAAGGCCACTTTCATCATGTCGCAGGGAGTTTTGCAGACCCCAGAGACTTCTGGGTTAAACTTGACCCCAACGTCCACTAACAGGGCGAATTTGGGGGCAACCTACTTAGTCTCCTTGAGTGCGGATAATAATCACTTCCCTCGTCAACAGCTGGTCAGTGGCTTCCACTTGTCTCTCCTTCACAGTCTGGCTTGTCACCTAGTTTTCAAATTCCTTCCTAACTGGGCCCCGGTAAGTTGTCTGTAATTCCTTAATATTATATTTAAACATCCCAGTGTAGTGCCTTAACGCATAGCATATGTACACACACACACACTCACACACATCACTGTTCTCACTGCCTCTGATAGATAGTTTCTACTCATGCAGTTGCTTCCTCCCTAATACCATCATTTCCTTTTTCATGGAGCTATTATTGCAGAAAGCCTGGCCTAGGTTTGGGCTGTTCTGGAACTGACACAGGGTTTAGGGCTCTTTTAAAGTCAAATTTCAAGTGCTTTGGGTGGCCTGGGCCTGCGCTCCTAATGCCCTAGGGGCAAGTGTGAGCCGGGTGTAGGTCATCTGGAGGACAGTGGGGTCAGCTCCTATACCGTGCTCACCCACCAAAGCCTGTCTTTTGTAGCCATGCAGGCTGACCTATGCCTTTCACATTTTACCTGTATGACATCAGTTATTAGGTTTAATGAGAACATTGCATTCAATTACAGAGATGTAGCAGCATATTTTAAAACTTATTTTATTTGTATAAATAACCTGTTTATTATAAAAATTAATAGTCAAAAGTTATTAAGTAAAAATTTCTTCTGAATTTGCCTATTTTTAATCCTTTGTTGGGAATCCTTTCCAATACGTCATGCAATACATATTACACATATGTGTGTGTGTGTATGTGCATATATGTGCCCTTTTTTGCACGAATGAGATTACCCCATATATATCACTGTTTTGTTTCCACTCTCCCCTGGAAGTCAGCCATTTTCCCCATTAACATGTAAAGATAGCTCATACTGTTTTTCATGCATGCAAAGTATTTTGCCATATTCCAATATTCATTGTAGCAGTTCCCTGTTTTGGGGCTTTTGTCTTTTCCAGTTCTTTTGCTAGTAAAGACAATAGTGAAATAAATATTTTCATGCAAAATATCCTTGCAAATTTTTGAAAATTTCCCTATAGGAGAAATTCCTGGAAGTATAATTGCTGGGTCAAAAATATGCATATTTATAATTTTGATAGATATTACTGAGTCGCTCTCTGCAAACAGGTTGTGCTAATTTACATGTTCACATGGCATTTGAGAGAATCGCTGCAACCTTGGCTACAAAGCTGGCGTGAGGTCTTTCTCCCTATCTGTACTCTCATGCATGGAGTTGTGAAGGGTGCTGAGATGGGATCGAGAAATTCTTGTAGAGCCAGTTTGGTATGGTACGAATACCCTGAGTGCTTTGAAGACCTAGAGACTTCTATTTTAATCTGGACCCCACCATCCACTCAGTGAGTGAATCTGGGGCACTTTACTTAATCTGGTTAAGTGGGGATATTCATCCTTGCCATGCAGTGCTGCTGTGAAGGTTTAGGGAGACAACCCACGTAAAGGGCAGTGATACAGACTGTGTCATGTGCACCAGATCCTGTTTCCCTGTATTCTTTCTTAGCCTGCATTTCTCAACTTCTCTTGCAGCCACATGGGCCCATGTCCCTGGGTTCTGGCCAAAACTGGATGTGGGCAGAGGGGATAAGAACCATCTCCAGCCTCTTTCCCTTTCTCTGGAGTAACAGGGTCCTGTGTTGGGGTGTTAGACGGAGGTGTTTTCCTGGAAGCAGCCTGTGCCTCTACATGGAAGAGCTCTGTGCTGTGCCCAGCCCACGTCAGATAACACTAGCTCAAGAAGCAGTTGGGGCAAGCCATTGAAATTTCAGGATCTGTGGTTTATACCGTGGCCACGCTTGCCCACGCCAATATGAGGGCTTAGGGAACACTGCAGAGGCCCATATGTGCTCTTTCTAGGTTCAAGATTGGATCTGAGGCTTATCTAGTGGCCTTGGAAGCTCCTGCCTGAGGCCTCAGCATGTGCATCGATGAATGGAAGTGCAGAGCTCAATGAACCCCAGTGAACTTCCCGGCTCTCAAACTCAGTGGCTTAAATTCAGGAGAAAGCGGCGTATACATGTAAATCCTCGGTACCTCAGGCTCAAACGTCAGTAAACCTCGCCGCATCAGGCTCCCTAGCTCCAAAACCTAACCCCACCCCATATAAGCTGTATGAACTTAGGCAGGTTACTCAGCCTCTCTCAGCTTTTCCATCTTTTCCCATTGTTTTCCTCATGGAGATCTTGTTCATATTTTATGAGAACTATACCTAAGTATTTCATTTTTGGGGGTGCTAATGGAAATGGTACTGTGTTTTTAGTTCAGTTTAGGACTACATGCCACTTGTTCCTTACCCGTATGTAGGAAGGTAAATGACTTTTGTATATTAACCGTCTATCTTGCAATCCAGCCATAGTTGCTTTTTAGTTCCAGGCATTTTTTTTTTGTTTGGTGAATCTTACCCATTTTATTTCTTCCTTCCCAACCTTATACCTTTTATTTCCTTTTCTTTTCTTATTGCGTAAACTAGGACTTCCCGTATAATACTGAGAAAGAGAGGAGAGAGGAGACCCATTACTTTAAAAGTGGACACAGTAATGGGGTCTGCCCAATAGGGCTCTTTCAAGGCATAAGGACTTAGTGCATGGGAAGCTCCAGAAGAGAGGTGGAACTAAGGAAGCGCTGGGTAAATGTTTGTTAAAGAAATAGATGACTTCAGGTCCCCTCTGGCTAGATGACCCCGGGGTTTGTTAAGTGACTTTTCTACCACAAAACATTTCAGGCAGGGTGCTCAGGTCAGGTGAGAGAGCTGGCATCGGGGGACAAAGAATGAGACCAGCAGGTTTCTTGCCAAACCTAAGCATCACAGGGCAAGAAATGACCAAGACTCATTGTTGTTTCTGATTTAATTACAGCGGAGAATGGAAGCCAGAGCTTCCTTCTTCACATCATTTATTCCGGTCACACCAGCATGCTGTTTTAACTTTAAACCATGTGGTCGGACTCCAAGCGCCCTTAAGCCACGTTTTCCTCGAGAAAGATACCTGCCTCCGTGGAGCTGCTCAGAGGGCGACGTCTCTTCCGATCTTGCCTCAGCAGCAGCTCTGGGAAGACGAGGAGGAGTCAGTGAGGGAACCAGGGCTGAGTCTTGGAATGGGCAACCTCCGGAACTGTTCCTGCACTCCTACCAGGGGGCCGCGGCCCGGAGCTCGGGGCTCGTCTGCCACATGGGAAGGCTGGAGGTCCTCCCCTGCTCTCCTGCAAAGGCTCTGAACCGCCCCCACAGTTTCTGCCTATTGCTGGGGTTGCTTGGCAAACTCAGCCCTTCCAAGAAAGTCCACTTTAGGTGGGAGGAGAGATGTCCTGGGCTAGGGGTCCTGCTCTTTCCTCTGGAGTCACCGGCTGACTTTCTTTCTCATCTTAAACTAGCCATTCAGCCTCCCTGGTTCTTTTCTGACCTCTCTCTCTAAAACAGCCACTGGAGAAGCTTCCAAGACCTGAGCCCCAGTGAGGAGCTGCTGGTGGGCGGAGGGGGGACTGCCGAGAGGAGGGGCGTATCACTCGGTCTCTCCCCATCCCTCAGGAGAGCACTGAGTTTAGCCTTGGGCCCCAGTCAAGAGATTTAGAAAGTGACTGAAAAATTAAGAGGTCTTGGGCAGGACCCAGCCGATGAAGTGAGGGGGTCTTAGATGTGCTTCGGGCTCCATCCTTTATTTGCGTTGTCCCTGGGTGGTGATCACACAAGGCCAGGCATGTGCCGCCTCCGCTGTTAGGGAGGCAAGAGGGTTAATAAATTAGAATTCTTGTGAACAGGCTGTACAGGGTCAGCCCAGATGCCTTCACAAGAATGTCATTTACAATCCGATACCCTGAAGGAGGTGGTGGTTCTCTGTGGTTTATAGGAGTCTGACCTGGAATGAATTGCTGCAGCCTCTCCCTTGGAAGAAGTCCTGCGCTAGATCCTTTGACCCCCCACACGGGCCTGCTAGCTGGACCAGACCATCTGATAAAACTCCTTCCCAAAGCTTTGGGAAGAGAACCTCATTAACTGGCAGAGGCGAGGCAGACACACTCAGTGTTTGATACAAATGCTGTGATTGAGGAGGGGAAAGGCGGTAGCGCAGGGCCAGCTCATACTGCGTACTGTTTCTCTCTGCAGCGGGGACTGGTGTCCATTTCAAGGGCACCTCCCACCCCAGCCTGGACTGGGGAGCACGGTCGCAGCCAAATGTCAGACACTTGCTGCCCACTCCGGCCGGCAGCACATCCGTGTAGGGCGGCCCGTCCCCTGGGAAGCTCACCTGTCCGACGGACTTAGCACTCTGCATGGTCTTAGGGCGCCGAGTCTGGAATTCAGATAACGGGCTGGCTGAGGGGCAGCGGGCATCCTGGGCGGCGCTGAGCATGCAGATGGTGCCCAGTCACGGTGGGAAGGTTTATTGTCTTATGTCCATAAGGATCGTCCTCCTGCTGCATGGTCACCACCCACCCAGGGACAGGACTGAAGCACAGAGGGGGTACCAAGTCACGATTCATGCAAAGGGAGAGAGAACTGAGCGGCTTAGTGTTCCTGGGACCGGCCTGCCTTGGGAATGGGACCCCAGCTCTTCATGCAGGAGAAAACACACAGCTTTGATGCCTGATGGGTGGGAGGGAACGGAGGCTTTAGGACGGAGGGCTCCTGATCTTGTCATCTGTGTCTGCTCCCAACGAGAAGTGATGCTTCCCAAATGGCTCCAGAGAGACACGTGGTGAAAGGCAGAAGGCACTCGAATTAGGCAGGTGCCAGATCTTGGAAAAGCTGGAGTGCGAGCAGCGTTGTAAACTGGAAACAGCCTTCGGCAAAGCATGACTGATTTTATCGCTGGGAGATGTTCCGGATGTCCCTCGGCATCACACAGGTGACCTTGGACTTGTAGATGAACTTCCCATCTGAATGATGTGTCACGGCTCCACCGTGAGGCCTGGCCTCCCTGAGTGGGTTGTTTCGGGGTGTCGTCCTGTCCCCAGGCTCCCGTGCTGAGGGTGACAGCACTTTCTCCTCCTTCCCCCACGGCAGGAAGCTCCCAGGGTTTCCTGTTTCTGAGATGATTCTGTGATCGCTACATATTTTTTTGTTCCCTTGGGCTGCATGAGCTGGTACGGAGCTGGCAGGGCAGCCACCATAGGTGGCATGGAAGGAGGGTGGAGGGCGGGCAGAGGGCAGGGGGGAGGCGAAGGCTGAGAACCCCACCTTTTATCTCAGACCCCGTCTGCCGCCCCTTGGATGCATGCGGTCCTGCCACCGGCCTGTCCCCTCCCAGGAGGCCCAGACTGGAGCCTGTCCGGCTCAGACACTATTTCTCTACAAGCTGTTGCCTTGTTTTGTCCTCAGACTTTAAGAAAAACCACACTTATTAATATCACTTATTTGTAGAGTCTAAAAAAAATGCAACAAATGAACAAAACAGAAATAGACTCCTGGGCCCTGAGAAGGCACTGGTGGTTACCGTGGGGAGGGGTGGGGGTGAAAGTACGGCATAGAGAATCTAGTCGATAATTCTGTACCAACCATGCTGACAATAGTAACTACGCTGGTTGGAGTAAGCATCTCATAATGTAGATAACTGTTGAATCACTGTATTGTACACTCAACAACAACAACAAAAGGACACACACAGCCCACATCTCCTTGTGCGGTTTTGAATATACAGATTATATACTAAATATACTAAAGCTACCCTAAACTGAAGAAGTGTATTTTTTGGCCATAGGAAAGTGATCCCTCTTTCTGACTTTCCTGCTTTTCTCAAGGCCTAGGGAGCCTGCTCTGTGCCAGGAAGATATCTCAAGTGCTCAAGGCGGTCTGGCTCACTTGCCTGGGTGGAAAACAGTCTGTTCCACACACAGCGTAGTGCGACTGCCTCGCTGGCGGGGCCCCTCAGCTTTGGGGACACTGTGGAGGTTCACATGGGCAATGCTGAGCCTGGCCCTGGCTAGCCCGAGGACGTCCCTTCAGCCCAGCCTCCCAAGGATGTCCCTGACACCCTGTGACTGACCAGCCGGACCCCCTGACCCCTTCCAAAGCACACTGCCTGGGACAGACAGCATGTGAAGCCAGCTCACTCTTACCTGATCACCAGGGTCAAAAACCTGTGTACCCGGGACTCACACCCATGCCCTTCTCTCATCCTGACGACTGCTCTGCTAGGGAGACACCGTCAGGCTCGCTGCACAGCATCGGGGCTGAAGCTCACAGGGGCGTTCGCATTTGCTCAAGGTCACATGGCTGCCTGGTTTGGAGCCCAGCTTGCTGGCCCTGAAGTCCGCATCTCCCACCGCACTGCCCTGTGCACAGGCTCCTGGCTGGCCAGTCCTGCGTGTCAATGCACGCACAAGCCATGCGCTGTGCTCAAGTGGGGGTGATTGGGTCAGCAGCCCAGAAAATACTCCCGGAACCACGCTCAGACTCGGGCCTCCTCTCTTCCCTTTCTGCTTCCAAAATCTGCATTCTGGAGCCAGCCGTCCTCAACCCTAGAATCAGCACAACTGGGAAAATTTTCTGCTCCAGGCTCTCTGTTTCCACGGATAAAATGAAAGTAATAAAAATCACAGCAGGACTCTGAGAAGCATTGTTGTCCAGAAAATATTTAGTGTTTGGGAGAGCCTATTAACGGAAGGGCTTTTTGTGCTGATGAGAGTAAAATGCATGAAAGCCCAAGACGCCCACACACTGTGTGTTTAATTTCCGAAGCGAACTGTAGAAGAGAATAACAGCAACCGAGCTCAACCAGAGCTTTCCTGAGCCTCTCATTATGGGAGAAACGCCTGGATTCCACAGACTTCATCCCTGGGAAGCTTCGGTGAGTGAGTGACAAGTCCTTCTGCCAATGAGATTTCGTATTGGAAGCATTACATCATGAAGGCAAAGGCTCATTGGTTTGCCTGGCCTCTGAGACACTCCCCCCCCCCAAAGCTGCTGCAAAAAACGGCTTTTCCTTGGGATGGGGGAGCCAGCGCACCCCGAGAACAAGGCTTTATCCAGCTTCTAGCGTCCGTCTGTCTTGGAGGGCAAAGTGTGGCTTTCCTCCTCCCCAGATGGGGGATGCTGTGTGGCCATGGAGAACAGCTCCCTGGGCTCATCCGCTCTGCAGGCGGGTTTCCCCGAGAACCTGCTACCCTTGCTGTGGTATTTCCAGAGGCACCGCAGGATAGACACGTTCTATTGGACCAGGACCTGGGAAAGACAGGTTTAACAGTTGGCTCGTTTGCCAGTGACTGGGGATCGAGGAGACATTTCCTTCTCAAAGCTGAGACTCCTGCAGGTGGAAGGTCCTCTGCTCAGGGGAGTGTGGTGGCATTGTCCCCTGGGCCTAACAGGTGGGAAGAGCTATATAGGCTCTCCACGTGCAGGGGAGGGGTAGGATATCTGTCTTCATGGGAAATTCAATGAGGGGTTCTTTCCTCCTGCTCCAGAGAAGCATTTCCAGCCAGGAACGGACTCATCTGGGTCTAGGAAGGGTACTGTTAGAACTGGAAACAGGGGCCACGTGTGCTTGTCTTGTCTGTTATTTTCCCATGCTTGAAGTCATATGATGATAAAACCTGCAGAGGGAAAGGCATTCAAGGCCACCGACAGACTTTGTTTCCCCCTTGTGTTGTGATACGAGAGAAAGGCTCCTGGATTTGAAGTCGGAAGAGCTGGATGCAAATATACCAGCTCCAAGTTACCCGATGTGCGACTTTAGGTGAGGCCCCTGGCCCTTAGGGCTTTGACTTCCTAGACAGAACAAACTGTTGATAAGAACTCGTATCATACATGGCTGATAGGAGAACCGAATTAAGTCATTTGAGCTCCAGAGTCTATGCTTTTAACCACACAGGAGGGATGTGGTGCCAGGCCAAGACGGGAACCAGCCTGGGAGATATGGTCTGTGATCGGCTGGTCCCAAAGACCGTGACTCATGTCACGGGTGTGGCTGTCAGAACATCGTAAATATGGATCGCTGCTTCTCAAGGGCTGCTGTGAATAGTTCGGCGCTAAGTGGAACTGCCGTTTAGAGCAGAGGAGTTAAATTGTTTTAGCAAGGGCAGGCTAACCGCTATAACGAACATCTTTAAGGTTCAGTAGCTTAACGAAGAAAAGCTTATTTCTGTGCTACTCCATAGACCTGTGTGTGTGTGTGTGTGTGTGTGTGTGTGCGCGCGCGCGCATGCGATCCATGCAGGGACCCAGGCTCCTCCCGTCTGGGATCTCTGCAATTCCCTGGCGGCTGAGTCTGCCCTGGATACACTGCCTACCTACGGTTAGTGAGGGAAGAGAGAGCAGGAGGAGACTCTTAAGGGCAGGGCTGGAGGTGCCCTGGGTGTTTCCCTTACCAGCCCTCACCCAGCCCCACCAACCGCTGGGAGACATGGAAACATAGCTCAGCTGTGCATCCAGGAGAGAAGGGACATGGGATCTGGGGAGTCCATAGTACTGTCTCTGTCATAGTCTGTCCTCCTGGTCCCCCAGTCCCCGTTTCCCTCTTTCTCCCACACTCGGACCTTCTCAAGAGAAACGCCCCGCTCCCATCCAATCTCTGCATCCAGTTCAATGGTGAGACTCAAGTGGCGAGCCAGCCTCCCCGTCAGTCTTCACGTGGCCACGTTTTTTAACCTGCTACGCAGGCACTGGGAAGAGCCCAAATTTCTAGACTCCATATTTCCTGTCCTTCTGCTCGGTCACTGGTCAGTTCTCTCCTGATCTCTTATCTTTCTTGTGTGCCTTGTCCCAGAAAAGCCAATAGTACTCCATACACACCAGCCCAGTGGTTCTTCCCCATGATCTCCCCTGGAGGCTCTGCATGGTGGGGACATGCTCTGCCCTCCGTGTCACCGCAGGTGGCAGCTTTGCCAGGGGCTGTGGTTTGCTCGTGGCCTGCCGCATGATGGGTAAGCCCATTTCATCACTTAGTTTTCACGGTGGGAACTTCTTCCAGGTCTCCAAGGACCCTATCCGTTCGTGTTTGAAACTATTTATTTTAGTAACACAGTTCAATATAAAGAATTATATGCTTACAAAACTGTTGGCAAGGCTGGGGGCACAAAGGTCAGGAAGATGAGCCGCTGCAGTTGAGTGGTCACCTTTACCTGGACATACTTCAAGACAATCAAATTTAGGTTGATTTCATGACTCACTTGCCAGTGAAAAAGGACCAAAGTTTAGAAAACTTAGGCGATTTAGGACAACGCCTGAATTTGAACCTTGGTTTGCATGACTTCAAGACCCAATGATGCAACCTTTACACTGAATCTCCTCTCGGGCAAGAGAAAGCCAGGAACTTCACGTCTCAGGGAGCATGACTGTACTTAGTAAGAAGCTCTAGGCTGAGTCTCCAGGTAATGGGAGTCCTCACCCAGCAGGGGAGCCCTGGGGCTCTTGACCAGGCTTCCGTCCTCTGGCCTCAGTTTCCAAATCTGTAAAGAAAGGGGATGGGATGAGAGCAGGCTCAGCCAGCGAGGGCTGGCTAGTCCTGCGTGACCTTAGCCTGTGCCTCTGAATGCGACTTTAGGGGCCAGTCCTCTGCCTTTCTCCCCCCACCTCCCAGCATGGCTCTTGTTCGACCAGGGCAGAGCTGCACTGTGACAGGGACTTGTATGGGCCATGAAGCCAACACATTTACTCACTGGCCCTTTAAAGACCAAGTCTGTGACCCCTGGACTGGAGATTCTGCGTTGGAAGACTCTCCACGTCTGTACTCTGGTATTGTAATGTCAGTTCCTAAATTCCCCAGTTTGCTTCCAAGCCCTTGCCAGTGGCTTATTGGCTTCAAGACATATTTGTCCCGAATCTCCATGCAGAAGCTCCCTTGCAGGCTGTGTGAGGGGAACTGACCTATGGTGTCGCTGAACACCCTTGCGGCCCAGCCCCGTCCTGACGTTGCTGTCCTGTCTTCAGCTGACACAGCAGGGTGTGGACTGGGATGCCCAAAACAGACCATCTGGTTTTGCAGGTGCCTAGAACCAGCCAGTGAGTTCCCGATCAACTCACCTGCGGCACGAATGCCCAAGGAAGTTGCAGTGGCCACCCTGGTGGGCTGCTCCAGGGCAGCACCCCCCTTTGTGTGCGTGAAGAGCCTCTCCTTCCGTTGATGCGGCTCATTGCATACTTTGTCCTCCCATTGGTGGTTTCCATGCTCTTTGAAGACCACCTCAATAAGAAATGCACTTACAGCAACACAGTACATAGACCCCGTGTGTGTGTGTGTGTGTGTGTGTGTGTGTATGAAATGGAAACAAGAGCTCCAGAAAACAATGCTCACCCTCACTATAAGTGACACACCTTGATATGTTCCATTCTAGTCTGTACTTTACCCTGATTTCAGTTTGCTAGAGAGATTTCCCAAGAAAATCAAGCCATGACTTGATGTTTGGAAACATTGCATTAAGATACTGTGTGGCATGCGGGAAGGGCTTTTCTTGGGGGAGGGGGGGGGCTATCATTATTTTTTGTCTTACCTCTTAACTGCAGGCCACTTCAGGAACATGGGCTTGTGCCATGAGAAGTGTAGCTGTATGACCTTGGGCAAATTACTTCCTCTTCGGAAGGGCCCCAATTTCCTAACCTGCAAAATGGGCAGCTAGCCCTTGAGGGCGGCAGAGCATCTTCCAGCTCTGACAGTCTGTGAGCCTGTCCCCGGGGAGTCAGGAATGCTTTTCCCGGAGTATTTGAGAAAACGTTAGAAGATACCCCTGTCTCAGGAAGGCATAGGATGTTTCTGGATGATTTTCCATCGAAGCCCAAACAAAAGAGACTTGTCAGCAAGACAGCTAAGAAATCTCAGCTTGGCTGTTGAGTCCATCATCCGACATGCCCTCACTTCCGCAGGTGCAGAGGTGAGCTCTGTGCAGAGCTGGGCAAGATTCCAGGCCTTCTGACTGCCATCTCCTGGGACCTCTTGGCCCCCGAAAGGGTGGGGGTGGTACCCCAGGCTGCAGAAAACCGAATGGAGAAGATGGCCTGTTTGGGGCTCCCTGCTGGTGCTGGTATTCCTGTTTTTGTCTATGGTAGGAACCCTGTCTGTCACTATGCCTGCTGTAACCAGTGTCACCTGCCCCTCCCCACTTCCTCCTGCTCGGTACCGAAGCAGTTCCAGTCTGGGCTGGTGTGTGTGTCCAGGAGTGACCATACCTGACCCAGGGACTGGCTTTCAGGCTCTGCCCAGGAGAGGAGGGGCTGGCAGCCATCCCCTAGCCGCCCAGCCTCTGAAACATCAAGGACTGGCCAGCTGGAGGGAACAGACAGGTCCTGACAGAGCAGCAGGCTGGGCAGGAGCCTTGAAGGCCATGAGGGTGAGCAGGAGGAGGCTGCCGCACCCCGTCTCTGTTCCAGGGTCCTTACAGAGAACGCCTTCTCATGGCGGCCTACGTGCGGCTTGTGGCTTCCCAGCCACACCCGTTGCTCAGAGTCAGGGGAGAGGCGGAAAGCCCCGGCATGCCCTCGTCCCTTCCTCCTCCACACCTACGTCCTTACATTTTCTGAACATGTTAACAGAGAGGTTTGGGGCATGTACTCCCAAAAGGAGGCATGCATTTTATTTACGTACAACTGTGTTAGTATATTTTGTATATGAAACATGTATAAAATAATAAAAGTTCAAGGGATTCAATAAATAATATTTTGAAATAACATTTTTATCACGGATTAAAGAGTCAAAAAATCATTTTTCTCTCAGTAAGGGGAAATGTTTGACTCTTTCTTTATTTTCTTTTGACATCTTAGCTCACCTCCAAGAGATGAGGTGATGCAGAGGCCGGATACTTTGTGTATTTGGACACTTGGTTTAGTGGTCTGTGGCTCCTGAAGAAGATACCCTGGGTCCAAGTGGAGGCAGCTCACAGATGATGGCATATGTCTTAGGCCTTCACTAAGACTCACCACTCACTTTTCAGTTTTATCTACTGATTATGAAAGGATCCTTCCTGAAATTCAGTCATGGATCATGGATGAATACTTCATCCCTTGTATGGCCAAATAAATACCATGTCGTATTGATCTCATTGGGCTCTGTTCCACTGTATTGATATATCACATTGGGAAAAATCTATTATCAGCTAATGGACCCTTGGGCTTTTTCCACTTTCAGCTATTCTGAGTTATGTCGCTATGAACATTCTTGCACAAGCCTTTGAGTGGACTTCTGTTTTCCTTTTTCAAATGTCGTAGACCTGGCATGTACCATGGTATACGCTGGGCCATATGACAACTGTTTATTTTGCAGGAGTTCTCTATATGTTCTAAATGTGAGTCCTTCGTTTTTCGATAGAGCATGTATCTTGTCCCGATCTGTCAGCACTCTGTGGAGTTGGCCATGCACCACAGTGGTTAAGAGCATGCATGGCTCCGATGTTTACATCCAGACGACCTGGATTTGCATTCTGGCTGTGCCTACACGACCCCGGGCAAATTCACCTCTCTGCAGCTCAGCGCCTTATCTGTGAGATGGGGGAAATAATAGTATCCACTTCACAGGGCTGCTAAGAATATTGAATCAGTCAGTATTTTAAAGCACCTAGAGCGGTGCCTGGTACATAGTACGGGTTACAGGAGTGTTTGTTAAACAAGTACAAAATATTAACTTCGCTCCAAAGTTCTTCGTTGAACAGAGCTCCTTAATTTTGAGGCAGTCATAGTCCCCAATATTTCCATGGATGCTCTGTGCTTTTGTGATTCTGTTTAATTTGTCTTTTTCTACTTCTGGCTTGCAAAGTCTTTCTCCCACATTATCTTCTACAAAATGGACACCCTTACCTTCCACGCTGGGGCGTGGACCATCTGGTTCCTGCCCGTTTACGTGGCTTTAGGGAAGCATATCCAGTTTGATTTTTTGCCATATGTTCTGAGTCAGTTTTCCCATCCTCGTCGCAGAACGCTGGGCCTTGGGGGGTTGCAGTTCACGTGAGCACAGTGCCAAACACACCTGCGCTGGTCAGAGCTCTCCTTACGCTCATGGGCCATTAGTGCTGTGGGTCATTAGGCTGATTTATTAGTGGGGCTTTAAGGAATGTCCTGTCAACCAAGTTCCTCTTCTTTGCTCTTCCTTTTCTGTGTAGATTTAGCTGTATATGGACATTATTCTTCCATACACACTTCAGAATGTGTTTATCAAATTCCTCAAAAAGTTCAGCTGTTATTTTTATTGGCATAGTGTTGAACTGACGTTATTAACTTGGGAGAGAAGAGATATCTTTAATCCAGCTAAGATCGTGGAATGTTATCCTAGTTATTCAGATCTTTTAAAATGTCCTTTAAGAGAGATAAAACTTGTTTTCCATAGAGGTCTTAGATATACTTCAAGTTCATTCCTGGATACAATATAACTTTTGCCACTCTTGCGAATCATCTGTTTATTATTGTACGTATTCTCCTGTCGATTATCTGTGATAACAGGAAAGGCTGTAATGATTTTTTGTCCATTTTTCTTGTTTCTGGCAGTTTTTATGAACTCTGGTTTCTTAATATAGACGATCCTATTGTCTGCAAGTCATGGTATTGTTCTCTTTTCCCCCCAACTCGTCTGTTCTTTAAAAAAAGAAAAGTGCTCGTTCTGTCAGCCAAAACTTCCAGAATTGTGTTAAAGGGCTGTTTTGGAGAGGTTGTCTTACTTTCAGTCTTAAAGGGAGTGAGGGTATACAGTTTCTCGCTTCTGCATACTTAAGCATAAAGACCCTTATGCATTAAACACTTGCTGTATATTTTCTGGTATACGACTTCTTTAAGCTAAGGCATTTCCTTTCTGTATGCAGTTTGCTCCTTTTGTTAAGAGTTCTTTTTTTTCCAATTATAAATAGGTATCGAACTTTATTAAGTGTGTTTTCTACAAAAATTGAGATAATTATTCTCCTTTATTCTAATAATGTTAAAAACTACATTGACAGATCAGTTTGTTGACAGTGCCTTTCTGAGATAAGTCCTAATTAGTTATGATTTTTCTTAATGTACTGTTAGGGTGAGATCATGAAACATATTATACATTCCTTGAAAATTTGGTAGAATTTCCCTATAAAACTGTCTGGGTCTGCAGCTACCAGGTTTTGCTGTGCAGTGTTTTCACTGTTAGCTCACTGATGAATATTTGGTAATTTCCCTTTTCACTTTATTTTTAATCTCAGCGCTGTTTATTAATATATGGGATTTTCAAAGATACTCATTTGATATTGGTTTTGAACTTTATTGTTAGATGGTCAGAGAATGTATTATATATTTGGGTATTTGAAGTACATATATATATAATATTGATTCCCTAGAGCCCATTGAAGTACGCGGTCGATTTTTATACATGATTCTACTTGTATTTGAACAGTGTGTTTCTTCTCATTGTTAGGTGTTGAATACTTTCTACAGTTTATAGTTCAAGCCGATTCTGCATCTTGCTCATGACTTTTACCCCCTTGAGCCGTTAGTATTTGAGAAAAGTGTGCTTAATGTCCGCCCACAACTGGTGACTTACTGATTTCTCCACACAGGCGTGTTAGTGGTGGCTTCGTATAGTTTGAGATTATATTGGTTTGAATTTAGATGATGGTGTTTGGGCCCCGTTATTCCTTTTAGACAATTTTTGCTTTGAATTCTATTCTGTTAAATGTTAAGATTGTTATCCTCATGTCGGATTTGACTGAATGATCAAATTCATTTGCCTGAATGATCTCCCACCTTTTATTTTCATCTTTAAAAAAAAAAGAACTTTCCGTCTCCAGTCCCCAGGGACTGTGTTTTAAAGGCTGGGATGGTTGCACTGTGTTCTCTTTGGTGGAACATCTTCGGTGGCATCTGTGAAGCAGCACCATTTATTCGGTGTGGCACACACGTTCTGTGGGGGCTGACTGGCCCGTCTTTCTTTCTGACACTATCGTCACAGCTCCAGCTGGCTGGACGGTGGCTTTCCAGAGTCGCCCTGACACCGAGAGTCGAGCTCCCACACCAGAGAAGCCCGCGCCCAGCCGGCGAGGGTGCTGCCCCCACGCAGATGCCTGTAGATGCTTCCTTGACGCAGGAACCCGATCCTAAAAGAAGAATCCGGGGAGGAGGCAGGGAGGCTCACTGAGTCTAAACGATGCTGTTGAACGGTCCAGGACATCTGAACCTTGTGTCGTCCTGTATCTTTCTCATCCCTCTTCCCTCTCCCTCCATTTCATGCACTAGGAGCTGGCCTGAAGGCCGCCCCTCTCAGCTCTGACGGGCGCTCTTGGCTTTGTGCTTGCAGGTTTCAAAATGGAGATGGTGAAGCAGGTGTCTGCAGGGGGAAGCCTGCTGAGCAGCGGCGGATATGCAGCCAGAGCAGCCTCTGAAGAGCGGTGGGGTAGATGCCTGGGGTGGGAGGGCACTTTCAGAGAGGGAGGCAGACAGGAAGGTGTGGGCATGGGAGGCACGGCCCTTTCCTCCCATCTCCCATCCTGCCCTTCCCCGGGGCTGGGCCATATGAGTGTCATTCCTCCTTTTCACACGGAGCACCTGCCCTTCCCAGAATGAGGTCAGCTTTGGAGGCGAGGTCATGGGGGCAGAGAGCCTCCCTCCCGCTCTCTTGGGAGTGCCACGGTGAGGACACCCATGAAGCCCTGGGCAGAGGAGCTGAGGCCTCTCACCAACAGCCAGGTGAGGGCGCCGGCTGCAAAGTGGCTCCTCCAGCCCCTGTCAGAACTCCCCGCGGCACAGCTGCAGGTGACATTGGAACCTCTAGCCCGGGTCTGGACCGGAACCTCCCAGCCGAGCCTCTCCTGAATTCCTGACTCACAGAAACATTGAGAAGTATAAATAAGGGAGGACTGTGGCATTTTTGGGTGATTCATCACATAAGAGATGACTAATCCATGGAGTTATTACAGGAGCTTCCGAACTGTAGTCATTCGGGCAGTACTGTCCTTTCTAAGCAATCCTGAGTGCAAACTGTTGAAATCTTCCTAAAATACTAATTTACTCCAGCTGCTCTCATGCTCAAGAATGCTGACTATACTTTTCATCAGCGGCCTGCTCAGGGCCTCCCCAGTCTCCCACGCCTCCTGCCCTGTGTACTGACCACATGTCCCACTGCTCCCTGTGAACTCGTTCCCGGCGGGTAGGTGGTCTCCTGGGTGGCCTGGCCACTCCTACTCCCAAGTCCTGGGTTTCTCTCTCTTATATTCCAGTACACAGGCTATCGGTTTCAACCCAGAGTGATTTCTGAGCGCCCCAGCCCATCCGGATGCCTGCCTCACTGGGATTCCCTTGGGTGGATGGTCTTCACCACTCATGCTGGAAGTGATCGGTCCTGACCCTTCCTCGTTTGTTACCTGTCTCTGCCTTGGTCACCTTACCATGTCTTCTCTGAGGTTGAGTTCTTGCTGCACCTCTTGCGGTGCAGAGTGGAGGCCTGGATTTCCTACGTGTCTCTGCTGACTTGGTGCGAGCACATAGCAAGCTCTCTCCTCTCCCTGCCTCAGTTTCCTTCCCTGTAAAATGAGAGGGCTGGCTGGCATGGTGTCTCAGCATCTTCTGGAGCTAGCCGTTATGAGCCCTACTGTCAAATTCAAACACTGCACAGCTGTAACGAGTACACACCCATCTCCTTGTATCTAGTTTTTCTCCCTTCCCATCCAGCCCTCCCACCCCCACCTCCAGTGCCACACCTGCACTTCCTATGGCCCAGATGGATGGTGTTGACCTGCTTACACACTCCCACTGGACTCCCATGACCTACTCCTGAAGATTCAGTGAGATAGTTCATTATTTATCAAGGGCTTACTCTGTGCCAAGTGCTGGGGGACTGACTGAACAGGCGGGCAGGGGGCAGGGCGGCGTCTGGGGCACTTGGCCACTGGTGCATGACCTTACCTTCCGCTGCATTCCACCAGTGCCTCTGCCGTCTTAGGACGTGAGCTCGTATTTGAGGAAGACTTTATGGAGGAGACTGGACTGGAGGTGAGCTTTGAAAGACGGGTGAAATCAGTCTGGGGGATTTGTGCACCATAGCACGGGCACCCGGTGAGCTGAGGGCAGTGTGAGGAGACCCGTCGAACCACTGGTGGATAGTATGAGGATTTATTTTCTCATTTATGCTCTGGGGGTGATCCTCTGCCATGTGTGTGCAAAAGGGCTCGGGCATTTGCACATGGGCGTGCACACGTGTGCAGCATGTGCGTAAGTGGGAATGTATGACTGTGAGCATGTGTGAGGGTGAGAGCACGAGTATGGGAGCGAGTGGGTGTTTCTGGTCAGCAGTGGCCTCTCCACAGCCCTTCCTTTATCCCCGGGTACTGTCACTGGCTGAGAGGGAACACGCTCCCGGTGGATGGCCCACCTTGGGGAGAACACACCCAGAGGGGAGCTGATTTTTCACATTCTCCACATCCTTTCCACCCCTGCTGCTCCCGTGGGGCCTGCCACCCTCGCTGACCAGCATTCCGCGCTCTCCTGGGAGCACACTCCCACACACATTTCAGGCTGTTTCCTGATTGCTAGAAGGGACGGGGACTAGCCGGACAACGAATTAGGGGGCCTGAGGAGGAGTTAACTTCAAGGTCACTTAGACCTTCTCATTTAAACTCTGGGTGTGCTATCTGCCAACAACAGCTGCATTGACATGGTAAATACACCTCTCTGCTGTCCCCTTCTTGCCAGCGCCAGAGGGACCGTCCCAGAGCTCAACGGGCGAGCTCTGCCCTGAGGACTGGGTTCGAGTCGTGCCAGCCACGTGGGTCATGCTGGCTTACTAACCCCTCCACTCTCGGCTCCAGGCCTTCTGCACAAAGTCAGTTGTGGGAAACGTGGCATGTGAACCTGCCCTAAAATGTCGCTGATTACTTGCCCCCTGTAGATAAGAGGCGTCTTATCGGGCCTGGGTGTGTCACGGACTCTGTGCGCTCCTGAGTGCACGGCGAGGTTCCCTCCGTTGTGCCCGACAGTTTGTATTCTCCTTCCCAGCACTGTTCTGCCCTTGTCTCCACCGAATTCCTTTCTAAGTGCTTTCTGTCTCTGTGATGTATTAAAGATGAATTATGATCCAATCCTTCACCTTCTTCTCCTAGTCTTAGGTCATCTGGAAGCTAAGGAGTCTGTCACCGACTCTGTCATCTGCAGCACTGATGGACCCACTGACCACAGCCCCCTTTCTCCCGCTGCGCTGATGCATATCTAGTCAGAGGAGCTGGTTGTGAAATGACCTAAGTGGCTACTAACCTATCGCACAAACCCAGTTTGGCCCAAGAATCTGTACTTGGCGCGCTGAGCTCTCCTTTCTCTTATGATCTGGGTCGGTGGACCTGCCCCTGGGCGCGGTCGGCCTGTGGGGTCGGCCTTTCTCCTCGCTGGCCCTGTCCCCTCCCCGGGTCCTAGCCGTCCCTGCCTGCTTATCTTAACAAATCTTCTCTCAATCCTCGGCCTGTCCGCCCACCCACCCTCAGAACCTAGTTTCCTCTTTGTGACTGATAATTCGATAACTAAGCTGAGTTCCAGGTCCCAGAGATGTTTTAACAGGCAAGGCCCAACCCGGGACCCGCCTTGAGCAGCCAGCAGCCATGCCCGTGCCCCGATAGCTGGTGTTGATTGCGTGGTCCCCTCAGGAGCTGTGGCCCTGCCTGAAGTCACCTGGCAGGGACAGAGCTTGGGACCTGGCCAGGCTCTCAGCTGTCCTGGTGTGACCTGCAAGTGTTTTCCTTTCTGAACCTTTGATTTTTTTTCCCCCATTTAAAAAGTGGAAAATCAGATCTCTACCTATTCCTATTGACTCTGGTTTAAACTGATTTATTAAAAATTGTTTTGTCCCAGACCAATGATTCAGGCTTTTATTATAAATCTCAAGCCACGTATGCTGTGTTCTGGTCTCCCCTCTCCCAGAAATGTGGCCTCAGAGAACCTCTGATGAATTTGACTCGAGGTGGGTCTGTGGGACCATTGCACCATGTCTTTCCTGCGTGCATCTCCCAAGCAGGGCTGAGGGCGTGGTAGGGGGGCTGAGGCCGCAGCCCCGTCTCAAGGTCCTGCGGAGGGCGAGTATGACAGGCCTTGGAGAGACTCACAGCAGCTCTGGGTTGCGGGCTCAGAAGGTCAGGCCTCGCCCCGTTGGAAGCAGGCGTGTATCTACAGGGAAGGGGCCCTTTGAGGTTCTGAAGAAAAGTCCCATCTGAGTTCTAGGGTTTTTGTGAATATTAATCACCTAGAGAACACAGTGGTTTCTGGTGGCTCTTGGGATGTGTTCCATCTCTCGAGTCCCTCTTTGTAATCTGTACCCTCTTAAATCATATGGGCATTCGGGATTGGGTGGGTACAGGCACCTGGGCCATCTGGAGAAGCTGACGGATGGCCCTTTTGTCCTTGCGGCTCCAGCTGAGTGCACGTGGGGAGGACTGACCTCCCGAGGCTGCAGCGGGGTGCTGCGCTCAGCTGCGGTGCCCCGGCCCACGGGCACAGCTGGTTTCCCTGGCCTCCCCAGACTCTGTGCCTCTCAGGCCACACGGGGTCGGGGTAGGGGCGGGCAGTAGAGCTCACCCTGTATTTTTCTGGCTCTGTCTCCCTCGTCCTGCTGGGACTCGTCCCAAGGAGACCTAACCCGGTGCTTCTCGTCTCTCCTGCACCTGCCTCCCCAACCTCCTTTATCCCGTTTGCTCCAGCACCCGAGGGGGCAGCCTGGGATGGCTTACCTCGTGCAAGCCCCCTGCAGATGCCGGCTCACGCCCACGTGCAGCCTGCAGGTTTCCACTCCTAGTGCCTGCGCTGCGGGCGCGTCTCCTCGTGGTGGACGCTTTCTGCTCAGGGTTCTGGGTAGGAACGTGGAGAAAAGACGCTAGGACAGTGTGGCGCATAGGGGGACAGGCTCACCCTACGGCCATGCTGATCTCTTCTAGAGCAGGAAGGCCGACATGGCCCAGCCATCTTTACCCCTGAGGTTCCAGAGATGATTTAGGGCCACTAATCAGGTGACTTAGGAGGGACTTGCACATCAAGCTGCGTCACATGGGGAGAGAGGCGGAGTTTGGGCAGCATTTGCTAGTGTGGCCCAGACGCAAGCCTCACTGCTCTGGAGCCGGTGACCCTAGCGGTGGCTTCTCTGTGTGAATTGGACCTTAGGGACCGTGGCAGGAGGCAGCTCCGGGTCACTCTTGGAAACGAGCCGAGTGTCTGTGTCTTCAGCTGTAAACCATTACTGTCCCGTGAGAAATCCCTGTGCTTGAACTCGCTGGCATAGTCAAGCTTCATCGGACACAGAGGGAACGGTCACCAAGCATGCCCATGAAGTGGTTGTCATTTCAGTCTCTTGCCCAGGAAGTGGGAAGCAGGAACGTTCTGAGGCCTGGCACAGACAGGCAGGTGGGGAAGATGTGGGGAGAGTCAGAACTCAGAGGGTCCCCTGGACCACTTCCCATGCTGGCTCTGAGGGTTGCTGGGGGTGGGTGTCCCTGTAGGCTGTGTATGTGACATCTGCCAGGCGTGGCTGTGACGTCCCTCTAGGCATGAGGCATTAGACACAAAATCCAAGACAATGCCACCAGTTCTTGAAATCCCCGCCTCTGGCCACACCCTTCTTCCCCATTGGCTGATCCATCTAATGGGGCCTGGCACTGACCTCACAGCCTGTTCAGAGGTTTAAATACATCTAACGCACCCTTCCCCATATATGTGCACATGAAAGTCCCATACCCCTTCTCGCCCAGCCCTGACTCTGTTCTGCATCCCAAGGGCCTTGTGTGCATTTGGTGGAAACCCCAATTTCCTGTCTCTGCAGGCGGCCACCCAAGCCTGTGAGTTCACACACCTAGAGGTGTTCTGTCCTTTGGAAGATGGACCCAGGGACGAGGTCCATGGGGTCTCGGTTGCTGACCTGGGTTTGGGGGCAGGACTTCTGGAGTCTGGCCCAGAAGGGGCGATGAGCCTGGTCCCCTGAGCCCCACACTCCTAACCCCACTGGGAGGCGAGTGGCCAGAAAAGAACCTGAGCAGAACCCTCTCAAGTGGGGGTCCCAGGGGCTCGGGGGATCAGGTCTAACAGTGGCGCTGCGACCACCCCTATCCTACTGGCCAGGATACTTTCTGTTGCAAGGAAAAAGAAAAACCCAGCCCCCCTCAAACTACCTCAAGGAAAAGGGGCACTTGTTTGCCTCACTTAATTGGGAAAAACAGAAATGGAGTGGCTTGGCATGACTGGATCTAAGGGCTTGGAGAGAGTGACCAACACCACCTCTTCCCTCCCACCTTGGTCAGCCCTGGGTGCCCCATGGACTCGGGCTGTGGGTGAGAACAGGTTCTCCCTCATATAGAGGAAGGACACCCAGATCCCAACAGGGTAACCGCACCAGAACTGAAGGAAAGCTTTTTGTCGTGTGTGCCAGAAACACCAGGTTACATGCTGGTCTCTGGGCCCATCGTGGTGTCCAGGTGGAAAGTTATTAGGATGGGCAGGGCCAGGCTCAAGCCCCGGGGTGGGATACTGTGATGGGGGAAGCCCTGCGGGGCTGGGGGACACCATTCGGAGGAGGTGGTGGACGGTGAGCTGAGGCCTGGGAGGCCACCCCACCGCCGTGCACCCTCCGCACCCCAGCCCTGCCTGGAGCTCATCTGCTCAGACGAGGAGGCAGATCAGCCCCGATTTCCTCTTCGGAAGGCGTTCGTCGCCAATAGCTCTGGTGCAGAGGAGTCCCTTAAAGTCCTCTGCCTTTATCGCCAATAAACGTTTGATGGTCTTTTTGATTCTCCGTGGAAGTGGGAGCTTAACAATATATGAGAACCCAGACCTGTGGATGGGAGCTCTGATCCGAGCTCCCACCCCCCACCCTGCCTGTCCCCCTCGCCTCCCTCTTTTCTCCCCCTGCCCTGCCCTGCCTCTCTCTCCCTCTGCCCGCACCCCACCCCCCACTGCCAGCTGTCTTTCTCCGTTCCCTCCCACTCCCAGTAGAATTCCTTAATTTCTTGGTTCACCAGCTGTATTCACAAGTGCACAGATGTTTTGATCGTTGACTTGGCCTAAATGCTAAAAGGAGCCAGGGAGCAGGTTTAAACACAGCGGGCTAGGAAAAAGCCCTCAAATGCAAAGCAAAGGTGACATGTCTGCTTTTTCTGCTTGTTTATTATCTCATTGTTGTAAGGCAGCTTTCTCTCTTGCAACTAACAGCAGGCTGTATTTTCTCTTGATGTATAAATTTAAGGGATTTCCTCTACCCATAGCCAATACAAGGTTTTAAGCCTTCAAATCCAGTTACTTCCTGATTGGATTTGCTTGCTTCTTCCTCAATTAGTAAATGAGTTGTCATTTCATCCGTGGGGTATGTCCTTGGCTCTTTGTTGAAAGTGGCCTGTAAGCTTTCTGTTCTTTTTCCGGGCAGGCATTTAAGGCTACATGTGTAACGGAAGGCCTGCAACAGCTATCTGTGGATGAGAAGCCCCTTCCCGGTCTGCGGGTGCCATCCGCCCATAACGTTGGGGCCCCTGGCTGGGGCTGGTGTCCACTGACAGTACAGTCTCATGGGGCAGCCAGTGGACACCCTTGAAGCTTGAAGGACATACAGTTTAGAACAGAGCAGAAGAAAGAACTGTACTTAATAACTACATGATGCTGACACAGCCTGGAAATACTCGTCTGTATGTCCATTCATAGGTAGCAGGAAGGCAGGGGGCTGGCAGGGGTGCCTTCTGGTGCTTTATTATTTGTAATGTTCCAAAAAGCTGGACAGGGCACCATCTAGCAGAGCGTTGGACCACCCGGCCCTGCTGCTCTGGACAATTCCTTATGCATGGGACTGACACCTGCATTGCAGGGCATTTAGATCCGAGGCCCAGGGCCCTGAAGGCTTGGAGCCCCCTCCCCATACATGGTGTCAGTCAAAAGCGTTCTCACACATTTCCATAAGCCATCTATAGTTCTCCCTTTTTGACAAGAAATAATTCTTTTGTTACGAGAATTGAAGGCTTGCCCGAGAGCGACATCTTGGCCATGGCTTGACTCCTATCTGATGCTTTGTGTACTCACGCCAGGTCCACTTGCACGGAGAGTGAGGGGCCCTGAGCCAGGCAGAGGGGTGGGGGGAGAACTGCCCTCACTGTGTGCCAGTGACATGGGCTAACAGGACGGGCCTGCGGGCACTGCATCCCCAGGCGCTCCTGATGACAGCCTGACTAACCCCGGTGGAGATCTGGGCGTACCTTGTGATCACGGCCCCGGGACACTGCAAGGTCCTGAACCCCGCATCATGTTGGAATGGTTGTTGTAACTTTCTACCCAAACTTTAACAAACTGTCCGTTTCTAGATACTAAAGCAATATATGTTTATGGTAGGGAAATTGGAAAATAAAGATGAATGAAAATAAGGAAAAGAAGTCATCTATAACCTTAACTACAGATAACATTTTGGCGTATATTTTTCCTAATAGATAGATGTGTGTGTATGTGTGTTTTCTAGATTCTAAGATATCGTCATTTCTAAGATACACCCATGACCAATTAATAGCCTTATATAAACAAAGAGAAGTACTTTCAGTGGTAAGATAAGTCTACTTCAGAAAGAGTAAAATGTGATAAAAATGACATATGTCATTCCCAAAGCGGCCATATGTACATACTGTTTCATAACACTTAAAATTTATAACTGTCCATTAATGCTATTCTACAACTTAATTTCATTTCATTTCAATTTTTTTATTGAAGTATAGTTAACATAATATAACAGCTTTGGGTGTACAACATAGTGATTTGACGTTTACATACAGCATGACAATATATATGCAATATGACAATATGTATTGTTCATATTTGACATTTTGACATCTATGACTTAAATCGTTGTACGGATATATAAGTTTTTCACAGTTTGTTCTGTGATGAACTTCTTGGTCATTAATACTCTTGCACACCCATGATGATTTCCTCAGGACAAATGCCTAGATGTGGAATGTCTTGGTTCGCTAATGATTATTTTTAAGGTGGGTAATAAGAGCTCTCAAATTGCCTCCAAGAAAACTTGTTCCAGTCCTATTCCCCAGCAGCTACAAACCTCAGGGCCTCAACCTCTCAAACTTTTCCATCCCTAAATATTCTAGTCAGAAAGTAATAGCTGGATACAGCATTTTATTTAAATGTGCATTTCCAGTGAATTCCCGTTAACCAGAAAAGCCAATGCACAGAGCTCCAGAGCTAGTTGCTGACTCTAGTATTTGCTGAAGGCAAAGAGCTTTCTAGCTGTGTTCCTTATTGACCCTGCACCAAGGTTCTGTGCGGTGACAAAGGGCAGTGCCACAGCTCTGGGGGCCCCGCCACCTGTTTGGTTGTGGCTTAGCGTGTGCTCACTGAGGCAAACGCCACCAGACCCAGAGGAGCGGCCTGGGTCAAATCAGGGTGGGGAGAAAGCATTTCTAACTGCGCTGAGGGCTTGTAAAATCTTGGGAGTGAGTTAAGCTACCCGTGCTTCAAGAAAGGAATGAAGCGGCTTGGCACTAAGAGAATGCACTCCTAGCCTCTACTCTTCTCCTTGCTGGGTCTGCAGTTCCCCTGATCTGAGGAGGAAAGCAGACTGGGAATGATAGGGATGGGCCGGGTGGGGAGGCTCTCCATCCATCTGTGGTCCTACAATCCTACTGGCAATGCCCTGTTCTGGCAAAATCAGTCTCGTAGTTGGTGTAGGGGCCCGCTGTCTTGTAGTCAAGGACTGGGACGCCCAGCAAACGCTGCTCTTATTTTCGGAGGGACCTGAGCTGTGCATGCCTGAGCTCCATTTCCTCATCTGGTCCATGCTTGGGATTCAAGTTAGTCAACATTTATCCAATAAACATTTATGAATTACTAAAGTGAGGGATAGTGTATCGCACACCGGGATTCAACAGTGCCCGTGTGTCTGAGGGGCTTGCAGTCTTCTGGAGGAAACAAAGAAGAGACAGTGAACTGTTGAGCACGCCAGGGTAGGAGCGGACCCAGCAACAGCAGTGGAGGAAATGGCCGATTTAAACTGGTGACGGGGAGGTCCGCAGCAGAGGTCTCCTGACGCAGGAAAGCTTGGATCTTCTGAGTTTTGTTTCCTGCATTAAATAAATGTTTTAATTGTAACATGGTAATTCCTCTAGGGATATTTCAACAACTTCTTAGTGGTTGTTGAAGGCCCTCCCATATACATCTTCACTTACCAGAATATATTTCATATTTAATAATTAACTAGCTATGATTAACTGACAATTCCAGTGAGCTATAGAAACGTTGCTCCTCTATAGGTTTAGTCCCTCATGCCCCTTTCTGTACAACTCTTGATTTACATATTGCATCTATAAATGTTATAAACCTAACCATGCATTGTTACAACTATGACTTTCAAGAAACTTATGCCTTTCCGAGAAGCTGGGGAAAGAAAGGTGAGCAAATACCAAGGACATATTTATGGAGTTAGTTATAGGAACCTTGTTTTTTTTCTAACCATTTCTTTATTTTCATTGATCTGGAGGATTTGTGTTACCACCTGGTGTCATTTCCTTACTCCTGTACAACTTTCTTCCCACCCATTTCTTTTGTGATGTTATTTTCAAATAGTTACATTTCTGTATGTTTTATATCCAACAGTACACGATACAACTATTGCTCTATACAATTGTTTTTGAAGACAGTTAAAAGAAGAAAAAAGAAATATGCTTTTACACTATATTTTATAATTACATAATTACCTTTATTGGTGCTTTTTGTTTCTTTTTGTGAAGATTGACCATCTGGCTTTCAACTGAAAGAACTTTCTTTACTATTTCTTATAAGATAGGTTTGCTAGCAATGAATTCTTTAGGTTTTTGTTTATCTGGGAATGTCTTTATTTCACCTTTGAAATTTTGACAGTTTTGCTGGCTATAAATGTCTTGGTTTACAATTTTTTTCTTTAGACACTTCAGATATGTTAACCCACTGCACCTGGCCTCCATGGTTCCTGACGAGAACTTAGCTGTTAATCTTTTGGGGATGTCTTGTATTCAGTGAGTCATTTTCTCTTGATGCTTTCAAGATTTTCTGTTTGTCTGCTAAATATTGTGCTCACAACAGACTCCAGTAGATAGGAGGTATAAGACCTACTTGTTATAAAAACTTCTAAATAATTTTATATATAAAATTATGTTACATATTTAAATTATAACTATGCCTATAAAACCTAACATTGACTACATTCAAGAGACTTCATCTATTTCTAATTTAATCCTCATCACAACTCCAGGAGGTTACTATTCTCATTTATTGATGTGGAAAGAGGGGATCAGAAAGGTCATGAATGTGCCTATATCATACAGCAACTAAGGAGTCTTCCTTCTTTCTATTCCTCTTTTTCCTCTTCCTGGGATCTAGAGACATGAGGAAGAGCAGTAAGGGTGTGTGTTTGTGTGTACACCAGGAGGGTGAAGGTTTGGAGTGGGAAGAAGCCCTGGGAGATACACGACTGAACCAAGCAAAGTCCTATGCTGATGGAAGTTTTCACTCTAGCTAGGGAGACAGACACAGCATGGCAGAGCTGGCCTGCGGGTGGGCAGCTCTGCAGCCCCTGCCCTAGTACCTGACGCTCTGTGGGTCCACAGAAACTTTATCTTGACTTTTGTCTTTTCCCTCCAGCACATCCTCTTGTTCTTCCCTTTGCAATCCTTTTCTGGTTTCACCTTTCTTTCCTCCTTGTTAACACGACTGGAGTCCAGGCCCTTCCTGCCTTCCCCTGGATCTCCGTAATGACCTCCTGATTGTTCCCTGGCCCTGTCTTTGTGGGTCTAACTCAGCCTCTATTCCAGAACGCACTGGGCATCCCTACTACCATATTTTCCAAAGGCAGATTCCCCTGGTAGGTCTTCAAGATGGTCCATGATCTTACTCTTCTCAACACGTTTGACTTCATCTCCCCTCCTTTGCAAGCTGACCCTTCGTGGGCTCACGGAACTTCCTGAGTGAAGGATGACAAAACTGAGCTAGGAGACAAGAAAGCTAAAATAACTTGCTTCAAAGATGCTCTTCCCTGGCCATAGCCCACGGTTCCTCCCCACCTCCATGGAAGATCTTCCACAGACCCTGGTGAGAGCTGCACTGTGGAGCAACAGACGCTTCCCAGCCGCTGTGCTTCCAGAGCCCAGCCTGTGGAAGGAGGTCCGGACTACGAGCCTGGGCAAACGGCTTTTGGTTATGGAGACAAGGGCGCAGGAAGGGCTGTTGGGACTGACCTGCTCGTGGACTTGCTGCCTGGCAGCCAGCTAGGCCCCAGGCTGATGGTTGGATGGAGTTAGTTATAGTAACTCAGAGCTCACTGGGGGCTCCTGGCTATGGAGCCCCTCCCCCCCGCTCTGAGACCAAGGTGTCCGGGCGGGCACTCCTCCAGCTTTGACCCTGGAGTCTCCACAAACTGGACAGGCTGAAGCTGAGGTCAACCCTTTGGGCTCCGATGAGTGGGAAATAGACCTTGGGTGTTATAAGCCACTAAGGTTCTGGATGGGCACTAGGGAAGCATAAATCAGCCAAAGGCGGCTGGCGGCGAGGCTGGGAGGTGGGGCACAGACACAAGAGACCTGGGAAGCTGTGTAGGCTCCAGGCTGGGGTGTCATCGAGGTAGAGGGCAGAGGGGTGAGGCACGTGGAGAATGGGAGGCTTTGGAGCAGCCGTGGGAGCAGAGAGTTTGGAAAGGACAGGACAGGAGAAGAAAAGAGAGGGACATTTTACCAGATTTTACATCGATCACTGTAATGCTTTTTGAGAGAAGAGATTCTTTAGGAAACCTTTGAATGAAAGGCCGCTGAGCCTGGGTCAGAGGCATCCCAGAATCCACCGTGTTACAGAATAAGTGCTGAATTATGTACCATGACTAGAAATGCTTTAGAAAATTAGAAGCCGGTACGCAGTGAAATCTGGCATAGCCGAGAAGGGCTTAGATGAACGGAAATCTCAAGGTGGGCCTTGAAAGGTGGGCAGAATCCAGAAGGTGGTCTGACATTATGTCAAAGTGGGGACAGCATCAAACAGCTGTCGAAACAAGAAAGTCCCGGATTGTTGAAAGACACTACGTGGGAGACAGTCTGTTGGTCTTGGACAAGGAGGCCTTTTCAGAAGCAAGGCTTCCCCAATCCACCATGGGGAAAATTTAATTATTTCTTAGAAATCAGCAAAATACTGTCACTAATTTTTATTGAGGTGATAAATGAAGGGGGGAGAGCAAGAGGGAGAGAGAATGTGAAGGAACATGGGCTCATTCAGTCAGTCATGTAAATAAACAAGGCTTGGGTTGGCTATGGGAGAAATCTGAGAGAAACACGACTCACCCTCCCTGTTACCTGGCAGGCAGGCAGGCCGACCAGTTTCTGTTAGCACATAAATTCCATAAACTAGGAACAGATTGAGTAAGTTCCTTGGAGGGCCAAAGCACTGAAAATATTTATTCTTCTCATTTCTCCATACATTCAAAATACTTCTAACCATAGAAATAAGTATAGAACGTCCAACAGAGTTCTGGTTTTCTCTATTCAGGCTATATAATTGCTTTTACAAATCAACGAAACGTTTATTCTCTCCTTGTGTTAGTGCCCTAAGCACGGGCCAGCCTGCCTGGTAACCCAGCATTGCCCAGGACGGCTGGCGGTCAGCCACTCCTCCTGCGGCAAGGCTCACCAGCAGTCGGTGGGTCCGACCTGACCTGCCTCTGTGGACAGTCTTGGCCCCCTTCCTGACCCTGAAGGCTGGGTGCTAATGCCTGCAACACCCCCACCCCAGCAGGGAGCAGTGATCGCCAGGGGCTTGCTCATGGACCACCACTGACAAGGCCAGAGGGAGCATGGCGGGACCTTGGCCCAGGCCTTTCTGTTGTCTGCTGGTTCCCTATGTAAGTGGGGACCAACATCTCAAACCATCTTGCTTCCTCGTCGGCCCCTGGGTGTTCGGGGCGCCCGCTGTAGAGTGACTCGTCGGGACCTTATACCGGTGTCTGTCTGGGCTCCCCCCCGCCAACCTTACTGCTCTCAGCAGTCATCACACTTGGCCCATGTGTCTGTCTCTTCTGCTACATAATAATCAGGCTTAGTGCAAGAAATGTATATGTGCTCATCTCAAAACAGAGCCTGGCACCTAGCATGTACCCTGATATGTTTCCTGAGAGAATGAGTGAGTGACCCACTGTCCTGGAGCAGAAAGTCAGCAGCAGGTGGAGACCGCCGGGAGGGAATTCAGGAGTGGATGCACGGTGGACTTGAGGAAGCCCTGGGTCTCTGCAGCAGGCTCTATACCACCGGTGAGGAATGAAGACGGCAGCAGAGAAGTCCTCAGAACCTCAGCGAGAGCTTCGTTCGGAATGCTCAGTGGCCATTTCTTGTTTTACCTGGTATTCCAGATGCAGTAGGTGCTCTGTGGTTTAGGAAGTGATTACTGAGGGTGGAGCAGGTCTCCACCTCGAAGCAAAGGTGATTTCCTCCCCGCGGCCAGTCCCATGTCTGCTGAGAAAAGCACAAGCAGAGGGAATCCCTGCCGGAGGAACTGTCCCCCGGTGCTGGGTGACATTTTTTTGGATGGGGGTCATCAGAGGCTGCTGGGAAAGCTGCCCAGCCTCTCCTTCCACGTGGGGCTGCTGACCGCGCACAGAAGGCCGGTGGGGTCACTGCTAGGCAGATACTTTCAGTTTTAAATCTTTTCTATAATACTTTATTTTCAGTCTTGTTTTTGCCTAGCAGGGCAGTTGACGAGAAAACCAGCTCATGTGATGCAGTTAGTGAATGAAGAAAGGAAGAATGATTTCCAGGGTCTCCGCCCATCCCTCAGGATATCACTTTTTGTTGCAGGGTAGCTTCTTGGTTCAACAGTTGCTGAGGTTGTAGCTTCATGCTGTCAAGCAGCTGTGTCTTGGGGCGGTCTCTCCTTGTGCACTAGGTGAAACCTCAGTCTGGACAGGCGAGGTTTCCTGACTCTGACTGAGAAAGAATTCTTGAACAGGTCTGACACGTGTAGGTAAGGAAGATTCCTTATTAAAGTGGGAGTATCCCTCATTAAAGTGGGAGTAGCAGTGAGTGGCGGCAGCCGTGCAGGCAGCGAAGAGCAAGGGAGAGCAGAGGGAGGATAGGAAAGTTCATTGAACTCCAGCTCGGCACAGGGCAGACCCCTTGCCCGGTCCTGAAGCCAGGGTCACCCCGTGGGAGCGTCCTCTTGGATCTGCGTGACCCCGGAACTAAGCCCCCACCACCCCAGGATTCGGGGGAGCTGCAGAACACTGGATGGAGTGAGATTATGTTCTGAGGACTTTCCAAAGCCAAGAAAGGAGGTTTCCGGGCAGGCTGCTAAAGGGCACGATCGTATGGCTGCAGTCCCATCTGGGTCACCCAGGTGACGGGAACTGGTTAAGCCCAGTCAGAGATCTGAGTAACCCCTCCCTGCTTGTCTGAAAGTAGGACAGAGAGAGTGAAGACTTGTACTTAAGTCTAGAAAACTGAATGAAATAACAAAGTAGCAAAGACACTTACTACTGGAAGAGTGCAGAGACAAGACACAGTTAAGTTGAGCAGAGAAAAACCTTTATCTAAGGCAAACACCCACTCGAAGAGGGGGGGAGTGTGGGCAACCTCAGAGAGGAGGCGCATTTAATGGCTTTGCATTCTGTCTTTTAGGGCTTTCAAGGATGGGGCAAAGGGCTCGGGGTGTGTCAGCTTGACTTGTGCTCCCGTGATGTCTGTCTCCGGTGAGAGACGTTATATCACCCTCCATGGTCAGCCCTCTAGATGCTCTATAAGATACACTTAACACAAGGGGTTTCCTGATCTGTTCCTGCTACTCTCAAGCAGTGGGGGCATATCATTTAGGACTGTTTACCCTGCCTTAAGATAGGGTCAGTTACTGGCTGATTACCATAAAGTATGTTAGGAATCTTACCTTCTAACTCCCTGAGCTTTAAAATGGACTCTCAGCCTTAAGATGGAGTCCCTCCTGTTCTTACCATATTATTTATATCTCAGCCTTTTTAAACATAGAAAGAAAAATCAATCATGATGCTTGTCACATGTCCCGGCTCTACTTCAGTAACAAATAAAACAAGGTAAGTGGGGGTGCTCTAGTTGAAGGGGGGGATAGAAGTGATTCAGACCCCACATCCGTCACCTCCAAACTTAATTTTGAGCTCGGCGGGAAACCCACTGCCCACCCCTCACCTGACTCCTGGATCATATAGTGCTCACCGCCCTTAATGACCAAAGGAAGATAGATTCACCCTGGTCCTGTGTTCTAGGCTTAATCCACTAGGAGAGCAAAGTACAGACCCATGCATGTAAGAGGGGCATGCGAATCATACAGTCCAGCTCCCTGGCTTTACAGTCAAGGAGACTCACGCTCAGAACACACTTGTCCTAACTGCAGAACCCGGACGAGAAACCAGGGCTCTGGGTGCCAAGCCAATAATTCCATTTGTTTTCTTGTTCAACATGTTGCTTTGCTGACATTTCAGAAAGATGAAAGAAAACCCAAAAGGGCTAAAACGAAACTGTGGGTAAAATTGTAATATTTCCAGAACATCTCGCCTGGCTTTAGTACATCTGTATATCAACAGGTGTTCCTCAGGGGTGGAGACAAGTTCATCTCCGTATCAATGGGTAATTACCTGGGCGATGGAGGGCTTATCTGTACCTGAGAGGTGAGGGGGGAGGGCTGGTTTTGCTTCTGCTGGAGCAGGAAAGAGAACGGGCTCAGACCACTGTTTGTAAGCAATAAACGAGTTTTAAATTTTACTTCTCCCTGTGACTGATTTCAGTTTTAGAGGTATTTTGCCCCCAGGATTTCCTCTCCCTGGAATCACAAAGACAAAGATTTTTCTTATTAAAACCCAGTTAACAGGTGCTTGCCGCTCCCGGATAACCCCTCAGGAAGTCTGCACCACCTCATTCATCTGAACGCTTGGTCACTTTATAACTCAGCATGGAAATGGCAAACCCACAACCTTGGAGAGGCAGCATTTTGTCCTGAGGGGTTGATTTTTAGCTCTGGTTTTGGTACCTGGGGGTGGTGGGTGGAGAGATTTGATCTCAAGGGGGAGTTGGGAGCCGTCAAGAAAAGGAGGCCTCCTGGTGGGCCCAGGGGCGTTCTCCAAGGAGCTCTTGGCCCAAGAGGTACTTTGCTATTCTCTGTGCTGGTGAGGTCTGGAGGTCTCCTTGTACCAGGCCCTGCATCAGTCACAGGCTTTTCCCAGCAGTGGGCACGGCACAGGGGTCCGTGGACCATGCACGCCCTGGGAGTACATAGAACTTCACATTTATCCTTGGCAAAGGCTTGGAGGACACCGGCGCCAGACAGCAGTCAGCTCAGAGAATGCCATGTGCTTACGTGGCTCAGCCACCCTCCCCAGAGCGAGTTCAGTGATCAGGTGGATTTGCCATTTGCCAGCTGTCTGTCCCAGGACAAGCTCCTCAGCCTCAGATTCCACATCTGCAGAACAGGAATAACAACACAGCACAGGGCTGCAGTCAAGGTTAAAGATGACACTGTGTGGGAAGAGCTCAGTGTGGAGTTTGTGCAGAGTTGCCCCCAGCTTTGGTTATTTGCAGCCCACGGATGGTGAGCGTGAGATAGAAGCTCCCGTGGGGGGGCCAGTGACCTGCTCATCTGTCCTGCATTCTGTCCTCGGGGGAGACTGAGCTGCAGCAAGGAATCTAGTCCTGTAAAGCTCTGGACACAAAGGGAGTGACTGCACAAACAGGCTATCCCTGGCTGGCCCCAGATATGCTGACCTCTCAGCCTGAGCTCCAGCAGGGAAGGCTCACTGCTTTCTCTCGCCTCTGAATACTGCCAACATAAACGGGCGGATGGATTGTTACCTGGGACACTTGATTAAGTAAAACCAGAGCTTTGGGCCCAGGGGAGCAGAGGCCGGACAGGGCTGAGGAGGAGGGCAGGGGTTATGTAAATACTGGCTGAATAGCTGGGTTTGTGCATTGATTAGATAAGGGCTAAGAAGCTGAAACCCAATGAATAACAATTGACCTTCCAGGCTCCTAATGGCCTGATTTGAAAGTCTGAGGCAGGACGGCCTGGCACGGGGTGAAGGGCAGATTTCCCCTGTGGGTCTGTGGCTACTGAGATAATGCCTGGTGACAAGGAGGCTGAAGTGCAGGGACCGTGGAGTCTGAATGCCCCTCCACAGGCGAGTCCAGGCCTATCTGCCTTTGGTCCTGTCCTCAGCAGAATACCATGGCCGTCCAACAGATGGGGAGTTTAAAATCCTGAGGAAGCTTAAGTCAAAATTTGCAGATTAACAAAATCCTAGGCGAACATTTGCAAGGATCAGAAACACTGTGAACAGACATCTGTAGGCTTGAAAGTCAGTCCTGGGGGCAAAGAAATGCAGGGGACTCCAAGTCCTGGTGGGTGTTGGGGTCTTTACGTGAGTCACCTTTGGGGCTTTGTGGGAGGAGCCGACCTCGTCTTCACTTCTTGGGAGCAAACCAAGGCCCAGGGAGGTTAAACAACCTCTCAAGTGTCCGCCACTACTGAGAGGCAGAGCCAGGATTCAAGTCCATGTCTGCTTGAAGTCAGCACCCATGGGCAGGAAGGAGGGACGGGACCAGCTGAGCACGTTGGTTTATTCCTGAAGTCTCTTCCAGACCCTAATCTTCAACAACCCACGAGTGGTCCCGCATCAGAGCAGGGGCAGCTTGCTGAGACTAACTCCGGGACCTGAACCGTGTCCCCCCGAGATTTCTGTGTGGAGGCCTTGATTCCCAGTACCTCGGAACGCGACTGTGAAACCCCGGGGGTGAAATACCTGGCTGAAACCAAAATCAGTCAAAGGGAGAAATAAAGTTTCAAACTCATTTATTGCTTACAAACTGCGGTAGGGGCCGTTTCTCTCTCCTGCTGCAGCAGAAGTAAGAGAGGCCTCCCCAAACCTCTCAGGGTCAGATAAGCCCTCGGTCACCCAGGTAATTACCTAACTGATAGGGAGATGCACTACTTCTCTCCACCCCTTGGGAACGCCTGTTCTTCTGGAGACGCACTAACGCTAGGGGAGAGATTCCGAAAATCCTTCAATTTGACCCACAGTGACTGTATTTGGAGGCAGGGTCTTTAAAGAGGTGGTTAAGGTAAAATGAAGTAATTACTGTGGCCGTAATCCAAGATGACCTGTGTCCTTACAAGGAGAGCTGATGAGGACACAGACACACGCACAGAGAAGACCGTGCGAGGACACGGGGAGCAGACGGCGCCCACACGCCGAGGAGAGCGGCCTCGGGAAGAGCTGCCCTGCCCACACCTTGTTCCAGAGCCTGAAGGGTCTCTGCCGTGGCTTTGCTGCTGGGGATTTCGTGAGCCTCCACATGGTATTTTTTAAATCCATCAAAGATACCTCCAGTACCATGGAACCTTCCAGAGGGTTACATGGCCCAAGAAGCCTGGACCTGTTGCATGGTTCTTCCTTGCTCAGTGACCCACTCAAGACTGGTAGCCTTCCATGTCACCGAAAAGTGGGTCAGAAAATGCTGCTTCTAATGCCTGCACAGCCCTGCCAAGCACCGTGCCCACTTCCTAGGGGTGAGACAGGCCTGTTGCAAGAGCCTGTCCTTTCCCTTGGACAGTACTCCCTGGAGAGAGAGATGGATTTGGGAAAAATTCTCCTTGTCATCTGGTCTTTGTATTTCCGCCCTCTATCTGGAGGATACCTGGTATCAGTGTCAGCTCAGATCTGTATCTCACAGTCCTGGAGTGTCTGTCTAGACCCTTTCCCCAGGACTTATTGACTTTAGAAAACAACCTGTGATCCCTTTGGGAAAGGACTGGGACAACTTTACTAAGTACACTTGTGACAATGTGGCCGAGTCTTTCCTCGAGGGGATCCGGGCTTCAGGCAGGCTTCCGGATCTAGATCTGTGAATGATTTAGATCTGCAAAGTGAATAAAGGACCAGCTCTCAATCTTTTTAGTTCAAGTGAGGGCACGCAAGTTGACCGTCCACCTATGTTGTGCCTGACACCACCATGTGTAGTAGCCATCACCACACAGCCTTACCAGTTGAAGCCCCTTGGTTGCCATTATGGTCTTGGGAAACTACGTCCACTTTTCCTTTGAAATTTGAGGGTCCCCTGGCATGTGCAATTGCACGAGTCCATTATCCTCACTGATACCAGGGAGCCCACTTCTGTGACATCGTCTCTTACTGTTAACTCTGTTCCGAAAAGTACAGCCACCTCCAGGCTTTTCAAAGATGTCAGTGTCGCCATCACTCCTTATAATCTGAGCAAAGGCCGTGTTCCGTAGGCTCTCCTGGGGAATACGGACAGGATGGCTTCTCAAGTCTTACTTGACAACATCCACTCTCACCTCCTTAGCTCCCTGAGCTCGTTGACAATTTCCTTGATACTACGAGAAGGAAGTTGATTTCTCTGTCTCACTGAATGTAGGTTTTCTTAAGGTGGCATCTCAACAGATTTTTAGGACTGGCTCTAGGTACCCTCGTCAGAACACTGGATCCCAGTTTACACATCAGGTCTCCCATGTCGGGTTAAGTTCTCCCCAACCAGACGTATATCTCCCCGATCCAATTTCAATACATTCAGAATTATTTCCACATCTTGTCCCAGTTCTTGATAGTATTGGTTAGCTGGGGCTGTAATTCCTTTGACACGTAACCAGGGCCTGTACTTTCTCACCCAGGTGACTTCTGCCCTGGAGTCAATGAGGGGAGGTAGGAGCAAGTCTTGAGAACAAGTACCACCATGCAAGTCACCTGCTTCAGGAAGGTATTTTGCTCAATTTCCAGGCAAATATATACCCTTTTCTAGAAAGGAGGATTGAGCTCCTGCTGGTCGTTCATTGGATTCAGGATAATTCAGGGGCTCAAGACTAGAGGCTCATCCACACAAATAGTCTTGTTATTTAGGTCCTGGTGTCCCACATTTTTTTTTCTCACCATAGCCCTAACTTTGAACTAGGGGACCTTTAAGTCTTTGCATGAAGTCTTCTCTGTAGACATGATGGCTCTACCGTGTTGAACCATGTTTATGTGTTTATGATTTGATCCTGGGCCTGATTTTCTACTCAGTATGTCCCATGGCTTCTGGAGGCAAGAGCCGTCTTACGAGCTGCCACAGAGGCCTTCTGACTGTCATGGTACCCCTTGAGTGGGCAGCTGGCTGCCCTAAGTTAATTATTTTCTTTTTAAAAAAGACCCCCAGGGCAGTTCAAAGCAGTCAACATCTTCTGTAATTCTTACAATTTTTACCGCCACATTCAACTCCAATAGCTTTTTTATCTTCACCTCATTCCAATTACCGACAGATGAAACCAGTTCATCTTTCATCATTAAGTGTGGTACTAATTGTAGTTTTTTTTCATAGGCAACCTTTACCTCACTGGAAATACCCATGCATTCCTAGTTTTCTGAGAGTCACTGTCAGGAATTGATGCTGGATTTTCATCAGATGTTTTTTCCATGTCAATGGATACCATCATATAGTTTTTTTTTATTGGTTCTTTTATGTATTGTTGGAAAGTATGTTTCTGCAAAGAGATGTTAAGGCCTTGAGACCAGGGGCTGCATCATACTTGTATTTTTTGCCCCCATATCCAGCCATCCCTTTGCTAGAGCTTTGCCACACTCACAGTTTAAATGCTCACTACACACTAGACTGTACCTACCAATGTCATCTGTTACTTCATCTAACTCCTCATCTAATATCCTTTTTGAAGGGATGTGTGTTTCGTCCGAGCCACCTTGCAGGGAGACAGTTTTTGAAGTTGATGTAAGAGAAAGTGGACTCTCCTGGGGGCGTGTGTACTTTCTCTCAACCGGATGTTCAAATGAGCTTTTAGAATTTCCCAGAAGGCAAAATAGGAGGTGACCCGAGGGACCTGCCATCTCTGGGGACTGTGGACTGTGGCCTGTGCCCCGAGGAATGTGTGCACGGAAGAGGAATGCAGTGGGACAGGGTGCGCTCCCACGAGGGAATGGGCTGGTCTTACATCCCTGTAGGATTTCTCTGTTAGGGCAGTTGGTGCCAGACTGAAGCCAGTCTCTAGGCAAGAAATGACCTCATTTGGCTGCAAGGTGATGTGCAGGAGAGCAGCACAAGAGGCTGGCCTGGCTTGGGTTTCAAGGAGAGATGCCTCTGCCTATCCATAGCTTCCCACCTCCACCTCATCGTTCAAGGCTCCCCTCCTATCTGGATCTCCCAGCTTGAGCCACCATTTGCCCTACATTTCTGCAATTCTGACACCAGTACTGCACTTCGGTTCTGGCACCAGCCACCTGGAGTTAGAGCAGACCCCACAGATGAAAGGGGCTTGAGGAAGGGGTTAAAGATGGCGGCATGAGAGGTGAAACACAGGCTTCCTCCTAAAACCACGTATAATACGAAAATATAATTGATACAACTAATCCTGAAAGAGCAGAAGGAAAGAGGACTGTGCCAGACTGCATACACCTGGAGAAAAGAGCAGACCTCACAGAACAGGGTAACGTACCAAAGCTGTGGCCCGGCAGGACCCAAGCCCTTCCCCCAGCCTAGGTCACCTGCGGGAGGAAGAGAAACAGAGCAGGGAGGGAGTGGAGGCCTGGGACTGCTGAATACCTAACTCCGGAGATCTGCCTCTGGGAGCACAAACCTACAATTCATGGTGCTTGCATGATACTCTTGTGAGTAGGGGGTTGGAAAGCTAGGACAGGCAGAATTCCTGGACAGACTGAGATTCCAGCTGCTTGTGGAAAGCAGGGATCCATACCCAGCTGCTCAGGGACAAAAGAGAGGCGGGCAGTCTGAGAGACTTCCTAACAAGGAAGCCCTTAGCAAGAGGGCTGCTAAAGGAGCAAGGATTGCACAGAGCTTACTGCTCAGGAGAAAGGACAGGCAGACAAACTTTCCAGGTGCACTCTGCCTAGCAGGTTGGGAGCTGTCACGATCTTCAGGTGCTCCAGCTCCCTGGCTGCCTACACAGCTCCAAGAACCCCCTCCGTGACAGCAGCCTACTGTGCCTTTCTCCTGGCCAGCCCCACCTGGCTTGCAAACTGGCAAACCCTACCCTGGCGTTAGGCCAGCCAGAGGGAAGATCTGTCTACAGCAACTGCAAATGCAAAGCATAGAGGCTTGTACCTGTGTGCTCGGCCCACTGGTTCAGGCAGTGCAGACAGGCATAGCAGCCGGGAAGCAGGAAACAGCCCTTTCCTCCCCGGAGGCAACAATACCACTCCCCTACAATCCCCGCATTGCTTCAGGGGCTGAGCAGCTCCAGAGAGTAGAGCTTCTGGGCACTAGAGGGCGCCATACACAAATATGAAACGCCAGAGGAACCTGGTCCAGAGTAAAATTATGAACACAACTCCTGAGAAAGATTGAAATAACATTGACCTCATGACTCTTCCTGAAAGGGAGTTCAAAATACAAATCATTAACATGCTCATGGAGGTACGGAAAGATATTCAAGAACTCAGGAATGAACTCCGGTCAGAGATCCAATTGTTGAAGAGCACAATGGAGGGTATTAAAAGCAGATTGGATATGGTGGAGGAGACGATAAATGAAATAGAAACTAGAGACGAGGAATACAAAGAAGCTGAGGCACAAAGAGAAAAAGGAATCTCTAAGAATGAAGGAATATTGAGAGAACTGTGTGACCAATCCAAACGGAACAATATTCGCATTATAGGGGTACCAGAAGAAGAAGAGAGAGGAGAAGGGATAGAAAGTGTCTTTGAGGAGGTAATTGCTGAAAACTTCCCCAATCTGGGGAAGGAGATAGTCTCTCAGGCCATGGAGGTGCAGATCTCCCAACACAAGGTACCCAAGGAAGACAACAGCAAGACATATAGTCATTAAAATGGCAAAGATCAAGGATAAGGACAGACTATTAAAAGCAGCCAGAGAGAGAAATAAGATCACATACAAAGGAAAGCCCATCAGGCTATCATCAGACTTCTCAACAGAAACCTTACAGGCCAGAAGGGAGTGGCATGATGTGTTTAATGCAATGAAGCAGAAGGGCCTTGAACCAAGAATACTTTATCCAGCAAGATTATCATTTAAATTTGAAGGAGGGATTAAACAATTTCCAGAGAAGCAAAAGCTGAGAGAATTTACCTCCCACAAACCATGTCTACAGTATATTTTGGAGGGACTGCTATAGATGGAAGTGTTCCTATGGTTTAATAGCTGTCACCAGAGGTAATAAAACCACAGTAAAGAAAGTAGAACAGCTAATTACTAAGCAAATGCAAAAATTAAAATAACTATCTCCAAAGTCAATCAATGGATAAACAAAGAGTACAGAATATGATAGGGAGAAAAAAGCAGGAGTTGCAGTACTTGTATCAGACAAAATAGACTTCAAAACAAAGAAAGTCACAAGAGACAAAGAAGGACATTGCATAATGATAAAAGGGTCAATCCAACAAGAAGATACAACCATTATAAATATCTATGCACACAACACAGGGGCACCTACATATGTGAAACAAATACTAACAGAATTAAAAGGAGAAATAGAATACAATGCATTCATTCTAGGAGACTTCAACACACCACTCACTCCAAAGGACAAATCAACCAGACAGAAAATAAGTAAGGACACAGAGGCACTGAATAACACAATAGAACAGATGGACCTAACAGACATCTACAGAACTCTACACCCAAAAGCAGCAGAATACACATTCTTCTCAAGTGCACATGGAACATTTTCAAGAATAGATCATACACTAGGCCACAAAAAGAGCCTTGGTAAATTTAAAAAGATTGAAATTGTACCAACCAGTTTCTCAGACCACAAAGGTATGAAACTAGAAATAAATTATGCAAAGAAAATGAAAAATCCCACAAACACATGGAGGTTTCACAACATGCTCCTAAATAACCAATGGATCTATGACCAAATAAAAACAGAGATCAAGCAATATATGGAGGCAAATGACAACAATAATTCAACACGGCAAAATCTGTGGGATGCAGCAAAGGCCATGCTAATAGGAAAGTATATTGCAGTACAGGCCTACCTCAGGAAAGAACAATCCCATATGAGCAGTCTAAACTCACAATTAATGAAACTAGAAAAAGAAGAACAAATGAGGCCCCAAGTCAGTAGAAGGAGGGACATAATAAAGATTAGAGCATAAATAAATAAAATCGAGAAGAATAAAACAATAGAAAGAATCAATGAAAGCAGGAGCTGGTTCTTTGAGAAAATAAACAAAATAGATAAACCCCTAGTCAGACTTATCAAGAAAAAAAGAGTCTACTCACATAAACAGAATAAAAAATGAGAAAGGAAAATCACTATGGACACCACAGAAATACAAAGAATTATGAGAGAATACTATGAAAAATTATATGGTAACAAACTGGATAACCTAGAAGAAATGGACAACTTTCTAGAAAAATACAACCTTCCAAGGCTGACCCAGAAAGAAACAGAAAATTTGAACAGACCAATTACCAGCAACGAAATTGAACTGGTAATCAAAAAACTACCCAAGAACAAAACCCCTGGACCAGATGGCTTCACTACTGAATTTTATCAAACATTTAAGTGAAGACCTAACACCCATCCTCCTTAAAGTTTTCCAAAGAATAGAGAAGAGGGAATACTTCCAAACCCAGTCTAGGAGGCCAGCATCACTCTAATACCAAAACTGGGCAAAGACACCACAAAAAAAATAAAATTACAGACCAATATCCCTGATGAACATAGATGCAAAAATACTCAACAAAATATTAGCAAACAGAATTCAAAAATACATCAAAAAGATCATCCATCATGACCAAGTCAGATTTATTCCAGAGATGCAAGGATGGTACAACATTCGAAAATCCATCAACATCATCCACCACATCAACAAAAAGAAGGACAAAATCCACATGATCATCTCCATAGATGCTGAAAAAGTATTTGACAAAATTCAACATCCATTCATGATAAAAACTCTCAACCAAATGGGTATAGAGGACAAGTACCTCAACATAATAAAGGCCATATATGACAAACTGACAGCCAACATTATACTTAACAGTGAGAATCTAAAAGCTTTTCCTTTTTAAATCGGGAGCAAGACAAGGATGTCCACTCTCCCCACTTCTATTCAACATAGTTCTGGGGGTCCTAGCCACGGCAATCAGACAACACAAAGAAATAACAGGCATCCAGATTGGCAAGGAAGAAGTTAAACTGTCCTATTGTACATAAAAACCCTAAATAATCCACTCCAAATCTACTAGATCTAATATCTGAATTCAGCAAAGTTGCTGGATACAAAATTAATATGCAGAAATCTGTGGCATTCCTATACACTAACAATGAAATAGCAGAGAGAGAAATCAGGAAAACAATTCCATTCACAGTTGCATCAAAAAGAATAAAATACCTAGGAATAAACCTAACCAAGGAAGTGAAAGGCCTATACTCTGAAAACTACAAGACAGTCATGAGAGAAATTAAAGAAGATACCAATAAATGGAAACACATACTGTGCTCATGGATAGGAAGAATTAATATTGTCAAAATGGCCATCCTACCTAAAGCAATCCACAGATTCAATGAAATTCCTATCAAAATACCAACAGCATTCTTCAACAAACTAGAGAAAATCATTCTAAAATTCATATGGAACCACAAAAGACCCCGAATAGCCAAAGCAATCCTGAGAAGGAAGAATAAAGCTGGGGAGATTTTGCTCCCCAACTTCAAGCTCTACTACAAAGCCACAGTACTCAAGACAATTTGGTACTGGCATAAGAACAGACCTATAGACCAATGGAACAGACTAGAGAGCCTTGATATAAACCCAAGCATATATGGTCAATTAATATATGACAAAGGAGCCATGGACATACAATGGGGAAATGACAGCCTCTTCAACAGCTGGTGTTGGCAAAACTGGACAGCTACATGCAAGAGAATGAAACTGGATTATTGTTTAACCCCATACACAAAAGTAAACTCAAAATGGATCAAGAACCTGAATGTAAGTCATGAAACCATAAACTCTTAGAAGACAACATAGGCAAAAATCTCTTGAATATAAGTATGAACAACTTCTTCCTGAACGCATTTCCTCCAGCAAGGGAAACGAAAGCAAAAATGAACTCATGGACTACATCATTCTAAAAAGTTTCTGTACAATAAAGGACACCATCAACAGAACAAAAAGTCATCCTACAGTATGGGAGAATATATTTGTAAATGACATATCTGACAAGGGGTTAACATCCAAAATATATAAAGAACTTACACGCCTCAACACCCAAAAAACAAATAACCCGATTAAAAAATGGGCAGAGGTTATGAAGAGACAGTTCTCCAAAGAACAAATTCAGATGGCCAACAGATATATGAAAAGATCCTCCACATCACTAATCATCAGGGAGATGCAAATTAAAACCACAATGAGATATCACCTCACACCAGTGAGGATGGCCAACATCCAAAGGACTAAGAACAACAAATGCTGGCGAGGATGTGGAGAAAGGGGAAGCCTCCTACACTGCTGGTGGGAATGTAAGCTAGTTCAACCATTGTGGAAAGCAATATGGAGGTTCCTCATAAAACTAAAAATGCAAATACCACTTGACCCAGGAATCCCACTCCTTGGAATTTACCCAAAGAATACAACTTCTCAGATTCAAAAAGACATATGCACCTGTATGTTTATCGCAGCACTTTTTACAATAGCCAAGATATGGAAGCAACCTAAGTGTCCATCAGTAGATGAATGGATAAAGAAGAGGTGGTACATATACACAATGGAATATTATTCAGCCATAAGAAAGAAACAAATCCTACCATTTGCAACAACATGGATGGGGCTGGAGGATATTATGATAAGGCAGAGAAGTACAAATACCAAATGCTTCCCCTCATTTGTGGAGTATAAAAACAAAGCAAAACTGAAGGAACAAAATAGCAGCAGACTCAGAGACTCCAAGAAGGGACTAGGTTACCAAAGGGGAGGGGTGTGGGAGGGCAGGTGGGGAGGGAGAAGGGGATTGAGGGGTATTTTGTTTAGTACACATGGTGTGGGACATCATGGGGAAAACAGTGTAGCCCAGAGAAGGCAAATAGTGACTCTGTGGCATCTTACTACACTGATGGACAGTGACTGCATTGGGGTATGAGTGGGCACTTGATAATATGGGTAAATGTAGTAGCCACATTGTTTTTTCATGTGAAACCTTCATAAGAGTGTATATCAATAATTCCTTAATAAAAAAAAAAAGAGGAGGGCATCAGTACAGGTTATTTCCTGATACAAAAACACTGTATACAATTATAAAGTAGAATGTGAAAAGTCTGTATTTTTACCTTCTGGGAAAAAGTGCACGCAGTATAGCCTTATCTCTTTCCAATCTTGTCTGCCCACAAGTGCATCACTCAGTCTGTTTATATGTTCAAATATATTCCTTTAGATTGTTTTTCTCAGTAGAAGCAAAGTCAGATTTTGTATTAAAAAAAAAAAAGAAAGAAAGAAAAGAAAGGGCCTAGTCCACAAGGGGGCTGGTCTCCTTTCTGACCGATCGGGATCAGGTTCCCATGATGCCCCTGTGGTGTGACAACTTGCTAAAATGATGCACAGAACCCTAGAAAGCACTATCTGTATGATCACAGTTTTATTGTAAAGGATACAAATCAGAAACAGCCAAGTGAAGAGGTACAGAGGGCCAGTCAAGTTCTGGAGGGTCGCAAATGCAGAGCTGCTCTGTTCTCTCCCCAAGGATCAGGGCACACCTGCATCCCAGCAGATCCATGTGTTCACCGACAAGGGACCTCCACCTTCAGCGTCCAGAGTTACTGGTGTTTTCATTACAAAGGCATGACTGATCGAATCATTGGCCATGTGACTGAACTCTATAACCAGCCCCCTACCAGTCTCTGGAGGGTGGGAGGTTGGGCTGCTTTCAGTGGCTCCAAGTTCCAACCCTCTAATCAATCACATGGTCGGTCTTTCTGTCATGACTGGCCCATCCTGAAACTATCTAAGGCTTCCCACCATGAGTCACCTCATTCGCATAAATTCAGATTCATGAATAATGAAGACACTCCTATTCTTGAGAAATTGCAAGGATTTAGAGTCCTCCTCCCAGGAACCAGGGACAATGGCCAGTCAAATTCTTTTTCTGTGATACTAGCGCTTAGCCTTCCTGTTTTGTTTTCCAGATTCTAACTCATGCATCAGCCATGAGCTTGAGGGAGTCATGATATCCTCCACAGAGGGGGACAACCCCAGCTACCTCCACGTCCTGGTCACTCAGGGAGCCTGACGTGGTACCGGAGGAATGGAGAGCTCCGAGATCCAGTGGCTATACCCGGGTGAAGTGCTGTGTGGACCTCGCTGGCCACTGGTAGGAGCTGCTCTGCTCCTCAGGGTCTTTACCTTGGGACCCAGATTCATGGAGGACCTTATCAGAATGCGGCAAGCCCTGCGGCCGAGGGAAAGAGCCTAGACATGCAGCAGAGATTCAGAAAGGTAAACGACCGTGCCCAGGCCGAGAGCGGAGAAGAAGAGCAGAAGGGTGCCAGAAGCCAGGAGGAGGCGAGGGTGAGGAGGAACCTTTAGCCCCCTGACCTCGCAGGTGCGAGCCCTTGCGGGTCTAGCCTGGTAACACGGGCGTGCCGACCCACGAGGTCAGCAGGACCCAGTAGAATGTTATTTGCAGGATGGTGCTACAGGTCTTATCACACTTCCTGGGCCCCCAGCCGGCGGGGGAATACAGGGAGAAGAGCTTTCTTCATCTCATAAACAATCAGCCACCAACGAACCAGCAGGCAGACCTCTTAACTTGAATCCTGTGTTAATAGAAAGCTGGGAGGACTTTGACCATGCAGCCTCTTTTGCATAACTGATTTCAATGCACTATTGTTTGCTTACCTGTTTGTCTCATAATGGAAATGATTTGTGGGCCGGGCTGGGCAAGAGATCATATTTAGAGGTTTCCTGGGTTGGATCTCCATATGGGGCATGAATGAACACTTGTGGTAAGGCACAGAGTACGTGGTAAATGGATTTAATTAGCTTCAAGGATCTGAGCCAGCGTTGCACAGGGTAGTGATCTCAGGTGTGGGCACCTGCTGCTTCCCTGGCTGGTCAGAAATAGTCACATTTTGTACTTACAAAGCTCAAAGGCGTTTGCTGTGGTGAGGCCAGGGTCGAGGCGGGGAGGCTGGGGGCCAGCTGTGTCTAATGCATTTCCGCTTTTGCCATGAGCCTGGACACATTGTGACACGTCCGGAAGATTTACCAACTTTTCAAGGCCAGCATTGGGGTGCGGGCACGAGTCACAGCTAATGAGGTAGGAAGTTTATAATGCTCCTGAGAGGAATTCTAAATACCAAGCCACCTTCCAGGGAGAATCAGAGATGCTCTTTTCCCTTTCTCAGCCGTGGCAGTGAACAGACCATAACTGTGTGTAGGAGACTTCCAGAGATTCTGTGAGCTGTGGGGTTCCCCGCAGGCCACCCCTTCCTGCGTTCATCCTGCTGACGTCTAAGAGAACCTGAGAGGCAGGGGATGTTCCACATGCAGGGGTGGCTTTGAGATTCAGTCCTGGCCGTGGTGCCACAGCGACGATGTGACCCACTGGACCCTTGACGTTTGGCCATTCGCTTTCTCCCTTTATGCCCCCTGGAGCCTAGCTGCTGACGTACAGCCGGGAGAAGGGGTGGGCCAAGGTGAGGGCAGAGACAGGCGGGGAGCAGAGCTCCCACGGCCCCCACCCCTGGGCCGGACTAGTGCATGGGGAGCCTCCTCACTCAGCCTTCCTCTGCCCCTTGTGCACTGACCCCTCTCCTGAGCACGGCTAGGCTCCCTGCGCTCTCATCGGTGTTTTATTCTTAGCTGTCATGTTTGTTGAAAGCCTTTATTCTTCCTCTGACATTGGTTTTCCAGATCAGTCCGAGGGTGGGCCTCATGCTTCTGTCTAACTTCCCAGGTTTTGTTTTCTACGAGAGCAAACATAAGTGTTAAAAAGACTGAACTGTATAAAGGACTTCTCAGTCATTCATAGAGGTTCTCATCAGGCTAGAAAAAAACCGGTAGGGCCTCAGTGGGTGGAAAAGGTTGTCCTCTGTCCATCAGAGGACAGGAAATGATGGTTACATCATCTCCAAATGCTAAAGGCTGGGGAATCCTTCTCAGTTTTTTATACCAGGCCACCTAGCCCAAAACTATGGAGTGGTATAAAGGATGGGAAGATGCACGTGTCCGTCCCTCCAAGTCTTTTCTACATATGCTTCTAGACTGCTTGTGCATCCATGCTCCCTTTCTCATTTGATCTCTAGGCTAGGCTATTTTGTTATTCATCTGAATAAATCTAATCTATCCCTTATGTCAACCCCCTTCAACGCACGTTACCCATCCACGAAGTATGTGCCGACAAGTTCAAGACATTTAACTGAAACCTTTCTTAATCATCAAGCATCTGCTTTGGGTTCATTGGGAAGATTCAACATATTTGGATGGGGCAGGTGTTAGGACTGGGGATCAACCACGTGGCTTTGGAAACTCCAGGTGGGTCTGGGTCCGAGGGCTGCTCCAGACGGGCCGAGGATGCCCCCACGGCCCCCCGGCACCCCATCCCTCAGAAGGCTGTTTCTCACGCTGGTCAGTTTGCATGTTAAGAATGCAAATATCTGGTCATGACTCGTTCTGCCCTGTCCCCATTTTGAGAAGCCCTCAGCTCTGGGGTCCCCCCGTTAAGGATTATGTTTATTGGAATGAACTTTGAGGAGACTGTTGCCTTTGTCATCTGTCTAACCTAGTTATCAGAATACAGCCCACCTTTCCCTTTCCCACACACCCTCCTCTGTTGAAATTGCTTCTCTCATTTCCTGCTCTGCTGCTAAGTTCCCTCAGGTGGACCTACACGTCCTCCTTCTGCTGGACCTCTCTTAGCCAAGGGAGCCAGAGACTCCGCTGTTTTGCAGGTCTTCTCACCTTACATCTGACTTGCAGAGAACACTGGCCTGCTCAGACCCTCCCATGCTTGCCTGAATTACCATCTAGGGAAGTAAGGCATCTCAAACAATTTTGACGATGACTTTTCAGTCTCCTTCAAGAATTCGTTCGGCTCTAGCGGCAACACATGGTGCCAAACAGCAGATGGAACACATTTCGCTTCTTCATCTTTAAAAACACCAAATGGTTCTTCCCTTATTTGATTTTTTAATCACACTGTTTCTCCATCTAGCCCGTGTCTGTTCTTTGCCTCCCAAATCTCCTTGCTGTGCTTGTCATGCAAATAGCCCCCCAAAAATGAACCCTTGGGCTTTCAAGAGAGCCATCCACATAGGGAGGACAAGCTGGCTTAAAGAATGGGCAACGTATTGCGTGCAGCATGTACCACTTCCAGACTGCGGCTTTGGATTCAGGAAAAGGAATATGCTGCAAAAAGGATGTGTGTTTTCCACCTAGGGCCACCCAGTGTGAACGGAAAACTTGCCTTCTTTCAGGATGGAGCTAAATCTCCCCAGCTTTGTAGTGTGGATAAAGCATAAAATTAAGAGTCCAACACGGAGAGGCACTGCCCAACTCTTGGACGCTCTGCGTGGCTTCTTTGTGGGGCCAGTTTCCATCACATTTTGATTTAAGGATCATTAGTCATGTCACACACATTTACAAAGTGGGGGTTGTGGATATAGCATAACACTTAACCCAAGGTAAAGACGCTCCAGCCCCTGTGACCCTCGGGGAGGAATGATGGAGAGACGGTCTCCCACAGGCTCGTTACATATTTGTATTCCAACAAGGGATATAACCGCTGAGAGAGATCCCATGGGGGGATACAAGGGCTCGGAAAAGGGGTACAGTACATCCTCCTGAGAACAGAGTAGCAGTGAGATCCGCATTGGAGACCCAAGGAAGCAGACAGGGAGGATTAATTTCCCCAGGATCAGTTTTACGAGTTGAATGTATGGGAGGCAACAGTGAAGCATTTTATAAACTTATCTGTATGACTCGAAATCATATTATTCACACGCTTCTACCATAGTGATATGTATTTTACTTAAAAAGGAAAACATGAGTGCTGTATCTCTGTAACTGATTATAAAAATAATTAATTAGGCCCTCTTCACCATTCTGTTGCTTACGACAGTTTCTTTTTTAGGTCAGCTTTTTGTCCACGTCCATTAAGAAATTATTAATAATATCTTACTAGATCACAATATTAATAATTTCTTAATGGAAATAGGAAGAAAGCTGGCCTAAAAATCACAGTATCCTGGGCATCAGAATGGCAAATACGGCTGCGATTACTCATCAACAAACCAACCTTCTGATCCTCAAAGAGGTTTAACTCTAGAGATTTAACTGTATCAAAGCTCCCTCCCGACCACACCTGAGAAGACGGCTCCGTGGGGCCTCCCTTCACCCTGACCTCCGTCCTGGGTCAAGGCTGTTGGTTCACAGAAACAACTGCTTAGCTGTTATCCCTTCTGAACATTACTCCTTCCCACTCGCAGGCTGCCAAGAGCCTTGGGGCCCCCCTTTGCCCTGGGACCATGTGCAGAAGAGCAGCTTTATTCCAGAGAGATCACCTTTCCCTGATTTCCTTGGGGGAGCCCTGGACTTTCCCCAGATGGCCAGCAGCAGCATTCTGAATTGCAGATGTGTGGCTCTGTCTCGTGGGGAATATGCTAAGGAAGACGGATGCAGGCCACTGCCCTAGAGTACCCAGCTGCTCAGGGGAGGTCCTCCCCAGGTAAGGAGGGTGCTATGGACTGACCTGTGCCCCCCCCCCCAAATTCCTAGGTTGAAGCCTGGGACACCTCCCTGCCCCCCACACAGGCCTGATAAGGACCAGGGAGGGAATTAGGTCTGGGGCCCCCACGATGGGTTTAATGTCTTTACGGGAAGGGGAGGAGACCCCAGAGCTCTCTCTCTCTGCCAAAGGAGGGCAGGCAAGAAAGCCGGGGAACAGGCGCTCCCGGACCTGAATCCGCCAGCCCGTCATTCAGGGCAAGGGCTGCATGAGTGCCGACGTCACGGCGGGGCTCCCAGGCCATCAGCTGCCTCCCTGCTTTCCCGCCCGGCTGCTGACAGGTGCCTGTTAAAGCCCCCAGAATGACATCTGCTTAGAAACCTGTGACGGAGATGGCGGTTCTTCCCAAGCCATGACAGGGAAGGGGACATTAGGGAGAGAGTCCTGAGGTCTCTTTAATAGTTCCCGGTTTGCTTCTAGATGGGCATGTTTCATACAGGCTGGAGTTTTCGGTACAGAGGCTTACCCCTCTCTCCTTTTTCTTAGCTTGCAAACCACATCGTGTTCTTGGATTTTTGCTCATCTGTGGGTTTGGATAAGCAAAGAGGAGCTGCCCTTTGTGGGATGTGGGCGAGCTCCCTGGCCTCACAGAGCAGCAGGAGGCCGGGCGGCGTTGTCGGGGGCTGGGGCAGTGGGGGGAGAGCAGTGGAGGAGGGCAAAGAGAGCGAGACAGCGGGGCCTTCAAGGAGGTGGGAGAGGAGTGGGAAGGCAAACCTTCAGGGGAGCGCAGGGTGCCGACTCCGGCTGCTGGCAGCCCGGTCCCCCTGCACGTCCTTATGCACCAGGGCAGTACCTGCCGGGGGCGGGCGAGCAGGTGAGGTAACCTGTGTGAGAAGCTCGGCCCTCATCCCAGCTGCTCTCACGGAGCTAAGTGTGCACCCCCTTGAGCACAGGAAGGGGGTGCTGGGGGCAAGGCGAGTCCCTTCCCAGGAGGCGAAGGTTCTGGTTTACGGCCCTTCCCTGAGAGCGGCGGGGACCGGGGCACCTCCCTGCCCCACGCACAGGCCTGATAAGGCCCACTTCTTAGGTGGGCTGAGGGTAGTTTCTCTCCAGACCCTTTGCTTTGCCTTTCTACTCCATGAGCTGCCAACACAGAGAGAGCTGGCTCCCACCACCAGGCTGAAAGGCTGGCCCAGGGGCTTCCAAGTCCTTCCCCATCTCAGGTTGCTGCCCAAGGGGGACATGGCACTTCTGCTGCTCATTGAATCCTCCCAACATCCCTCGAGCTGGCATCATTTCATTCCACCTCACAGAAGAGAAACTGAGGCTCAGAGAGTGTTATGTACCTCCTGGAAGGCAGAGGTCCTGCCGTGACCATGCGGAGCACCAGGCTTTGGCCCCAGTCGCTTTGTGCATCGGCAGTGCCCAGGTCCCCTGCACGGGGTCTGTGCAGGCTGCAGGCACAAGCTGCTCAGGGTCCAGGGATCCCATGTGTCTGAGTGACATCACCTTGGCCCACCCATGCACACGAGAGCTGGGTAAGAGCCAGAAATGCCTCTCAGCCACAGGGATGCCTTTGGTGTCCTTAATGAATGGGGTGGGGGGAGTTTGGAATAAGAATCCAGTTTGGCAAAAGTTTGCAGGGCATTCTCTGCAGGCCAGGGCCATGTGTTTTGTGCTGGCATTCAAACTTAACAAGACACAGTCCCAGTCCTGAGGGACCCCCGGGCAGTAAGGCAGTCAGCCTAGTAACAGAAGAGCAACTCGTCTGCCAGGGGGCAGGGGGCGGCCTCTCAGGGAGGTGACATTGGTTCTGCGTCTGAAGGGTGAGCGAGAGCCTCCTCCCCAGGCGACCTGGGGATCCTGGCAGCTCTGGTCCTGCCGCGGGTCCCTGGGACTCTACTGCCATTGGTTCCATCTTCCAGCTGTACAGACCTCGCTGAGCTTCTGCAGGGGGGCTTGCTTCTGCAGACACGGGTCCTGCCCGGAGGCAGCACCCTGTTACGGTGCTGTTTGACAGGCCAGAGCAGAGACTCAGGGTGGACTCAGGAGTCTCTGCCAGCTGGACCATGTGTCCCTAAAGAAGGCCCTGTTTATTCCCCGAATAGCGACTGAGCCCCTGCTGTAAACTCTGTGCTGTGTTAGGAGCTGGGGATGTGATGGTGTCCAAGACAGGTGAGGTCCTGGTCCTCAAGGGGTCACACGCCAGCATGAGGGGAGATGCATGCTTTGGGGTCAGGTTTTTGGGAGAGAACGTGGTTTTGGAGGGGAGCTGGGACAGGTTCTCATCTGAGGGGTAATAATGATCATGAGAGTCACAGATATTTCTGATATCCAATTGAGGTGTGTTAGATGGACTTTTGTGAAGTTTATAAAGCCCCTGTGAGGTGAGCCAAGTGGAGAGAGGATGAGGTCATTTGCCCAAGCTGCATAGATCCAGCACTTGGGAAACATTTTGTGCCTTCGATGGATAAAGGGAGACAGCCTACAATCTGAGGCTCACTGAAGGAGGATGGATAAGGCACCTTTGGGGGACACGCATCTGCCCTGTGTCAGCTACTGGAAATACAGAGGCGAAGAGTAAGTGGCTCTGCCTCAAGGGGCTGGGGGTGGGTGGATCCGAAAGACAAGACCACTGATCCAATCAGTGGGCCCACGTGACCCGCCTCTAGCCTCTCGGGGCTTGGATGTACTGCCTCCTCTGTCACCTGTCACCGTCAGAACCCCCCGACCCATGTCCTTGTGCATATGGCTGTTTCCCATCTCTGGTCCCCACACTCCCAGGACATGACATGGTGACCGCACACAACTCACTCTTCATCACTGCATCCCCACGAGTTTGGTGCGTACTGAGATGGCAATAAATATCTTTCAACAAATTAAATAAGTAAAAACAAATACATAATTACAGCCGTCCGTGAGTGCTAGAAAGAAATAAGCAGGTCCCGTAGGAGAGAGAACATGATGGGAGACAGATAGGGAAGGGCTCAAAAAAGCCATGTGAGCTGGTGATGCCTCAAGGCCGAGGGGTCCTTTGAGATTAGAGCGGCGTGCGTATGCGGGTGTGTCCAGACAAGAAAACAACTGGCTCAGCCCTTTGGCTATCTCCCTAAGATTCTGAGTCTTCATGTGTGAAACAAAGGGGTGCTAGATGACCCCTAAGCTTGCGTCCAGCTCTGTCATCCAAGGATTCTCTCACAAGCTGAATCATGATGCAAAGCCAGGTGCTCTAGAAAAAGCCCTTAGTCTTCAATAAACTGTGTCCTGCTGAACTGCTCATGAGGAGAATTCAGTCCATGGCCCCCATGCCAGTGAGCTCACAATGGAAGCTCTTCTCTGCTGGAAGGGAATGCCTGTCCTTGGGGTTGTGGCCAGAGTAATTGCAAGTGGCACCTGACCAGCTCCTACCTGTGACTGTGTCCACGTGGACTGCCCTGCCCGCATCAGAGGTCAGGGGGTGAGCCCTTAAGGCTGAGCCACCTCTAACTCCAGCTGGCCAGGACTTTAATCTCACCCTGCTTTCTGTGATGGTCATTGTTTCAACAAAGTGTCCAAATGTTTTTCAAACCATGAGAATATAATGCAGTGGCACATCTCTTCTCCAGAGGGCACTGGTTTTGTGACCAACCAAAACACCAGTTAGTAAAGCCAAAGGCTTCCAGGGACCCTGAGCAAATGTTCTCATCTTCACGCAGGGACAGGAATCCATCCCTCACACCCTCACTCAAGGATGTGTCTGCTTTCACCCATATGCCACGCTGACGGGCGCAGCATCTTCCCCAGGCCTGCCCTCCCTCCCCGAGAGCTGCGTCTGCTCCACCCCGCCCTCCGTGCACCTCCATCACACCCATTCACTCCCATTCAGTCCCGTCTCCGCTCCTGAGGACCCCCGCCTCGCCTACATCACCCTGGTGGTCTTTCCACGGAGCTCCCTCCCCCTCGCCCCTCAGCTCTTCACCCCTCAGCAGCCGACAGAACTTTCTAGACTGCACATCTGAGCAGTATTTCCAAATCACACAGCGCTCTTTCATTATCCTGATAAAAATCCCAATTTCTTCACATGGTTTCCAGGGTCTCCCGCAATCAGGACTGTTGAAATAAATTTCCTAGGCCCATGACAGAGCTGCTTCTGCCCAGAGTGCCCAGCAGTAAACCAAGACTTGGATCACTTCTGTGTCCCTGTGAGACAGTGACCATAGGCTTAGACGGAGTAGGGTGAGGTCCTCTGGAAAAAACAACAAGATAACCATGGCGAGATTTGCTTTGGCCTGCTAGGAAGCCCAACCTATTTTTCTAACTTTACCCAAGTGCTGCCTTCCTTCCTTCAGCCCTAAACAAATGATTTGTTGCAACTTGGGCAATGTAGCAAGCAAGCCCAAAACTACTGCAAGCCCCAAACAACATAGTAAGAAAAAAAAAACAACCAGGAAGGATTCCATCTTGAAACCCAATTAGTTAAAAAGTAAGACAATAACTCAGCCCACCTTGGGAGCAAAGCAGACAGCCTTGAGTGATCTGCTCCCAGACCAGGAAGCTGTTCTCCTGGGAGGGAATCAGAGCAGTCAAGTTCTTGTAAATAACCAGGAAGACTAATAGGAAACTTAGTGTTTCTTCAAAAGTATTTGGGACCGCTGAGCCGGTGTACATCCCTAGCCCTTTGTCTCTCAACTGCCTATAAAAGCCCCTAGACAACGCACCACCCCGGACTCTCTTGTCCCCTCCTGGCGTGAGCCGGGAGCTCTGTCCTTTCACTTTATCTCTAAATAAAAGCCTGTCCCTTGCTCTCCTACCTTGGGTGTTTGTGAAGCTCATTCTTTGGCTTCGGAAACAAGAACCCCGGCATCATCAACAAAACACTGGTCCAAACACTGGTGTCTTGTTTGCCATCAACTGGGGCCCTGGAAAGAAGACTGTCCTCAAAGATCTTGTCAAATCCTTCCACAACAACTTGAATGCCCCCATATTTACTCTCAAAGGAGGGCCCCCTTATGGACCCTTCCAGACTCGACAGGACTCTGACTAAATTCTGAAGCGTCCTCCAGGAGACCGATACCAGTTATTCCCTTAAATACCCAAGGGGGAACTAAATTTAAAATGAATGGAAAACCTTGCTAAATTCTGGAAGATTCCAAAGCTGCACACTCTATGTTAAACCCCAGTCACTCTGGAGCCTGCAGATTTGGGATCCTGGGAAAACTGGCAGAAGCTAGCAAAGGGTGAGAATTCTTACCGGTCAGCTCTCCCAGATTCGGGAGTCCCTGGTCAAGAGAAGTTGTCCCTTCCATTCCAAATTCACTCTTATGAATTTGTGAATTTGGGGTACCCATTGGCCGTTGGTACTTCCTTTCCTAGAGACAGCTATTTCCATCTAGTTTGTCAAGTTTTGTGTCCTGAGAGCTTGGCTTGGCTTTCTGCCTGCCTGGGCACCTAGGTTATAGGTTTTTGCGCACGCAGCTCAACTGTTAGATGGGGGGGGGGGGGTCCGAAAATACGACCCGTCAGAAGTGTGGGTGCCTTTCATTTGCAGCTAGGGTGCCACTGGTGCCAGCTCTCAGGGGAACTGTCTCTTTCAAGTTGGCTGTCTTTAGAAATGGCTTCAGATCTTGGGAGGGTAGCTTCTTTTCTGCGGGTGTTCGTTACTGCCAGGAATGTTTATTGCTTGTCTCGACTGAAACCTGACAAGATATTTGAAAAGGTTTAAAAAAAAAATTAGTTCTATGGTCAGAAGTCAGCCCATTTGGAAGCCGATATTCAGAACCTTATAGGAACTTTTTAAAGGGGCTTCTCCCCTGAGTTAAAATGAAACTATGTACCCAGAGGGAAAGAAAACACCCCAGAGACATATTGCTCTAAGCTTAGAGCATAGGAATCTTAATTTATATCTTACGTGAGGGTCCTCTCTCTGATATAAAGAAGCAAACTGGAGATAATGCAGTTGGATGGCGGGTGTCAGTGCCTTGATATATTCAGGTTTCAGACCAATTCTTTGAGGAATTAAAAACAACTCTCCTACAGATTGAGAACACGTACATCTTGTCTTACAAACTGAGTTTTCACAAGACTATAAGATACCCATCAATCCTTTTAACCAATCCCAAAACCTTCCTATTCATCTCAAATAGCTTGTTGATATTGTAAAATATCTGGCCTTATGAAAAGAAGTCCTTCTTGGAGGAACTTGTATTCTTTCTCTGGGCCTGAGATATAAATGTTCTATCTGCTCTTTTCTAGGAACTGAGGTAATTCTTATCAGAAGGAAAACATTGCTTATTTGGAACCAAGGCAAATGAAAAATCTTAAAAGTCTTTCCCACAAATATTAGTAAAATATTTAAGCTGTCGGAGCAGGTGACCTTAACTTAGTCCATCTGCCAGAAACACAATTTGGATCCAACTGTTTTTTTGTAAACTAGTGAATTTTACATTATCACACCTGTCTCACGGCTCCATTTTTAAAACAAAAGCCATAGGATTCTCAGTTTGCATCTGCCTGTATGTTTATGCATGTCTATGTATGTGAACTATAAATGTGATATTTTTCTACCTCCTGTCGACATTGCCAAAATTAATTTGTAAAGAGTTCTATTTAGTTAGCTTAAAAAAGTTAAGCATTTTTATAAATCAACTATACACTCAGAAATGTGCAAAAAACCCAAATATTTTTCAAATTCACATAATCTAGGGTAATCTTCAGTCAGTAAATAAAAGCTAGTTTAAGTTTTTTGGTTTAATTAAAACAGGCATGTCTTTATCAATACTAAATATAATGCAAACATACAACTTTTATTCTACCTAGGTTTACTAGGAGACAAATGAGCTCATGCTATCTCTGTTCTAGAACTGTCCGCAAAAAATAAAACAAAACAAAATAACCTTGAGATGCTGGTTAGCTGCTTAAGTTCTCATGAAATGTTCATGAGTGATCCAAGCATAATTGTTAAAAACAAAAATAAAAGTGAAAGTGAGAAAGAAAGACTCCATTTTAAGTTAAACCTCCGTGTCCTGGGGCTTAAAGTTTGGAAGGTAAAATTCATAGAATGTCTTTCAAAAAAAATTACGGCAAGCCATTAACCACCATATGATCGACAATCAACTGACCATATCTTAAGGCAAAACAAAACCCTCTCAAGGATCAATGACAAGTCCCTGTTTTTGAAAGGAGAATCCTGACCTTGGGGGAGGAAGAAAATTTACAAACCTATTTTGTCTCAGTCTATCCTATAGAACCATCAAAGAAGGAGACCACTGACCATGTTTTGGGAAAGCCAAGCCAACATCCGCTGTCCATGGAGTGGTGTCTACCACCAGAGGCTGAATGACTGAGATAACATCATGAGAGAATTCACCAGGGCCATTGCTCCCACACCCTCTCACCCTCTGAAACTGCCTTTACAAGCCCTAGGCTCAACCCCTTCAAGGACCACAACATTCCTCTTTCTTGTTGGCTTGTACACAAGCTATCTCTAATAAACTTGGCCTGCTTTCTTTCTGGGAAGTTCAGCGTTCATTTCTATGACATTGAAACTCAAGAACCTGGTCTTCGGGGGCCCAGGAACAAAAGTTTATAAATGGTCTTTCCAGCATTAAATATGCTTTATGGTATGTCTACTTAAAAATAGTTTCCAAAATCTTTTTGGTAACTTGAAACCTTAACATACGAAAGTAAGTTAAATGATGGATATTTATTGGTAGTCAAGCTCATGTCCAAATATGATAAAATATTGAAGCATTAATTACTGAACATGGATTTATCCATTTTGGCTTTCCTTTTACAGAGGAACTAAAGATATCCGGGTCTATTAAAACACATGTTTTATGCTACATTGAAAAATTTACTGTGGGGAAGAATTATGAAATGTATTTATAAGTCTGCCAGTGCACTATTGCTTACTTTTTAGTTTTCTCTAGGAATTAAGGATTAATTAATTAATTAATCCTAAGGGTTAACAATTCTAACTAATATATGTAACTAACCCTACTAGAAATAGTTAGGGAAGCATCTCTAGGCAAGGAAACTAAAATGTGTTTTTGGTAAGAAAATGTATGAGGGTTGGAGATTTTTTGTTTGTTTAAGGGAAAAAGAAAGTAATTTTGTCTTAATGTAAAACAACTGATTATTTCAGAAGGAGAAAGAAGAAAATAGGACTAAACCTGAATGGATGTAAAAAGCTGTAGAAGTTTTGTGGAAATGGGAAAGGAATTTTATGCGTGGTGAGCCTGGGTACGCTTGGAGTGGATTTATTTAAGTTGAACAATTTGAGTTTTAATATAAAAAGTACATCGGTGCAATCATAAACACAGAGAAGAGACTGGTGTTACCATAGGGGAGGAGGGAAGGGGAGGTGGGTAATAGGTGAAGGGGAAAAAAATTAGTGAGAAATCTTGTATCTTGATTGGGATGATGGTTACGTGAGTGTATACACGTCAAAATTCATCAAGCCGCACACTAAGGTGTGTGTACTTTATTGTATGTACCTCAATAAAAAAAATTGTAAAAACAATTAGGACTTATTTCCCCTCTGTTAAAAGGACAAAGTTTTCTTGGACTGTTGGTGTATTCTTCATAAGAAAGTTCTTTGTGTTTTTCTCATTGTAGGTAATCTACCTGGAAAGCAAAGGCTTTGTGTCTTACCAAAATAATTTACTGTGTGTTCCATGGTCATATCAGTTCTTTGATTACTTAAGAAGACCCACTCTTCTGAGTATTAAAAGAGCTAAGTTTTGTTTACAGCTATGGAACCTTCTGTATTTGCCTTTAAAATTTGGCAAAGAATTGTCAATTTGGTTAAGTGGATATTTTTTACAAACTTCCCCAAAATCAAATTCTAAAGAGAGCCTTTTTGACTTCAAACTAATTTTGAGATTTTTTCTAGGGACTCTGGACCTTTGTGTGGACAGGCACGGGGTCAGGGTCTGGCTGGCTGGAGTGTGCGTGTGGAGCCTGGCAGAGGACCACACCCGCAGCCCCTGCATTTTCCAGGTGTTGGGGGACTGCTTCTCCTGTATCTGCTGTTTCTTAAAAATAACCCACTTAAGATAATCCTGATACTAGAGAGGCCTATTTTGGGGGGTGGCGTGCCCTGCGTGCCTTCAGTGGTTTCCACAGCAGGCATGGCAGGTGTGAGGGAAGGTATCAGAATCCCCAGTAGCTTTTCCAAAAATCTCACACTGTCCTTCTCTCTAGAGGGCATTTCAACACAGGGTGGAAGGAGAGAGGGGACGTAGGGGGCTCACACACAGGCACACAAAGGGCTCTCTCTCTCACATGCACACACATTCTTTCTTTTTTGAAGGAAAAAAGCTCCCTAGTCTGACCATCTCCTCCTTTAGCTGAGAAACACTGCACCAGACTAGTGGTTTCAAAGCATCCAGTTGTTTATCAGAATTCCTTGGGCCAGATGGGTGAAGAAGTCAGACGCCTGGGCCCCTCCTTAGACACACTCCCTGGGAACCCCTGGGGAGGGGCCTAGGAATCTGCGCTAACACATCTCCTGGGGCATTCCATGCTCAGAGGCTTTGGAGGTTGTTGGGCAACCTCCAGGTCCATGTTGAGGGCAGCTCTTCAGAGTCTCACCGGAGATATCCTGCATCCCCTTGGGAAGGTCAGCTCCCAAAGTCAATCTTGGCAGCACAAAGCGAAGGGTGCCTTGTCTGGTGGGAAACAGACACAGCTGTGCTGTGGTCATGTAGCAGGGTGGGGTGCGGGGGAGTCTAACAGACCACCCCCCTAAACCATCCTCAAAAAAAGCCCAGTGTCACCCCACTGTCCAGACCACTTCTCTTCCGTGCAACAGACTCAAGTGTGCAGCCCTGCCGAGGGCCCTTTCCAAACGGGTATGGCCCTCTGAGCCAATCGCTTTCAGACCCCTCCAGTGCGAAAGATGAGTTTTCACGACTCTGCTCCCATCAGCGTCGGAAGCGTGGTCTGGCTCCGGAATGCTGTGAAGCAGGGGAGGTCCGGTCCGCGGGGAGCAGCCTACAGGGTGTGGCAGCCCAGGATCTGGGCAGGAGCTGCCCTGCCTGTCCGCGGGGGGCCCTGTGGACTTTGCGGGGCCAAGAGAGAGAGTTTCAAAAGAAAAATTAAAAAGATAAAAAATAAAAAATAACGAACAGTGAATTACAGCTGTGTCCTAGATGGTAAGCCAGGTGGTTAAAAAAACAAAAAGCCACAGAGATTAAATTCCAAGTAGACTGAGTTTCATTTCACAGTGAGAAAGAGAGCAGCAGCCCACACCCAGAGACTGGCTGGTGCTCTCGGCCCCGGCGGGGGGCTCACAGCTGGGCGTGGCGTTCTCCTGTGGAGCAGAAACACTGTGTCCGAAAGTGGAAAAGATCACCTTACGGCCACGATGGAGCAAGACGAAGCCCCTCGGCCACCAGGGCTGAGCCCAGACAGCTTGCACGCTGTCCAGCCGCGAGGACCAGATGTGCCCCTCCCCACCGACATGTGCGGCCACTGCCCCTTCCTCACAGCACCTGGACCTCACCTTTCTTCCCCTGACATGCGATTTACTAAGATGACCAATCACAAAAGGACTCCTGTTCCCCGCCACCCTCCCAGCCCACTAGAGGTTTCCGGGGTCCCTGCTGAGTCCTGTGTCCCTGCGCCCCTGCCTCCCACGCTAACACCTGCCTGAGAAGAAGGCTGCGTGGTTGGATTCTGTGGTGTCCGTCTCCGGGTGGACTTTGCAAGCAAGATGCTTGCAGGGATCCTGAGCAGACAGAGGGCAGGGCCTCCCCAGGGTGAGGGCCAGGTTGGAGGGCTGCACTTACACTTGCTCAGAGCTGTTCCATCTGAGGGCTGCATTCGTTAAGATTCAAGGTGGAGGAAAGTCACTACTGTTATTTTCTGGTCAGTGTGTGACATATGGGTACCCTTGACATGTATGCAAACCCTGGCCATGAGGGATCATTGAAGATTCCGAAGCAAGGGAATGACAGGGAGAAGGTGACGCGGTGCAGAGGAACTGGGAGTCTGGGGCAGAGAGATGAGTTAAACCCAGAGAGTAGAGCTGAGAGCGGGGGGGGGGGGCACCCAGAGTTAGGTGGCCACCAGGTCAGAAGCTATGGGCTCCCCCCAAGTCCTCTGAGCCCACGGGCTGCCCCAGAGTGCCCCGAATCAGAAGGGACTTGGAGAGTAGCCCTCTCAGCCCTCCGTGACCAAGCCACATTGTGATGGGTCAGGAGGAACTCTGTCCCAGACACATGGATTACATTTCCTCTCAGTGGGGGCGGGGCGGAATTCAGAGCTGGGCGATGTGAACAGCAGCTGGTGCTCGGCCAAGAAGACTCGCTCATGGGAATGACACCGAGCAGGCAGGGAAGCTGGAGGCTCGAACCCTCCTAGAGCAGGCCGGATGATTCTTGATGCGCCTGAGATAAAACCAGGCTCTGCTGTTAACGGCTCTTCTGCAAGGGGCCGGGGGCGGGGGGGAGCGCCATTGGCGTGAGCAAATGAGCAGAATGGGGAGGTGCCCTGCGGATCCCTCGGCCAGAGGAGCATTGCGCTTAGACCCTGTCCTGACTTTTGGGTCTTTGTATTGCTCGGCCTTTCCGGCAGGGCCCGGCCTCTCTCCCCGCTGCTCTCCATCTCTGACACTCATTTCCTAGGTCTGGCTGCTTCTCAGCTGGAGGTTACACTTTCTTTGATCAAAACTCATGAGCTGTGCAAGGCAAGAGCTATTGCTCCCTGGGGTGTGTTTTCAAAAGTTTCAGAAAATGGAGTAGAACAAATAGATATGCCAGGGAGTGGCCTGGGGCCCTGCCTCCTCTCTCCCTCTCTTTCCCTAAGCCAGGCTTACAGGATAGACTGGAAAAACCTTTAGAAAGCTTTAGCACATGGCTGTATCTTAGTTTTCCAGCAAGAGTGGACATTTGGAAGTTTAGGTCAGACACCACCGCTGCATGTCTATTAATGACTGGTGACCAGCGACTTTTTCCCTCAAGATCTCATCCTCCTCCTACTCGCAGAACTGTCATAATGAAAGTCGAAAGTCGATAATTGTGAACAACAGTGATGATTATTAAAATAGTTCACCATTGCCGAGTGCTTGACACATATGGGGTATAGGCCAGGGAGTTCCCGTGGAGTGACTCACACAATCCTCAGAGCTGTTTGAGAGGGAATTACGGATCTTCCGTTATGTGGATGAGGAGACTGAGATTTAGGTTTACTTATTTGCCCAAGGTCACTGTCGTGGGTTGAATGGTGGCCCCAAATCCAATGACAAGTGTCATTATAATAGACAGGAGAGAGGTCTCAGCCCAGGAGAAGGCCAGGGTGGATGCAGGGACTGAATCTGGGAGAGCAAAGAAGGACCCCCCTCCTTCCCCCGGAGATGGAAGCACGGCTGTGCCCGCTGCAAGTTGGGCTCCAGGCCTCCAGAACCGAGACAATACATGCCTGTGTGTTAAGCCCCACAGCCCATAGTAAGTTGTTACAGCAGCTCTAGGAATCTAATACAGTCACATGGCTCCTAAGTGATGGAGCAGAGGTGCTAGCAACGTTAAAGCCATCACTAGAGAAAAGTTATGAGTGACATCCCAAAGAATTATGATATATTACTATGTGAAAGGAACATGCTTAAACATACATACGTTGCTGGTGGTTATCCTGAGTAATGGAATGGCTTGATTTTCTCCTCTGTGTTTTCCTGCATTTTCCATTTATAATGAATATGTACTGCTTCAATAACCAAATTTAGTAAATGTTCTTACAAAGAGATTCAGTGACTCAGATGGACCTATCCACTGGTAAGAGAATGGGGCTACCTTATAATACGGTGGGGCTACTTGTTCATTCGGGAATTATTTACATTTACATACAGTCATACCTCACATGAACAGTTGTGTCTGGAAAGGCTGTAAGAAAATGATGTTTTAATAAATTGCATTGCGCTGGAAATGCCAATTAGCCCCTTTAGATGAAGGCCACTTGGGCATTTTTGTGAATCAGATTATCATCTTCCTTCACACCCACGTCCACCGCACACCTCCCTGTCCCCCAAGCTCTGATGGTCAGTGTCCTAGATCCTTGAAGGGAGCGAGACCTCTAGGACCTGTCACAGGTGCACCTGGCTCGTAAATGCAGTCATTCAAGGGTGGCCACGGGCTCTTCCGGACTGTGTACCGCACCAGACACAGCCCTGCCCAGGTGTTTGGGGAAAGGCTTAGCTGAACCTGGAGCATCCAGGGTGGAAGAGAACAAGCATCTGTTTGGACGTCAGATCCTCCCTGGGTCATCCAACCTGAGAAATCGCTGCTTCAGCCTCATCTGCCAGGCGGGAAGAAAGCAGTGACTATAAAATGAAATGAGGCTTTGTAGGTGGGGGAGAGACCATCAGCTTTTACAGTTGAAACCAGGGAAGAAGGAGCCCCGCAGGGCAGGGCACGGCCGAGAACGATCAGAACAGCCTGAAAATGTGGATTTTCTCTCGGGGAGGAAGCTCCGTGTCCGGAAAGAAGAAACTGTGAGAAAACATGATCGGTGAGCTCTGCCAGGGGAGGAGTGCAGCTCACATGTGCATATTAAACGGATTGAGGCCTCTCTGAGGCCCCTGTGGCGGAGGGCTGTTGGGATGGTCTCCTGCTCACGCCTGCCTGGCTCTAGCTCAGAGCTACAGCCCCAAAGAGAGCCTGGGATGTCACAGGTGCTTAATAAATATTTGTACTGAATTGCATTCAAAAGCTGGTGTCTTGAGTGCCCCCGTCCACCCCCCCGAAGGCTGGGTTCCGATATCCCCTTACGTATATCCTGAATTGTATGTAAGCGGTGGAGTGAGGCTGAAGGAAGCAGTGGTTTTCATCCTAAACAACCTTACTTGCATGAATTTCATTGGAATCCCCTGCCCCCTCTCCCTTTAGATCAACAGGCTAGAATTAACCCATGTTCGTGCAAGCAGTTCTAGCTCCCACAGTGTCACTAGTGACAGAAACCCCTTGTAACATTCTCCAAAAGCTGTTCATCCATTTTTCAACTTTTCACACATGGTATTACGGTAAACCTTCTATGTCTCCCGTGCAAGTGTGTGACAAGCCGTCACTGGTCCCAAGGGGATACGCTCTTCTGTGTTAATGGTGTCCCCCCAGTTGCTATCCAAAGCGGTTGTAGGAGCCGACACTGCCACTTCTCCTCCCCCAGGGCACGTATACCTTCTTCCATATGATGGTGTAGGAAAAGTGCCTTATGATGTCAATTTTCATTATCCCAATTACTTCATAAAATTTGAGGTATAAAGTTTATCAGCCTGTTTCATGTCTTTTTTTGACTGTTTCCTAAGCGGTTAGAACAGGTGATTATCAGAGTTTTAAAGCCTAAGAAGTAACATTAAGCTACTCTGTGAACACTCTCTTGCTTCCTCCCCCACGATTTCAACTCTATGAGGATCACCCACCACAGTAGTTTGTAGCAAAGGGGAGAGGATTAAACCAGTTAACAAAATGTATGCCTATCTTAAAGAGATAAACAAAAGAAAAAATAGGTGCCAGGTTTGGATAATGGGCCTTAAGCAAGATAAGAACTGTCTTGTACTTAGATATCTGGGTGACACTGCCCTCACTTTGTTCCTGGAACTCCCTGGGTGGAAAATATGCTCTAAGTGGGAGGTAAATGGCATTTCTCAAATTCAAACTAATAGTGGGATGAGCTGATCTGGAATTAGTGACGACTGAGTTAGGAGCCATTAAAAATGAAAATTACTAAATTTGTAAGGGCTTGCGGCAAAACAAGGGGCAAGTAGGATTGCTTTGGCAACCATGTGGGGAATCACCTACCTGGTCCTGCCCTCTAGGGTTGGAGCAGGAAGACGTTGGCACCCAAGGCTGAAAGCTACACTGCAACTGCAAAAGCAGTCTACTTAGGTGGGGCCACATACAAGCCAAGTAGGCTCTGATAGCAGAACCACCTTCTGAAAAAGGGCTCTGCTAGGGGGCAGGATTTAAGTGGTAAAGAGTAAGAAAAGGTATTGGTCCAGCATGTTTGGAAGTCATAATTCACAATGAGAAAAAAGCTGAACTAACTGAAAATCAATGGCTCTTCTTAGATCTATTAGGGAACTGAGGTCAGAGGGCAATCAGCTGCCCCAAATGGGAGAGACAGACATGCAGATAAAATCACAACTTACTGGAACTTAGGAACAGAATATTCTGTGGGAACCAGTACTGGGGGAAGAGAAGCTAAACTGTGGTTGATGAATTGCCGGAGGCCCGGTGTAGACAGGTCTGAGAGTTAAGAATTCCAGGTAGACCCAGAATTAGGAAGGGCCCCCACATTTTTGTGAGTTTTATTTCCATGAGCTCTATCAGGTTCTCACAGTGAAGACTGGGGAGAATCCCTTTGGGCTTCTGACAAGAGAAGGGGAAAAATAACCCTTGTGAAATATGCCAGAGCACTCTGTTCTTAAGAAGAACAAAAAGGAACTACTGACCTGCTTGGGTTTTATCAGAGTGTAACCAATCTGGAGGAGGGGAAATACCAAACCCCAGCCCGTTCTAGACAGCTTGTCCTATGTAAGTGAGGGAAGCACTTGTGAAGTTCACAGCGTAAGGCTCAAGATCATTAAAAGACTGAGATCTAATCATAGGATTATAGAACTCTCCTCCTCCCTCCACACCTCACCACCACATCAACTGGGCTCCTGTATAGTAACAGAGGAATATAACATAAAGACTATCATGTCTCAGACTTTATTTAAGAAGAAAACTCTAGGGAAACCTAAACATAAATATAATAGAGGGAACAAGAATAAGGACATCACTGGCATTTTTAAAAATTTGACTCTGACACCTGTAGCTACAGCAAACAGTAAACACAACCTCACTCCTAGCCACAGAAACACAAAATCTCACGTGAAAGGTCGGCTTACCCCTATTCCTTTTGCTTAGTACATTGTGTCTGGTTTTCAACAAAAAATTGCAGCCTTACTAAAAAACAAAAATCACAGTTTGAAGAGACAGAGCAGGCATTAGAACCAGATTCAGATATGGATGCCATGTTAGCATGATTAACCAGGAATTTAAAACAACTATTAATAAGCTAAGGGCTCTAATAGAAAAAGGAGAGAACATGCAAGTACAGAACGATAATGTTAGCAGAGAGATGAAAATGCTGAGAAATCTTCAAAAGGAAATGCTATAAATAAAAAACACTATAGCAGAAATGAAGAATGCTTTTGAGGGGCTTATCAAGAGAAGGGACATGGCCAAGGAAAGAATTGGTGAGCTTGAAGAAATGGCTATAGGAACTTCCCAAACTGTAATGTAAAGAAAGAACAAAAAGGTGGAACAGAATGTCCAAGCATTGTAAAATAATTACAAAAGGTGTAACGTACACATGATGGGAATACCAGATGGAGAAGAAAGAAATGAAAGAACAGAAGTAATATTTGAAATAATAATGACTGAGAATTTTCCAGAATTAATGACAGACACCAAACCATGGATCTAGGATGCTTGAGAATACCAACTAGGATAAATACCAAAAAATATACACCTAGGAATATCATATTCAAACCACATAAAAGTCAAAGACAAAGAGAAAATCTAGAAAGAAGCCAGGGAATAAAACCTTCCCTATAGAAGAACAACAGTAAGAATCATATTTGGCTTGTCTTCAAAAATCAGGCAAGCAATAAGAGAGTGGAATGAATTATTTAAAGTGTTGAAAGAGAAAAATGACCAGCCTAGAGTTCTGTGTCCCATTAAATTATCCTTTGATAGTGAAGGAAAAGTAAGGATTTTCTTAAACAAACAGAAATAGAGAGACTTTGTCACCACTAGATCTGCCTTGCAAGCAATATTAAAAGTTCTTCAGAAAGAGGGAAAATGATATAAGTTAGAAACTTGGATCTACATAAAGAAAGGAAGAACATTAAAGAAGGCATAAGTGAACATTAAAATAACCAGTTTATTTTTCTTATTCTTTCTCGATCTAACAGAAATGGTGTGCTCAGAACCATAACAGTAAAGGTGTATTTTGGGGATAGTTTACGGGTGACTGAAATGAATGACAACATGTTATAAGGGAGAGAAGAGGGAAATTGGGAATTCTCTGTTATAGGATACTTGTAATATCTTTAAAGCAGTACAGTGTCATGTGAAAGCGAACTTGTTGTTATGAAATAACACTATATTGAAAGCAGTACAGTGTTATGTGAAATAGCAAAAATATCTTATTTTTAAAAATGTAATGAAGAGAGTCTCTGAAGCTGCTTTCACTCTAGCTTTCTAGATCTGAAAATAAGTGATGTAGGGGAAGGGAAAAAAGAGGAAGTGATAAATGAGGAGTTACCTCTAACTAAAAGAAAGCAGAGTAAGGGTTTACATGTTGCAGTAAGTGTATACTGAAAAATCTAGGGCAACCACTAAAATGAGTTAAAAAGGATTATAATTGATGTATAGTCAGGATTATCCAATAGAGAGAATCACTAGTGTGTGTGAATTGGCTCAGTCAAGACTGAGAAGTCCTAAGATCTGCAGTCTGGACACCCAGGAGAGCTAATGGCATAGTTGAAGCCCAAATCTGAAAGCCTGATAATCAGGAGAGCCAATGCAAGCTCCAAGGTCTAAAGGGAGGAGAAAACCAATGTTACACCTCAAGACCATCAGGCAGAGAGAGCAAATTCTCTCTTGTTCAGCCTTTTGCTCTATTTAGGCCTTTAGCTGATTGAATAAAGCCTGCTTACACTGGGGGGGACAATTTGCATTACTCACTGCAGTGGTTTAAATGCTTGTCTCCTCCAGAAACATCCTCACAGACATATTCAGAATAATCTTTAACCAAAGATAGCCTGGGTAGCCTGTGGCTCAGTCAAGTTGACACACAAAACTGATGATCACAAATGGATATACTAAGAAAGGAGAAAAAAATGGAATCATATAAAATGCTCAGTTAAGACCAGAGAGGACAAAAAAAAAAAAAGAGTGGAAGGCCAAAAAAAAAAACACCCCACAATGATTAGAAAACAGTAACAAATATGGTAGCAATTATTTCAACTCTATCAAGTGTCAATTGTCTAAATACACCAATTAAAAGACAGAGACTGTTAGACTAGGTTACAAAAAAGCAAGACTCAACTGTATGTTGTCTACAAGAAACCCACTTTAAAAGTATCTGGATACAGAAAGACATATGCTAACTAAAGATATGTACTGTGCTAACATCAATCAAGAGAAAGCTGAAGTAGCTATATTAACTCTGGACTATATTAAAGCAGTCATCACAGCAAGGAGAATTATCAGAGATGAAGAGAAATGTTAGAATAGTAATAAAGGGGTCCATTCTCCAAGAAGGCATAACAATCCTTAATTTGTATGCACCCAACTACAGAACAACAAAATACGTGGGTCAAAAATTGATAGAAATGCAAAGAGAAGTAGATGAATCCAGTATTATAGTTGGAGACTTCAACACTCTTCTATCAGAAAGACAGATCCAACAGGTGGAAAATGCCTAGGATATAGCTGAACTAAGTAGTACCATCAATCAACTGGATCTAATTGACATTTATAGAATACTTTAGCCAACAGCAGAATACATATTCTTTGAAAGCTCACACAGAGCATTCGTCAAGATAGACCACATTCTGGATCATAAAATAAACCTTAACAAATTTAAAAGAATAGAAATCATACAAAGTTTGCCCTCAGGTAACAATAGAATTAAACTAGAACTTGATAACAGAAGGATAGTGTGGAAACACCAGACATGCTTGGAGATTAAACAGCACAGAAGTCAGAAAAAAACTCAGGACAAATTTAAAGATGTTTTGAATGAGTGAAAATGAAAATACAACCTACCAAAGTTTGTTGAATGCAATAACGCAGTGCCTAAAGGGAAATTTATAGCATATATTAGAAAAGATCTGTAATCAATAATCTAAGCTTTACCTTAGGAAACTAGAAAAAGAAGAGCAACTTAAACCCAAGTAAGCATAAAATACATAATAAAAACTAGAGCAGAAATTTAAAGTTGGAGATTGATAGAGAATATCAATTAAACCAAAGCTGATTCTTTGAGAAAATCAGTAAAATCTGTAAGACTTTAGCCCGGTTAACTAAGAAAAAAAGGACGGAAGACACAAATTACTATCAAAAATGAAAGATGGAACATCAGTACAGATCCCAGGATAATAAAGGAAAATCATGAACAAGTTTATGCTCACAAACTTGATAACCTAGATGTGACTAATTCCTTGAAATCACAACCTACTATGATACACACAAAATTCACAGAAGAAGAAACATATAATCTGAACAGGTCCATATCTTCAAAAGGAATTGAATCAGTAATTAAAGACCTTCTAAAACAGAAAGTACCAGGACCAGTTTGGTTCACTGGTGAATTTTACCAAACATTAAAGGACAAAAACTATACCAATTCTTTATGGTCTTTTCCAGAAAATAGAAGCAGAAGGTACACTTACTAAATTATTCTGTGAGGCTAGTATTACCCTAATACCAAAGCCAGGAAAAAGACATTACAAGAAAGGAAAACTACAGACCAATATCTTTTATAAACACAAACGTAAAAATCCTCAACAAATTATTAGCAAATCCAATCCTACTACATATAGGGAGAGAATTATACACTGTGACCAGGCGGGATTTATTCCAGGTATGCAAGGCTGGTTCAACATTTGAAAACCAATTAATGTACTCTGTCTTAGTCTGCTGAGGCTGCTATAACAAAATCCCACAGACTGGGTGGCTTAAACAACAGAAATTTTTTTTTTCTCACAGTTCTGGAGGCTAGAAATGCCAAGATCAAGGTGCGGGCCAGTTCAGTTTCTGGTGAGAGTTATCTTTTCAGTTTGTAGATGGCTACCTTCTCACTCTGTCCTCAGATGATAATTTTTTGGTGCATGCACTTGAAAACAGAGAAAAGGAAAGTGCTCTGGTGTCTCCTCTTAAAAGGACAATAATTCTATCAGGTCAAGGTCCCACCCTTATGACCTCATTTAACCCTAGAGGCCCCATCTCCAAATATAGCCATATTGGGTGTTAGGGTTTCAACACATGAATTTTGGGAGGACTTACATATTCAGTCCATAACATAATCCATCCCATCAACAGTCTTATGAGGAAAATCATGTAATCACATCAATAGATGCAGAAAAAAACAATAAACAAATCCAATACCCATTCATGATTTAAGGAAAAAAAAGCAACTCTCCCTAAACTAGAAATAGAGGGGAATTTCCTCAACTTGATGGAGAATATCTATAAAATATCTACAGCTAATATTATACTTAATGGTGAAAAACTACATGCTTTCTCACTAAGATTGGTAGTAAGGTAGGAATGTTTTCTCTCACCACTCCTATTCGATATAGTACTGGATATCCAGCTGATGCACTAAGACAATAAAAAGGAATAAAAGGTACGTAGACTGGGAAGGGAGAATCACAGCTGTCTTTATTCAAAGATGACATGATTACCTATGCAGAAAATCCCAAAGAACCAACAAAAGAAGAAAAACTCCTGGAACTAATAGCAAGTATAGCAAAGATGCAGGATGCAGGGTTAATATACTTAAGTCAATTGCTTTTCTATATCCTAGCAACAGACAATTGGAATTGGAAGCTAAAACCACAATACTATTTACATACGCACCCCCCCCCCCCACTTAATTATAAAGCTAACAAAGTATGTACAAGATTCTGATGACTGAAACCAAGGAAGTTATAAATAAATGGAGAGATATTCCAAGAAGATGGATAAGGAATTTGCTAGGACTGCCATAACAAAGTGCCATACGCTGGGCAGCTTAAACTCCAGAAATTTACTCCCTCCTAGTTCTGTAGGCTGGAAGTCCAAATCAAGGTGTTGGTGGGTTTCATTTCTCCTGGGGCCTTTCTTTTTGGCTTTCAGATGTCTGCCTTCTCTCTGTGTCCTCATGGGACCTTACGTCTGTATGCACATCCTTGGTATCTCTGGCCCTGTGTCCTAGTATCTTACAAAATCACCAGTCAGAATGGATTAGGGTACATTTTAACTTAATTACCTCTTTAAAGTGTCCCGTCCTTAAACACAGTCACATTCTGAGGGACTGAAGGTTAGGGCTTCAACATTTGAATTTCAGGGATGACACAACTGAGTCTATAAAAGGGACACTCAACATTATCAAGATGTTAATTCCTCCCAATTTGGTCTATATATTCAATGCAATCTCACTAGAAATCCAGCAAGTTATTTTGTGGATACAAACCAACTGATTTTAACATTTATATGGAGAGGTAAAAGACCTAGAATAGCCAGCATGGTATTGAAGAACAAAATCAGACTGACTACTCAACTTCAAGACTTACTGTAGAGCTATAACAATCAAGACAATGAAGTATTGGTGAAGGAATAGACAAATATTGTAGATCAATGGAACAGAAAAGAGAGTCCAGAAATACACTCAACTGATCTTTGGCAAAAGATCAAAGGTAACTGAATGGAGAAAGGATTGCCTCTTCAAATAATAGTGCTGTAACAGTTGGGCTTCCAAACACAAAAATACACATCTAGACACAGACCTCACATTTTTCACAAAGCCAAGTTCCAAATGGATCAGGGCCTAAATGTAAAATGCAAAACTGTAAAACTCCTAGACAATAGCATAGGAGAACATCTAGGCGACTATGGGTTTGGTGACAACTGTTTACATTTAAGACCAAAAGTATGATCCATGGAAGTAAAAACTTGTAAGTTGGACTTCATTAAAATTAAAAATTTCTGCTCTGTGAGAAACACTGTTAAGAGAATAAAAGATAAGCCCTGAGGAAAAAATATCTTTGCAAAACACATATCTGATAAAGATCTGGTATCCAAAATATATAAAGAGCTCCTAAAACTCAACAACAAGTAAACAAATAACCTGATTTTTAAAATGGGCTGAAGACCTGAATGGACACCTCCCCAAAGAACATATACAGAGCAAACAAGCATATGAAAAGCTGCTCCACATCATGTCATCAGGGAAACACAAATTAAAATCACAAGGAGATGCCACTACATATCTATTATAATGGTCCAAATTCAAAACACTGACAGCAGTAAGTGTTAACAAGGACGTGGAACACCAGGAACTCAAAACTAAAGATTACCAGTGAGCTGACAACACCTTTCTCTTGAACTTTGGAACCATACCTACCTGCCAGGGGGGCAACCACTTTTGAAAGTCCACACATGCTTACACCCAATGCACTGAGCACTGAGGCCAGTTTTTCCTCCTGTAACCCAAGGTCCTCTCTGGCTGAGAATGGTGTCTCTGTCCTCCTGGCTGCTTAAGCCAAAGACATCCCTCTTATTTCACACTTCCTTCTTCCCCTTCTACACCCACCCAATTGCAGACCTCCACTCCTCTTTCCCTTTCAATGACACCTCAATCCAGACCACCCTTACTTCTCACTTGGAAGACAGGTTCCTTGTTAGGTGTTTTCAAAAGACTTTCCCATAGGAAACTTATCTCTATAATTACACAACCACTGTGGTTAGTTGGTTTTCTGACTCCCCCTCTGACCACAGCTCCATGAAAGCAGGGCATGTGCCCTTTTCGATCTCCATTTTATTTCCAGGATCTCCACAGGGCCCGGTGCATACTAGACCCCCCGTAAACATCTGTAGAATGAATGGATTATTGGAACAGCTCCCTAACTGGGCTCCTGTTTTTGCCATCCCCCAATACATTCTCCCTACGGAAGCAAATGCACATATCCAACCACCCTGTCCCTTCCCTGCTGAATGATTTTCAACAGCGTCTTGTTGCCTTCAGAAAAACTCCTGTGCTTGATGAGTCTACCGATGTGGCCACTGTCTTGTCTCTCATCGCTCTTGGCCGTTACCCGTGTGAGCTGGCAGCCTTTCTCACCTTCATTTAGATCCTTCTTCCAGCTTTCCTGCTCCTGGGTCTCTACATGGGCTGTTCCCTTTGCCTGGAATACTTGCTCTTCGAACCCTTTTTGTTTGACCTGCTCTTTATTTCTTATTTTGATTGGATGTCCCCACTGGGACCCCTTCTCTGACCTCCTCTGCCAGACTAGTGCCCTGCACACCAGTATTTCCTGCCACTTTACTTATCTGACCATATTTTATTTGCATATTTAAGGGCCTGGATTCTTTATTATATGTGGATCATCTTGGAGCAGGGATCTCTCCTTTTCACTGGACTTACTGCAGCTCATGGCTTGGGGTAGATTCACTCAATGCCTGTTCAATGAACAAATAAATAAATGAATCACAAAACGAGACTATGACTATTGGTTACTACTTCTAGACTCTAAAAATGGGACGGGAGATGGAGTTCATCCAATGGTTTATTCAGTGAGCATGCATTGAGGACAAGCTCTCTTCCAGTCCCTGGAGTCTTGGTGACGGACACAGAGAGTGACTTTCTGGACAAATGGGGTGGTGAAGAGAATATTGACTAGTGTTTGCAGGGGAGATTCTGTTTGGCTCTGTGACACAGACGCAGAGACCCAGAGCTCTCCACCTCTCCCACTCTTTCACCCACAGAATTTGTCTCTCCATGCTACAGCCACTGAAATGTTTCTCTTGCTTTCTGAAATTGGAAATTAGAGAAGCATGGGACAGAAGGAAACTTGAAAGTCATCTAATTAGCCCCCAGGAAAGACTGCTCTTTGTGAAAAGGTATCCAGAAAAAAGTCCAAAGCTGCTTTTGACAACAGTCTAGGCTTGACAACCCTGATACCAAGTTTTCTCTTATGGGTAAGCTCCCTCAGAGCAGAGCCAAGGACTTCCCAGATCTGTCTCTCCCTGTGGGGTGGGGGTGATAAAGGGATGAACTAGATTTCTGTTTGTGGACATGGATTGAACTAAAAAACGTAATGCTGAATGAAGAAAGAGAGGGTGAAGCACGCAGTACGTTATTTGTGTAAATCAAGTGATATGCGAAACGATACTACACATTTTATGGACATACATACACACACAAGAACAAGTCGGGTGTGGGAGAAGGGGCAGAAAGATGCAGTAATCATGTGAAACTATCGTGGGAGTGTGGGACCACGAGCAGGGACACAGGGACACAAAGAAGAAATGTTTATGTGTGTTGCACAGCCTCATCTGGGCACACGATGGTATTGTGCCCCCAACAGGGGACCTGGTAACTTGAATTTGTCCTAGTTTAGGGGCTCTCGGTTGAGCACAGAGTCAGGGTAAGGGAGAGGTTGGAAGAGGTTGGGAGAGGATGGGAGAAAGGCCGTCCGGGGGAAGGGTCTCAGGAGACATGAGGACCATGCACATGTGTTCTGTGTGACCTTGGTCTTGATGTGTCTGTCCACTGAGGGAAAGAAACAAGAGACTGAGCGGTGGAATTAGGAAAGATATATAGATGTGTCTGCGGTAATGGAACAAATAAGCCTACCAGGGATCTTTAGCTTGAAAAATCAGGAACATTCGCATAAACTGAGGAACATTTCATGTCATGACTTTATAAGTGAGACTTAGATTTGATATTTTTAAGACAAATGTCAAAAAAGATTCATAACTTTTGAGGCTGGTGATGTAAGAACTCAACCATCAACCCCTGGGGACAAGTTTTTGACCCCGAGGTTCCTTTGCCTGGATGTGGCCTGCCCCCTGTGGTCCTGGGGGGCTGGGATTCCCGCCTTGCTTCTTAATCCCCCTTCCACACGTGCTGTCTTTTGCATTCAGGCCTGTTTGTGTTCTATTGAAATTTATCTAAATTGCGTTATATTTAAAAAAATATTTTAATGCTAATATTATTACGTTTTGCTGTCTTCCTTGGTCAGTCTTTGAACAGAGCTTGCCCTTTTCACAGAAAGCCACAATTCGGTTAACTATGCCTGTTGGAAGTAAGTTATTTAGATCACAAAGCCTTAAGCCCCCAGCACTGCCAGGATTCGGAGGGAAAACCGCCTCTGGCCCAGCTGTCTGTCCCACCATCCCTTCCATGACCACAGACCTTCCACCCTGGTTAATGTTACGCTGTGTAAGGTGGCCGTAAAATGGGATTCTGTTTCAGTTTCCTGATGCACCAGTCAGTGGCCAGCACCCCCACATTCCAAAGATGGGAGACAGGCCACCCAGCAGGGCTTTCAGAGGACGTCTGTGGACACCATGTCTTGCCACCTCCGAAAGAGGCTGGAGAGAGGTGAGGAGTTCAAGGGAGGGTTCTTACGTCATGGATGGGCAGTGGGTCCTTCCCCTTCTGTGGGGAAGGAGTAGGTATGTCTCCTCATCTCCAGTTTAGGGAGAGGGGCTTTAAGCAGATGCACAGGGGTGCTGGCGGGGGGACCCCGTCTGACTCCGGCCTGAGCAGTAAGGGCTGAGAGGCTGTCTGAGCTGGCTGGAGGAGGTGAGACCGAGCCTGCAGGTGGGAAGCTGCTGATGCTGGCAAAGGACCATAGAGCAGGCCTGGAGCCCTCTCGCCATGTCTTTGTCCTCGACACCCCAAAGGAGAAGGCCCCCACCCCAGAGCGGAGATGAGCCCTGGGAAATCAGAGACTGAAAGGGTGGCCGGCTGGTTGTGCATCGGCCTCATTAAGAGAATAAGGATGGAGGTGACAGGAATCCCTGGAGTGGCCCTGCAGGGCCCAGGAAGACATGCCTAAGAGAAAGGACAGTTTTCCATACACCTGTGGCCAGATGGCTCCAAGGGCAGACAGAAGCGTCCCCTCTTTGCTGAGGCTCTGCCCGCCCCCAGCTCCAGGCCCAAGGAGGTTAAAGTTGGCAAAGAGAGAGGAGGCTAACCAGGTATTACTGGCTGAACCGTGCCCCGCCACTTCCTACACCGCAATGCCAACCGCAGGGCCTCAGAAGGTGGCCGTGTTGGGAGAAGGGTCTTTAAAGAGACGATTAGGTTAAAAGAGGTCATGCAGGTGGCCCTGATCCAATCTGACTGGTGTCCTTAGGTGAAAAGATGAGGACGCAGGCACACAGAGGGAGGCCGTGCGAGGACCCAGGGAGAAGACTGCATCTGCATGCCAAGGAGCGAAGCCTCAGGAAGAACCAGCCCCGCCGACACCTTGACCTCGGGCTCCTGGTCTCCGTTACTGGGAGGAAGTGAAGTTTGTTTTCTAAGGCCCTCAGTCTCTGGTCCTTAATGACAGCTGCCACGACAGACTAATACGCCAGGTCTCTGTTCTCTCTGCAGGCTCCCTGCCTGCATCAGGCTTGAGTTCTCACTTTGAATGAGATTCACAAAAGGCATGCTAATAACTGAACTATGGTCCCTGGAAGAGGGATCGAGACAAACACTGCAGAGGCTCCTGACTGCCTCCCAAGGGCCCTGCTGTTTGCATCCTGCGGGCCTGACTCACGCAAGCCAAGTTCCACTGCCGTCATCCTCAGAGGCTCACCAACAGTGTACAGAGGCTGTACCGATTATTCTCTAGAGCAAACAGAAGGACTCACTCAAGAAACTGAAGAAGCCACTAAAGCATGCCTGCCCTCAGCAAGGCTTCCCCTGTGCTGCTTGCATTCCAGGGGGCACACGGAACTGCTGAGCGCATCCCACTATAAGGCACCGCCTTAGAATCCTGCAAGGGTGATTCTCCTCTGCTTTAGGGTGTGTCTGTTGCCTCCTATTCAAATCACTTCCCCAAATTTGAGTCTGGTTCACAAATTCTCTCTAATCAGGTGCCGGTAGGCCTTGTCTTGGATTACATCTGCTGAGCCAGGCTCTTTTGCAGAGGTGACCCTACAAATCCAGAGAGGTGGGCTGAGTCCTCAAGAGTGTGAAAACTGACCCCAAAAGAGAGGGACCCATCTGACATTCTCCAGAGCACTCAGGGGTGGTGCAGGAGACCACCTCCACGGAAGGGATCACTCCTTTTGAAATGAAGCTTCCTTGAATGCATCACCCTAAATGCATGAGCCCCATTTCCTGAATCCACTGGACGAACTGAGCCAGATGCTAAAAACAGGAAATCCTACCACTTCCCCTCAGATGTGCTCTCCATCCAGACAGGGCCCAGCTCCTGGGGCGGCCAGGGCGGCCGAGCTAGAGGGCCCTCACTGTGGACAGCCACTGACGTCGTATTGAGAGATCCTGGGACTGCTCTAACTTTGACACGGGCCAAAGCCAAAATCAGCCTGCTGTGGGGGCAGCGCTGGCTGGAATACACATCTGGAGGCTTGAATTTGGCCCCTTCAAAAACAAAACCAACCAAATAAAGCAAACCCCCATCACTTGAGGATTGTTCACAAAACACGTGGAAGGTTCTAGGAGCGTCGTAACCCCCCAGCCTGAGATGTCACTCACTGGGTGTTAATCCAGCTCCGCAGCATCGACGGCAGAACTGTAAGTCTGTTACAGGTGCTTAAGGGTCACCTGGGCCCTCAGCCGCTGTTCCAGAGGTCCTGGGGCTGCTTCTCTGAATTTCCACCTGCTCCAGCCACACAGCTGCTCCCAACTTCCTGGACAGTGGACATATCTCTGGACAGTGGCTTTCCATCTTAGAAAGCATGAGATGTACTGGGGAAGCCTGTGAAAGGTTCACATTCTACACACCTACGAGGATGGTGAGAATCTGGAATCGGACAACCCCAAGTGCTGGTGAGGATGCAAACAAACAATAAGAACTCTCATTCACTGCTGGTGGGAAGAGGAAATGGTACAGTGACTTGGGAAGACAGTTCTGGTGGTTTCTACAAAACTAAATACTATGCTCTTACCATATGATCCAGTAATTGTGACCCTTTGTGCTTACCCAAAGCAGTTGAAAACATGTCCACGCAAAAACCCGCCCACAGATATTTACAGCAGCTTGTTCATAATCGCCAACACTTGCAAGCACCCCACATGTCCTTGAGTGGGTGAATGGATAAATAAATGGAGGTATGTCCAGACCACAGAATATTATCCAGTGCTAAAAAGAAATAAGCTGTCAATCCAGGCAAAGACCTCGAGGAAACTCGAACTCATGTGACTAAGTGGAAGAGCCCGTGCAGAAAGGCTGCCTACTGTGTGATTCCAGCTGTATGACATTCAGGAAAAGCAAAACTGTGGAGAAAAGAGAAGGACTGAGACGCCAGGGGTTGGGGGAGGAGCAGAGCACAGAGGATTTTTAGGGCAGCGAAACTACTCAAATGATGGGTATATGTCATTACGCATTATCAAACCCACAGAGTGTGTAGCCCAAGTGTGTACCCAAAGGTACACTATGGAATTCCGTGATGATGTGTCAATGTGGGTTCATCACCTGTAACAAACAGACTTGTCTGGTGGGAATGGGAGAGTGAGGAGGGTGCGACAGCGTAGGAATGGGGTGCGTTTGGGAATCTCTGTACTTCCTGTTCAGTTTTGCTGGGAACCTAAAACTGCTCTAGAAAATAAAATCTATTCTAAGAAACGTGTTCCGATCTACTCACCCACTGGAAGAGATTCTGACCAGCAGGGCTGGAGCTGGGCCCGGGGAATCCACATTTTTTAAAAACGTTTCCACATACCTGATGTCCACGGTATGAGGTCTCCCTCAGAGGGGCAGAACCTCGCAGGCCCTCCCAGCAGCAGGCAGAGACAGGAAGGACCGCCAGCTCCCCTCTCCAGGCCACAAACCCTGCCGCCAGCAGCTGAGACGGAGGGCAATGCATGAGGTCTGCACCTCTCCTGCCCTGAGCTTGGTCCCGCCTTTGACGCTGGCTAGGTCATGTGGCAGAATAGGGAGAGGATTTGGGAGCGTTTAGCGGCCTGGCCACAGGTTTGGCGTAGGAGGAGGTAGGATTATTACAGTGAGTCCTTGCGCTCGCCCATCTCTGCGCCTTCTCCTTGGCAGTGTTTTTTTTGTACAACCGACCACATCATCTCCCTCTAACAGCATTCCCACGGCATCGTCTCCTTTCCTCCAGAACCTTCCCTGTCTCCCTGCAAGGTCAACCCCAAATGCTGATCTCTCTGATCTCCAGATCTCTGGGGGCCACGTGTTTCCCTGACACTGACCCTGCCCACAGAACAGTCTGCTCAGGCCGGGCTACCCCGCTTGTTGTTTCCAGAGTATTGCCTCCCTCATCTTCCTGCCCCCCCTCCCCCGCCTTGTCCGGTGAGCACATTCCTCACCCCCCTTTCCAACTGTCCACATCCCTTGGCTTTCTCTGCTTTGGGCTGACAACACATCTCTGAGGGGAGCTTCTCTGCCCGATCCCCTGGACCCCAGAGCATACGGCAGAGCCATCACTGAGGGTCCATCTGCCTGAATCTGCTTGGCACGTCCTTCCACCTCTTCTTACCATGCCACCCATCGAAGAGGCCAGTGCTTAGGCAAAGAAGACGCAAGAGAAAGATGGACACTGCTAGGTCAGCAGACGGGCTCGAGAACAAACTGCCGCTCAGGAGCTATGAGACCGGGCACAAGTTACTCAGTTTGAGCTTTTGCTTCTTCACCAAAGAATACAGGAGGATAATAATGCCCATTTCCTAGGATTATTGGGAGGAGGGAAGGACCCAGTGCTTTGGAAATTAGGAAATACTCCCCAAGTGTCAGCACCTGTCAGGCTCCGCTGCCTGGAGCCATTGCTGTCTGGAGGCTGAGCCTGGGGTGGGACCTAGAGAAACCCTGCTCAACGCCTTGGAGTTGAGAGCTAGGAAGAATGTTGGGTCGGGGTGAAGGAGAGAGGTCTGCACGGCTGGTGGGGAGGCACCTCGGCTGCAGAACTGGCGGAGGACAGAGGTTTGGGCAAGAAAGCTGACAAGCTGCCAAAGACAGAGAAGGCACCACTCCGTCTGGTTTAGGGAAGAGCTTCTGGAACACTCTTGCACTGGAACATCTTCTTCCAGGCCCACCTTGTGGCCTAAAACATCACTGGGACAGCCCAAGGCCATTTCCCTGAGGTCAGGTGTCCTGGACACTCAGGAGGCCAACAGCTCCTCTGTTAGAGGGTCCTTATTAGTGCCGGATTTGAGGATATTACACTATGTAACAATTCGGAGCTTTGCTTTGGAATCCTTTCTGTTGCATGATCTATAACACCTTGGTTGTTGGTTGAGTTCACGTATCGGTTCCTCCTCTGTGATTTGGGGATACCAATAACTACCTCATAGGTGGTGATGAGCGTTCAACAGAGGAGGCACATAATGTGTAAGATGGGGGGATAGAAGGTGGACATACTGTTCACCAACAAATCTTAGTTCTCATAATCATTATTATTCTTATGGAAGCTGCTTAGGTAATCAGTGGAGGCTGGAAAGGTGTGAGTCTTTCCCTGTGCAAAATAGAAGTAAGAGAGAGCTGGAACCACCTGCTGTCTTCAACCAGCAGAAACTCCATTTGTCTGAAGCAGGGAGAACTCTCCCCGACTCCTGCCCTACATTTGCTTCTGTTTGAAACAAGGTTCCGTGACCCCCATGAGGAGGTGGGCTGGAGAGCGTTTCCTTTCTAGATCAGCCCCTAGAATCCAGAGGCCCAACTTTCCCATCCTTTTCAAAGACTGCTTTTCTGGGATAATTATCTTGAAAATGTTTGTCACAATCAAGTGGTTTGTGTCCAACTCAGTGGGAAGTTACTGAGTTAGGCACAGAGTGCCATGAATGAGGGGGAGGCCCCTCGTGTGAAGGTTTGATTGGACAGTGGGGCCGGAGGCCTGGCTGCCAGGGGGACACCTGCCCTCTCTGTGGTCACACTCTCCACAAAACATGGCTGGGCTGTGAAAGGCACACTCTGCAGAGGCAGGTGGCTGGAATGTGGGGGTAAGCAACGTCCAGGGAGACTTTTTTGATCCATGAGATGGTTACCCTGTAGCCCAAGGAGAAAATGCATTTCAGTGGGTAAAAGTTGGAAAAGACATGAGCTGAAGTTGGCAGCTATAGAACATGAGGAGGACTCTGGGAGAAGGAAAGAGAGTCAGAGAGGGAGGGCGCCCAGGAGGCTGGGCCAGCGTCTCAGCTAGGAGACTTTGGACAAGTCCTATATCAATTTTCACTCTTATTTCCACACGCTAATGTGGACGTCCAATATAAATACTAGCTCAGCTCGCGTTTACTCTCTGTAAAGGCTAATGTGCTCAAGTTATCGCACTGCTGTTCAGCTGCTATGCATTCTTACAGGGATTTCTCTAGAGAGGTAGCCAAGGATCAGAAGATGCGGCTGTGGGGTGTTTTTCCCTAGTCTGGAATGACATTTATCCTCCCAAAATGTTTGGGAATAGTTGTGAGGGGCGTGAAGATCCCGGAGGCAGGCCGCACGGTAGCCTCCTGCAGCCTCGGAGTGGAGGCACCCCAGGCCAGGCCAAGGCACCCCGCATCTCCCTCCCCGACCCTCACCAGGTTTGGAACGACAGAACACAGAGCATGTGGGCTTTTCTTTGGAAATCTGTCACTTGGTTAGCAATCTGTGTGTTCTCCTATTATATATTTTGATGTCTTGTTAGAATAGAAAGATTTCAAAATGTGCATCAACTTTTGGGATGAAATAAAATTTCTTCCATATGCTGATTAGCTTGAGCCCCAGAATGTTCTGCTTACTGCCCCCACCTCACCCACCACAGCCCATCCCGAACTGTCCTCAGAACGGCTGCTGCCCCACAGCGGCCTCATTTCTGCTTTCACAGCTCCTGCCCGCCCCCACTGCCTCCCTCAGGCCCCTTGGAGCCGGGCTCACCCTGCACTGGGAAGGCGAAGGAAGAGACCTGCCAGCCTCCTTTTCCTCACTTCTGGGCTCTTCCTGACCTGAGGGGCAGCACGGGCCCGATCGGGCCACACCATATTCTCCAAGAAGCCCTGCCTCACCTTCCTGTGCCCTGAACATAAAAACAGATGACACTGACCCCTACTTCAAGTCTTCTATGGAGCCTCAGATTAGAAGAGCAGAGACCCCACATCAAGGCAGGTACAGGTTTGTGGAATTCTGTTTCCTGATTTGTTCATGGGACTCGTTGGAACATATTCATCGGCATATTCTAGAGACATAGGTCTCTGGGCATTTCATTAAATTAATTAATTTATATACTTTTTAATTGATATACAATCTTATATTAGTTTCAGGAGTAAAACATAGTGATTTGGCATTTGTGGACATTAATGTGCATTGTGAAATGCTCACCACAAGTCTAACTACCATGTGTCACCTTACAAAATTGTTACAATATTACTGACTATATTCTATATGCTGTGCATTACATGTCTGTGACTTACCCCTTTTATATCTGGAAGCTTGTACTTCTTAATAATTTTTAGCTATTTTACATCTCTCCTAACTCCCTCCTCTCTGTTCCACCAATCTGTTCGTTGTATCTATGAGTCAGGATTTTGTTTTTTTTGTTTCTTAGGTTCCACATGTAAGTGAAATCGTATATTTGTCTGTCTCTGTCTGACTTAATTCACCAAGCATAATACCCTCTAAGTCCATTCACATTGTTGCAAACAAAAATGCAAGATTTCACTCTTTTTCATGGCCAAGTAGTATTCCACTGTGTACATATGTACCACATCTTCTTTATCCATTTATTTATTGATGGGCACTTAGGTTGCTTCTATATCTCGCCTGCTATAAATAATGCTGCAATAAACATAGGGGTGCATGTATCTTTTCAAATTAGTGCTTTAGTTTTCAGTTTTTTAGTTTAGTTTTTTTCCTCAGTAGCAGAATTGATGGATCATATGGTTGCTCAATTTTTAGCTTTTTTAGGAAACTCCACATTGTTTTCCATAGTAATTGGTGCCAATTCACATTCCCACCAATAATGCACAAGGGTTCCCTTTTCTCCATACCCTCATGAACAATGATTTCTTATATTTTTTATAATAGCTGTTCTAACAGGTGGGAGGTGATATCTCACTGCGGTTTCGATTAGCAATTCCTTGATGATTAGTAACGTTGAGCATCTTTCCACATTCCTGTTGGCCATCTGTATGACTTCTTTGGTAAAATGTCTATTCAGATCCTCTGCCCATTTTTAAGTTGGGTTATGTAATTTTTCTGTTGTTGAGTTGTATGAGCTCTTTACATATTTTGGATATTAACCCTTTTCCAGATATGTGATTTGCAAATATCTTCTCCCATTTACTAGGTTGCCTTTTCATACTGTGGACGGTTTCTTTTGCAAAAGCTTTTTAGTTTGATATCTTCCCATTTGCTTATTTTTGCTTTTGTTTTCCTTGCCTTTGGAGTCAGACTGAAAAAAAATATCACTAAGACCAACGCCGAGGAGCTTACCACTTGTGTTTTCTTCTAGGTGTATTATGGTTTCAGGTTTTACATTCAAATCTTTTTTTTTAAATATAATTTATTTTATTATCATTAATCTACAATTACATGTGCAATATTATGGTTATTAAACTACCCCTTCATCAGGTCCCCCCCCCACCAACCCCATTACAGTCACTGTCCATCAGCGTAGTGAGATGCTATAGAGTCACTACTTCTCTTCTCTGAGTTGTACTGCCCTCCCCGTGCCCCCCCAACATTATATCTGCTAATCGTAATGCCCCTTTTTCCCTCTTATCCCTTCCTTCCCACCCATTTTCCCCAGTCCCTTTCCCTTTGGTAACTATTAGTCCGTTCTTGGGTTCTGTGAGTCTGCTGCTGTTTTGTTCCTTCAGTATTTTTTTCTTTGTTCTTATACTCCACATATGAGTGAAATCATTTGATACTTGTCTTTTTCGGCTTGGCTTATTTCACTGAGCATAATACCCTCTAGCTCCATCCATGTTGTTGCAATGGTAGGATTTATTTTCTTCTTATGGCTGAATAATATTCCATTGTGTATATGTACCACCTCTTCTTTATCCATTCATCTACTGATGGACACTTAGGTTGCTTCCATTTCTTGGCTATTGTAAATAGTGCTGCGATAAACATAGGGGTGCATCTATCTTTTTCAAATTGGGCTGCTGCATTCTTAGGGTAAGTTCCTAGGAGTGGAATTCCTGGGTCAAATGGTATTTCTATTTTGAGTTTTTTGAGGAACCTCCATACTGCTTTCCACAATGGTTGAACTAATTTGCAGTCCCACCAGCAGTGTAGGAGGGTTCCTTTTCTCCACATCCTCGCCAACATTTGTTGTTGTTTGTGTTTTGGATGTTGGCCATCCTCACTAGTGTGAGGTGATAGCTCATTGTGGTTTTAATCTGCATTTCTCTGATGATTAGCAATGTGGAGCATCTTTTCATGTGCCTGTTGGCCATCTGAATTTCTTCTTTGGAGAAGTGTCTATTCATGTCCTCTGCCCATTTCTTAATTGAGTTATTTGCTTTCTGTTTGTTAAGGTGCATGAATTCTTTATACATTTTGGATGTCAACCCTTTATCAGATACGTTTTTTATGAATATATTCTCCCATACTGTAGGATGTCTTTTTGTTCTACTGATGGTGTCCTTTGCTGTACAGAAGCTTTTCAGCTTGATATAGTCCCACTTGTTCATTTTTGCTTTTGTTTCCCTTGCCCGGGGAGATATGTTCATGAAGAAGTTGCTCATGTTTATGTCCAAGAGATTTTTGCCTATGTTTTTTTCTAACAGTTTTATGGTTTCATGACTTACATTCAGGTCTTTGATCCACCTTGAGTTTACCTTTGTGTATGGGGCTAGACAGTAGTCCAGTTTCATTCTCTTACATGTAGCTGTCCAGTTTTTCCAACACCAGCTGATGAAGAGGCTGTCATCTCCCCATTGTATATCCAAGGCTCCTTTATCAAATATTAATTGACTGTGTATATTTGGGTTAATGTTTGAATTTTCTATTCTGTTCCACTGGTCTGTGGGTCTGTTTTTGTGCCAATACCAAATTGTCTTGATTACTGTGGCTTTGTAGTAGAGCTTGAAGTCAGGGAGCGTAATTCCCCCTGTTTTATTCCTCCTTCTCAGGATTGATTTGGCTATTCGGGGTCTTTTGTGGTTCCATATGAATTTTAGAATTATTTGTTCCAGTTCATTGAAGAAAGCTGTTGGTAGTTTGATAGGGATTGCATTGAATCTGTAGATTGCTTTAGGTAGTATAGCCATTTTGACAATATTTATTCTTCCTAGCCAAGAGCATGGGATGCATTTCCATTTGTTAGTGTCCTCTTTAATTTCTCTTAGGAGTGTCTTGTAGTTTTCAGAGTACAGGTCTTCACTTCCTTCGTTAGGTTTATTCCTAGGTATTTTATTCTTTTTGATGCAATTGTGAATGGAATTGTTTTTCTGATTTCTCTTTCTGTTAGTTCATCATTAGTGTATAGAAAGCAACAGATTTCTGTGTGTTAATTTTGTATCCTGCAACTTTGCTGAATTCAGATATTAGTTCTAGTAGTTTTGGAATGGAGTCTTTAGGGTTTTTATGTGCAGTATCATGTCATCTGCAAATAGTGACAATTTGACTTCTTCTTTACCAATCTGGATGCCTTGTATGTCATTGTTTTGTCTGATTGCTGTGGCTAGGCCCTCCAGTACTATGTTGAATAACAGTGGAGAGAGTGGGCATCCCTGTCTTGTTCCCGATATTAGATGAAAAGCTTTCAGCGTCTCGCCATTAAGTATGATGTTAGCTGTGGATTTGTCATATATAGCCTTTATGATGTTGAGGTACTTGCCGTCTATACCCATTTTGTTGAGAGTTTTAATCAGGAATGGATGCTGAATTTTGTCAAATGCTTTTTCAGCATCTATGGAGATGATCGTGTGGTTTTTGTTCTTCCTTTTGTTGATGTGGTGGATGATGTTGATGGATTTTCGAATGTTGTACCATCCTTGCACACCTGGGATGAATCCCACTTGATCATGGTGTATGATCCTCTTGATGTATTTTTGAATTCGGTTTGCTAATATTTTGTTGAGAATTTTTGCATCTACGTTCATCAGGGATATTGGTCTGTAATTTTCTTTTTTGGTGAGGTCTTTGCCCGGTTTTGGTATTAGAGTGATGCTGGCTTCATAGAATGAGTTTGGAAGTATTCCCTCCTCTTCTATTTTTTGGAAAACTTTAAGGAGAATGGGTGTTATTTCTTCTCTATATGTCTGGTAGAATTCAGAGGTGAATCCATCAGGCCCAGGGGTTTTGTTCTTGGGTAGTTTTTTGATTACCAATTCGATTTCGTTGCTGGTGATTGGTCTGTTTAGTTTTTCTGTTTCTTGCTTGGTCAGTCTTGGAAGGTTGTATTTTTCTAAGAAGTTGTCCATTTCTTCTATGTTTTCCAGCTTGTTAGCATATAGATTCTCATAATATTCTCTTATGATTCTTTGTATTTCTGTGGGGTCCGTCGTGATTTTTCCTTTCTCATTTCTGATTGTGTTTATGTGTGTAGATTCTCTTTTTCTCTTAATGAGTCTGGCTAGGGGTTTATCTATTTTGTTTATTTTTTCAAAGAACCAGCTCTTGGTTTTATTGATTTTTTCTATTGTTTTATTCTTCTCAATTTTATTTATTTCTTCTCTGATCTTTATTATGTCCCTCCTTCTGGTGACTTTGGGCCTCATTTGTTCTTCTTTTTCCAATTTCAGTAATTGTGTCTTTAGACTATTCATTTGAGAATGTTCTTCCTTCTTTAAATAGGCCTGGATTGCAATATACTTTCCTCTTAGTACATTCAAATCTTTAATCCATGTTGAGTTAATTTTTCTGTGTGGTGTAGGATAGTGATTCGGTTTCATTCCTTTGCATGTAGCTGTCCAGTTTTCCAAACACCATTTATTGAAGACTCTCCTTTTCCCATTGTATGGTTCTTGCCTCCTTTGTCATATATTACTTGACCATATATGTCTGGGTTTATTTCTGGACTCTTTATTCTGTTCCACTGATCTATGTGCCTGTTTGTGCTAGTGCCATATTGTTTTGATTACTATACCTTGTAGTATAGTTTGAAATCAGGGAGTGTGAAATCTCTGGCTTTGTTCTTCTTTCTCAAGGTTGTGTTGGCTATTTGGAGTCTTTTATGGCTCCATACAACTTTTAGAATTGTTTATTCTAGTTCTGTGAAAAAAATGCCATTGGAATTTTGATACAGATTGCATTTAATCTCTATATTGCTTTGGATAGTATGGACATGCAACAATACTAATTCTTCTTGTCAATGAGCATGGAATAGCTTCCCATTTATTGTGTCTTCAATTTCTTTCATCAATATTTGATAGTTTTCAGTGTACAGGTTTTTCACCTCCTTGGTTAAATTTATTCCTCAGTATTTCATTCTTTTTGATGTGATTGTAAATGGAACTGTTTTCTCAATTTATTTTTATTACTATATAAAAGTTCAACAGATTTCTGTATATTAATCTTGTATCCTGCAACTTTGCTGAATCATTTATTAGTTTTTTTAACACGTACTAGTTTAATAAAGGATGCAAGTTAATAGCCACATGCAGAGATACAGAGGGCAGGGTCCCAAATGAAGGAGCTTCTATCTTCATGGAGCTTTGGGCCTGGCTTGGTGATATGTGGAAGTGCCTCTGGCTTCTCAATCATGGAACCTCTCTCCAACAGAGAAGAAGGATGCAAAAGAGGAAGAGAGAGAAAGAGATCATTTATTAGTTATAACAGTTTTTCTGTGGGATCTTCAGTGTTTTCTATATATAGGATCATATCGTCTGCAAATAGTGACAGCTTTACTTCTTCCTTTCCAATCTATATGCCTTTTATTTCTTTTTTCTTGCCTAATCACCATGGCTAGGACTTCTGGTGCTATGTGGAATAAAATGGGGATAGTGGGCATCATTTTGTTGTTGTTGTTCCAAATCTTGGAAGAAAATCTTTCAGATTTCACCATTGAGTATGACATTAGCTGTGAGTTTGTCATATATGGACTTTATTATGTTTATGTGTATTCCTCTATACCACTTTGTGAGTTTTTGTCATAAATGGATTTTGAATTTTATCAAATGCTTTTTCTGCACCTATTGAGATGATCATATGATATTTATCTTTCATTTTGTTCATGTTGTTTATCACACTGATAGATTCACAGATGTTGAAACATCCTTGCATCCCTGGAAAAAAATCCCACCTGATCATGCTGTATGATCCTTTCAGTGTATTGCTGAATTCGTTTTGCTAATGTTTTGTTGAGGACTTTTGTTCATCAGGAATATTGGTAATTTTATTTTCTTGTGGTGTGCTTGGTATCAGGCTAATGCAGGTCTTGTAAAATGAGTTTGGGAGCTTTCCCTGCTCTTCAGTATTTGGGAAGAATTTGAGAAGAATAGGTTAAATCTTCTTTGAATATTTGGTGGAATTCACCAGGGAAGCCATCTGTTCCTAGATTTTTATTGTTGGGAATTTTTTTTTTTATTACTGATTCAATCTCCTTGCTAATAATTGGTCTACTCAGGTTTTCTGTTTCTTCTTGATTCAGTCTTAGAAGATTGTAAATTTCTAGGAATTTACCCATTTTTTTCTAGGTTGTCCAGTTTGTTGGTGTTAATTGTTTATAATAGTCTCTTATTATCCTTTATATTTCTGTGGTGTTTGTTGTAACTTCTCTTTCATTTCTATTTATTTGAATCCTTCCTCTTTTTTCTTGGTGAATCTCCTTAAGGTTGGTCAATTTTATTTATTTTTTCACAGAATCAGCTCTTAGTTTCATTGACTTTATCTATTTTTTTTAGTCTCTATTTCATTTATTTTCACTCTAATTTTTATTATTTTCTTCCTTCTGCTAACTTTGGCCTTCGTTTGTTTTTCTTTTCTAGTTTCTTTAGATGTAAAGTTAAATTGTTTAATATTTTGCTTATTTATTTAGGTAGGACTTGTATTGCTTTGAACTTCCTCTTAGAACCGCTTTTGCTGCAACCCATAGGTTCTGGTATGTCATATTTCTGTTTTCATTTGTCTTTAGGTATTTTTTTATTTCTCCTTTGTCTTTGTCTATGACCCAGTAGCTGATAAGTATCAAGCTGTTTAACCACCACGTATCTGTAGTTTTTACAGTTTTCTTCTTATATCTGATTTCTAGTTTCATACTATTGTGGTCAAAAAAGATGCTTGATATGATTACAAATCTTCTTGTTGTTTGGGACTTGTTTTGTCATCTAAAATATGACGTACCCTGGAGAATATTCCATGTGCACTTGAGAAAAGAATATTCTACTGCTTTTGGATGGAGTGTTCTGTATATATCCATTAAGTCCCTCTGGTTCAATGTGTCATTTAAGGCTGATGTTTCCTTACTGATTTTCTGTCTGGATGATTTATCTATTGCTGTAAGTGAGGTGTTAGAATTCCCTACTATTATTGTATTGCTGTCAATTGCTCTCTTTAGGCCTATTAATATTTGCTTTATTTATTTTGGTGCTCCAATATGGGTGCATATATATTTATAAATGTTATATCTTCTTTCTGGATTGAACCTACTATCATTACATTGTGCCTCTCTTTGTCTTTTATTACAGTCTTTGTTCTAAAGTTCTGTTTTGTCTGATATCAGCATAGCTATACCAGATTTATTTGTGTGAAATCACTTTTTCCATCCCTTCACTTTCAGTCTCTATGTGTTCTTACTTCTGATGTGAGTAGCTTGCAGGAAGTATATAGATATGTCTTTTTTTTAATCCATTCAGCCCCCCATATCTTTTAATTGGAGAATTTAGTCATTTACATTTAATGTAATTATTGATAGATAGATATGTACTTATTGACATTTTGTTCATTGTTTTCTGGCTATTTTTGTAGTTCCTGTTTCTTTGGTGTTTGATGACTTTCGTTAGTGTTGTTTTGATTCCTTTCTCATTTTGTTTTGTATATTTACTATAAGTTTTTTCTTTATGGTTACCATGAGGTTCACATATATTATTCTATGTATATTGCAGTCTATTTTAGTTGATAGCACTTCCCTTTGAACACATTTCAAATCCCTACATTTTTGCTCCACCCCCATGTTTTTTTTGATGTCACTTTTTGCATCTTTTTATTTTATGTATCCCTTAACTAATTATTGTAGTTTTAGTTAATTTTAGTACTTTTGTCTTTTATCCTTCTTATAACTGTATAAGAGATTAATCTACTACTTTTACTGTACATTTAAATATTCCAGTGAGATTTTTTAAAATTCAGGTATCACCGACATAGCCAGTAAGATTTTTACTTTTGTATGTTTTCTTGTTATTAATTAGTGCCATTTCTTTTCAGCTTAAAGAAGTCCCTTTAATAATTACTTGTAAGGCCAGTTCAGTAATGATGAACTCCTTTAGCTTTTGTTTGTCTAGAAAACTAATCTCTCCTTCAAATCCGATTGATAACCTTGCTGGGTAAAGTACTCTTGGTTGGAAGTTTTTTTCCCTTTCAGCACTTTAAATATGTCATGCCATTCCCTTCTGGCCCACAAAGTTTTGGCTGAGAAATCTACTGATAGCCTTATGGAGCTTTCCCTCTACAAAACAATTTGTTTTTCTCTTACTGACATTTTAATTATAATATGTCTTGGTATGGGTGTCTT
>JAVSCE010017430.1:0-28895 GCA_032199065.1 Smutsia gigantea
AAACTCATGTCTTGTGACTGAACAGTGAGCTCTGTGCTGTTTGCATTACATCTGAGTAAGATCCTTTTGACGTAATGATCCACAAAGACTCAGCATGACTTTGGCAGTACAGATTCAGCATTCCCGCAGCCCCAGACATCTCTAGGAGTTGCGCAGCACTGGCTTTGATGAGGGCTATGGACCCAAAGAAGACATATTATAACTAGTAAGAGATCAACCGTTGGTGTTTTTTTTTTTTTTTTTAATATAATTTATTTTATTATCATTAATTTACAATTACATGTGCAATATTATGATTATTAAACTACCCCTTCATCAGGTCCCCCCCACCAAACCCATTACAGTCACTGTCCATCAGCGTAGTGAGATGCTATAGAATCACTACTTGTCTTCTCTGAGTTGTACTGCCCTCCCGTGCCCCCCCAACATTACATCTGCTAGTCGTAATGCCCCTTTTTCCCTCTTATCCCTCCCTTCCCACCCATTTTTCCCCAGTCCCTTTCCCTTTGGTAACTATTAGTCCGTTCTTGGGTTCTGTGAGTCTGCTGCTGTTTTGTTCCTTCAGTTTTTTTCTTTGTTTTATACTCCACATATGAGTGAAATCATTTGATACTTGTCTTTTTCGGCTTGGCTTATTTCACTGAGCATAATACCTCTAGCTCCATCCATGTTGTTGCAAATGGTAGGATTTGTTTTCTTCTTATGGCTGAATAATATTCCATTGTGTATATGTACCACATCTTCTTTATCCTTTCATCTACTGATGGACACTTAGGTTGCTTCCATTTCTTGGCTATTGTAAATAGTGCTGCGATAAACATAGGGGTGCATATGTCTTTTTCAAACTGGGCTGCTACAGTCTTAGGGTAAATTCCTAGGAGTGGAATTCCTGGGTCAAATGGTATTTCTATTTTGAGTTTTTTGAGGAACCTCCATACTGCTTCCACAATGGTTGAACTAATTTGCAGTCCCACCAGCAGTGTAGGAGGGTTCCCTTTTCTCCACATCCTCGCCAACATTTGTTGTTGTTTGTGTTTTGGATGTTGGCCATCCTCACTGGTGTGAGGTGATATCTCATTGTGGTTTTAATCTGCATTTCTCTGATGATTAGCCATGTGGAGCATCTTTTCATGTGCCTGTTGGCCATCTGAATTTCTTCTTGGAGAAGTGTCTATTCATGTCCTCTGCCCATTTCTTAATTGGATTATTTGCTTTCTGTTTGTTAAGGTGCATGAGTTCTTTATATATTTTGGATGTCAACCCTTTATCAGATACGTCATTTATGAATATATTCTCCCATACTGTAGGATGTCTTTTGTTCTACTGATGGTGTCCTTTGCTGTACAGAAGCTTTTCAGCTTGATATAGTCCCACTTGTTCATTTTTGCTTTTGTTTCCTTTGCCCGGGGAGATATGTTCATGAAGAAGTTGCTCATGTTTACGTCCAGGAGATTTTTGCCAATGTTTTTTTCTAAGAGTTTATGGTTTCATGACTTACATTCAAGTCTTTGATCCACCTTGAGTTTACCTTTGTGTATAGGGCTAGACAGTAGTCCAGTTTCATTCTCTTACATGTAGCTGTCCAGTTTTTCCAACACCAGCTGCTGAAGAGGCTGTCATCTCCCCATTGTATATCCAAGGCTCTTTATCAAATATTAATTGACTGTATATGTTTGGGTTAATGTTTGGATTTTCTATTCTGTTCCACTGGTCTGTGGGTCTGTTTTTGTGCCAATACCAAATTGTCTTGATTACTGTGGCTTGTAGTAGAGCTTGAAGTCAGGGAGCGTAATTCCCCCTGTTTTATTCCTCCTTCTCAGGATTGCTTTGGCTATTCTGGGTCTTTTGTGGTTCCATATGAATTTTAGAATTATTTGTTCCAGTTCATTGAAGAAAGCTGTTGGTAGTTTGATAGGGATTGCATTGAATCTGTAGATTGCTTTAGGTAGTATAACCATTTTGACAATATTTATTCTTCCTAGCAAAAGCATGGGATGCATTTCCATTTGTTAGTATCCTCTTTAATTTCTCTTAGGAGTGTCTTGTAGTTTTCAGAGTACAGGTCTTTCACTTCCTTCGTTAGGTTTATTCCTAGGTATTTTATTCTTTTTGATGCAATTGTGAATGGAATTGTTTTTCTGATTTCTCTTTCTGTTAGTTCATCGTTAGCGTATAGGAAAGCAACAGATTTCTGTGTGTTAATTTTGTATCCTGCAACTTTGCTGAATTCAGATATTACATCTAGTAGTTTTGGAGTGGAGTCTTTAGGGTTTTTAATGTACAATATCATGTCATCTGCAAACAGTGACAATTTGACTTCTTCTTTACCAATCTGGATGCCTTGTATGTCTTTGTTTTGTCTGATTGCCGTGGCTAGGACCTCCAGTACTATGTTGAATAACAGTGAAGAGAGTGGGCATCCCTGTCTTGTTCCCGATCTTAGATGAAAAGCTTTCAGCTTCTCGCTGTTAAGTATGATGTTAGCTGTGGGTTTGTCATATATGGCCTTTATGATGTTGAGGTACTTGCCGTCTATACCCATTTTGTTGAGAGTTTTAATCATGAATGGATGCTGAATTTTGTCAAATGCTTTTTCAGTATCTATGGAGATGATCATGTGGTTTTTGTTCTTCTTTTTGTTGATGTGGTGGATGATGTTGATGGATTTTCGAATGTTGTACCATCCTTGCATCCCTGGGATGAATCCCACTTGATCATGGTGTATGATCCTCTTGATGTATTTTTGAATTCGGTTTGCTAATATTTTGTTGAGTATTTTTGCATCTACGTTCATCAGGGATATTGGTCTGTAATTTTCTTTTTTGGTGAGGTTTTTGCCAGGTTTTGGTATTAGAGTGATGCTGGCTTCATAGAATGAGTTTGGAAGTATTCCCTCCTCTGATGATAGTCTGATGGGTTTTCCTTTGTAGGTGATTTTTTTCTCTCTCTAGATGCCTTTAATACTCTGTCTTTATCTTTGGTCTTTGCCATTTTAATTATTATGTGTCTTGGTGTTTTCTTCCTTGGGTCCCTTGTGTTGGGAGATCTGTGGGCTTCCATGAACTGCGAGACTATTTCCTTCCCCAGCGTGAGGAAGTTTTCAGCAATTATTTCTTCAAACACACTTTCTATCCCTCTTTCTCTCTCTTCTTCCTCTTGTACTCCTATAATGCAAATATTGTTCCTTTTGAATTGGCCACTCAGTTCTCTTAATATTCTTTCATTCCTAGAGATCCTTTTATCTCTCTCTGCCTCAGCTTCTCTGTATTCCTATTCTCTGATTTCTATTCTATTAACAGTCTCTTGCATCTCATCCAGTCTGCTGTTAAGCCCATCGATCGCTTGTCGGATTTCTGCATTGTTTGTCCTCATTTCCCTCACTTCCTCCCTCAGCTCTTGCACATTTCTCTGTAGATCCATCAGCATGGTTATGACTTTTGTTCTGAATTCTTTTTCAGAAAGACTGTTCATTTCCATCCCTTCAGGGTCCCTCTCTGGGGTTGTCTGGTTGATTTTGGTCTGAACCATATTCCTCTGTCTTTTCATGGCTATAGAAGTGGTCGCTGGTAGTTGCCACATATGTCAGCTGGGCTCTTTAAGACTTTAAAAAGAAAAAGAGAAAAAAAAAGGAGAAAGAAAGAAAAAAAAGAAAAAAGAAAGAGAAGAAAAAACAAAAAACAAAAAACAAAACAAAACAACAACAAAAAAACGCTGACCAGGAGTAGATTCTGTGGGGATGCTGTAGGTGGCGCTGTTGCTCCACTATTCCGCAGCTGTGGTACGGCGCTCTGCAGGGCCCTTTATAGCTGTGCCTCGCGGGGTGCCGTGTCCTCTCAGATGTAGCTGCACGCTGTGCGCTTTCCTGTGTATTCTCGTCTCTCTTTTAGGAATAGTTGTATTTGCTGTATTTTCATAGATACATATGGTTTTGAGAGGAGATTTCTGCCGCTTTGCTCATACCACCATCTTCCCGGAAGTCCCTTTTTTTAAGATGTTGGGTCCCCTCCTTTGGGTGAGCGATTCCATGATTCTTTATAGTTCTTTATTACAGAAAGTTGAAATCAGAGTGGCCTAATTTTTTACCCTCCCTAAATACCAATTTCCTTTATTTCTATAATATTCAGGAAATAAAAAAGAACCCTTAGTGTAGGCAGTGGGAGATGCTCGCTTCTGCAAATGGATAGGCAATGGTAGTTCTCTGCTAAATTGCTGTGTTTCATACTGATTTTCACGTCAGAATATAAAACGTATCTTCTTGGCCTATGTTGGTTACACTGACTTCGAGTGATCAGCTTTTGGTAATGAGTGGGCACTCTGAAAAGTATTTATTCCTTCTTCAGAAAAAAGTTACCTTTTTAATTATACCTACGTCTTTAACCTTTCTTCCTAGTGTTGCCAGGAATTCCAAGAAGAGTCTAGAGAAATATGATCACATCACTGTATCTGATCAAGCATGAAATATATTCAACAAAAGCAAAATATGTTAGTGGAGGGAGTGTTACCTATATCACATTAGTTAAGTAAACTACACATCTAAACACATACAGCTCTACTACCCTTTTTTACTGTTTAGACACAAATTTCTAGAAGGCCACAAAATAAAACATTCATAAGCACTTCGATTACAGTCTTGATAAAATACAGTGATGTTAACTAAACACTCAGATACTAAGCGTTACAGATATTAACTCTAGAGACATTTCTATAAATCTTTTTGACCCTTTATTTCTTAGTAAACTCTTCATCAGTAGATTCAGTGAGAAGTATAAAAACTGGTAATCAATACCATCAATCTTTCTCATTCCCGTTTTGGAATATAGCAGGCTAGTTATTGCAGATTATAGGAAAAGTTTAATACATAGGGAAAATTATATATAATATACTCTTCATATTACACTCTGCTGCCTTTAATTTTGCACATTCTGAAATATCAGCAAGAAATGCACCTTTGATTATTGGTATAAAGGAGATAAGAAACCAGTAAATTGTATAATTATCAGACTAAAGATACATATATTTATGTTTTGATCACTGTGTTAAATTTTCAGCCTGTTCCCAGACATGGTACAGTTTTCTAGATGAGGTCTTTGTTTTCAAACTATTTCTGATGAGTTGAGTAACTCCATCTCTCTTAAGGATGCAAATGTTAATGAACTTAATGCCACTCTTACCAAAAGTTAGTATGTCTTAACATTATGAGTTCCCATAATAACCAATGAATTAATGTTTCCTTCTGGAAAAGAGGAAAGATAATAAGGTAGTGTTTATTGAAAAGTATATTCAGGTTGACAATGTGGGTGAAAAGTGAGAGCCAGATGGCATTTAGCTAACACTTTTATAATTGATTTCATTTGGAAAAAATAAAATTCAAAAAACCTAATCTCAAAGAAAATTTTCATTAGAAAGATGCTGATTATTTGACCATCTACCTTTTAAAATTGGGTATGTATTTCTATTTGAAATCTCAAAATATATGTAACTCATTATGGACATAATAAAATGTTCTGTAAAACAAGTGAGTCTTATAGAAGGATGCAAAATAAAGTTTGTTATTCTATAAATTTTATAAGGTACAATTTATTTTATAAAGTTCAGTAAAGTACATCTCAGAGTCTCCATATATTTAGAATGAAATTAGAAGGTATAATTAGAAATAGTAGTAATAATTCATCCACTCAGAAAGAAACTTTATAAACTTCTTGCTGCTGAAGAAGATACCTTCAGTATGTCCGGTTAAGAGTCACATCCTGTTTTTAACCCAGGACATGATCTGGGAAAACCATAGTGTGCATGGCTCAAAATTGCTGTTGTTTGTGTAACCTATACTGAGGGAATCCAGCCAGCCTTCTTGTAGGGACGACACCGATAGTTGAACTAAAGCAGTGGCCATTTCTGAGTATTTGAGGAACATGGGCTTTTTTTATTTTCTTGTTAATCTATTTCCCACATAATCAGTGTCAAAACAAGTTTTTAGAGCAGATTGTTCCCGATAGCCAGTGCTGAAATAAAGCAGGAAGAATCCTTTTGATCTCTCGAGAGTAAGCTCTGTTTGCAGATAATGCATGACAACGGCATTTCTGTTCATTTGCTCTCCAGTTTAACATCAATGCATTTGAATTTGAGTTCAGCAAAAGAGAAATAAATAAATAAGTGATAGTCTCATAGAGTCTCTTGAATGCATACCTTTAAATATTGAAAGAGAACGATTTGTAAAGCATTGTTATATAATGCATTTCTTGTCTTCTGTTGAGTTCATGTGACGAATTCCAGTTGATAAGCCCCAGACTCTGGAGTCACTTGTCTGGCTAGTTATTAAGATTAAGATAAGTACCAAGAATGAAAGATACCGTGCTTTATACTCTGCCTTTGTGGGACTGGGCCTCCTAGGATCCCGTGTGTAAACAATGAATTAGTTCACCCTGAGTCTCTCTCAGACCTGAAGTGAACATTGTAAATGTTGGTGAAATGTGTTTGAATCAGAGTATGAAGGTTATATTTTAATATAAAATATTTTTAAATTACCCCAAATCCTAAAGTGTATATACATGTGGCAGCAAGTTTATGGAAGAGATTTCCTGGCTGTTTTTTCTTGTTATATTAGTATTCAGATATAAAAAGATAATTAATGGGTCCCAGGGTAGTTCATAACAGAAAGGTATTTTATCCTCATAAAATATATCAAGAGGAAATAATACAAAATACTTAAGTGCATTTAGGTGACTTAAAGAGGAAAGATGTGTTAGTAAAAATATATTTCTAATACATATTCAAAGCAGGTATTGCCTATTAAATGCTTCTCACTAATTTTTCAATGAGTAAAAAAAGAGCTGTTCTCTAAAGCTGATGGAATGTTCCAAAGGCACACGAAGCAGAGACAAATATTTTCTGAAGTTCAGTCAATGATTCTCACTAAATATAGTAAATATGAGCTTTGCTGCAAATTGGTAGGCAGCATTTCCAGAACAGCAAAGTTTAACTGTCTCTGCGATCGCTAGAGGAGTGATAGAAAGGGGTAATTTAGCAAGCATACGACAGCAACATGCTGTGCAATGGAGAGCACTGGGTAGCTATTAATTTTTGTTAATGAATTTAAAACTAGATGTATGGAAATGGTTATATGAAATGTATACACTGCTAAACAGTTAACTAGTCCTTAGGGCTTAAGTTTAATTATCTGTGTGTAAATCATTTTGAACATGGCTATCTAATGAGTCCAAAAAAAGAACGAAAGAAAGGAAGGGAGAAAGAAAACGCCGCAGAAACTCCTACTTAGCTTTGTTTAGACCGTCAAACACAGGCGAGAGGGCTACTCCGACCTGCAGGTCCCCCGAATGCTCAGCCCTTGCAGGCCTGTGCTATTGGCTGCCTTTCTCAGCACCATATTTGGGGAAGGAGATGGCAGAGTGCAGACACTTGCCTGCCTGTCACTTGCCATCCTAGGTCCCTCTGATCCGGTTTTTTCAACTGGGGTGATGTGGCCTCCACGGGGACACTTGGCAGTGTTGTGGGGACATTTGTGGTTGTCAAAACTGGGAGGCTGCAGCTGGTATCTAATGAGTAGAGGCCAGGGATTCTGCTAAACACCGACTGTGCACAGGACAGCTCTATAGTGAAGACTTATCCGGACCCACATAGCAATAGGGCTGAGGCTGAGAAATGCTATTTTATTCCAAGTTCACTTTGGTGCAGCATTTATTTATGACATTAAAAAAACAGTAACTACAAAAGGTAGCAAGTATGTGGTTGTCACCCTTCCACTCCCTAACATATTTGGAGCTCCAGAGGGGAAAGTCACCGCCACAGTGTCTCTTGCTAAGCAGATGCCCACTGTCTGTATAGGGACCCTTCAGCTCAGCAGTTGTGCTGTTTTAATAAAAGGCCAGGCGTGAAGGCCAGGTTCACTCAGGGCTTAGTACTACTTCATAACAGAGTTGGATCACAGACCTGGACATGCCCAACTTGGAGACAATATGCTGAAGAATTATGAAAACTCTGACACAGGAGCCTGGGCTGAAATGACTCATAAGATTCATTCCAGTCCCTTCATCCCTGATTGGTGGCAGGGAAGGTGATATATTTGCATAGTTAGGAAGAAAACATGACAGGATGCAAAAAAAACTGCTCATAGTCTCCGAAAGAATATCATTTTAGGCATTAAAATGTATCCCTTTTCTTTCTATTCCAGTTAAATCATGGTACCTTTTGGACTCCCTTGAGGCATTTATTGATATTTCTTCTGTGCTGAGAATAAAGGTAAATAGCAAATAGGCTCTCCACCCCCATACAATTTATTAAGCAAAACTAAAATTGGAACATAATGCCATGTTAGAGTAGATTTATAGCGAAAATACTAAACGTTACTCGAAAACTTGAGATGGAAGACATTTATACCCTCATACATTTTCAGACTTTAATAACATAGCTTCCTGGGAACAGCAGTTATGTACAGAAGGCCTTGATGTACTATAACAGGTATTTTCAACTCAGCTTTATGGCTTAAGCAGTAATCATAACATGTGATCATAACCCTCTTGTCTTGCTCATTTTAAAATAAAAAAAGCCATGGTCACCCTGTTTTGATGGCCACTGAATTACTTTCCTGGGAGGAATTGGAGTGAAGCCCTGAGATTTCAAGCAACTGTGTCTTTTCTTGGTTTGTTCATTGTACTATTGTAGGACCCCAGAAACCTGCTTTCTGCAACTGAATCAGTTATATGAGGTCTGTTATAACTGCATAGGTTGAAGAGAATTGCCTAGGTGGAGTGCTGAATGAAACTGAAGACCCAGCTCAGCCTTATCTGGGCCTTAGTTTTCCTCTCTTTTGAGGAATGTTAATTGGGCCGGGACTCCCCTAAATTAGTAAATAAATGATTTTGTTATTGTGAAAAATCAAGCAACCATATTCGAGATCACCAAATGGGTATAACAAAATCTCTTCCAAATGTTCACACCCTTTAACTCAGTTATTCTGCTACCAGGCACCCTGACACAGCACTTAGAGATCTAGACAGGGTCAGGATGGTGAACAACCGTCTGGGGGCCAAACCCTGTCCAATGCCTACTTTTGTAAATGAAGTTTTATTGGAACACAGTCACAGCCATTTATCCACATACCCTCTATGGGCTGTGGCAGAATTGAGTAGAGACAGAAACGATACGGCTTTGAAAAACCTTAAATATTGACAATCTGGCCCTTTGCAAGAAAAGTTTGCCAATCTCTCTGGACAAAGGTGTATGTTTATTTCCTTGCTTATAAGTCGAAATATAATTTATGATAGATCATTGTGAACTAAATGGCGATAAATCCCTCTAAGGAAATATTCTGTCCTACCCAAAATAGTTATCAATAATTTTTAAAGACATGGAAATATTTTTGCAATATAGTAAGTGGGAAAGAGCAGATTTGAAAAATGTAGATAGATAAGATATTAACTATATAAAGATGGCCAAAGAGAATAATTAAGTGGAATCAAACCACAAAGTAGTTATTTAGGATGGCCGGTAATAGGTAGTTTATTTTATTTTTTAATTTCTTTCACTGTCAGGAATAAAAATGATTAAGTGGTTATGGTGACAGGAAAGGAAGGGAAGAAGCACTGGGAATCTTTGTTTAGATTGTTTCCTTGGAACAATGGAAAGCCGTTTCCCTTCTTGGGTGGAGCAGAGATACTCTAAGCGCACCGTACATCACCTTTCCAGGAGATTGGGGTCGTGTTCACTACTAGCACGAGCTGTTGCTTTTTTAGATTCAGAGGTTTATCTGATTACCTTAAGTCTAAGAGTAGAGACTTGGAACAGTGTGACACCTGAACTTGGCTATTTTGGAAGAAGGATAAGTCAAAAAGTTCCAGAGTTGGAGTGTTTTGCAGGGAGTGAGAAATTGAGTCAGGTACTGAGAGGAGGCCACCGGGCGTCTTGGTGTAGAATAAGGGGAACAATACAATGTGCCAGCAGGGAAAAGGCACAGGACAGGAGAGGTAGGCAAGTAGCTCTGACAAGTGTTACCTGTTTGGCAGTTCTGCCCAGGGCCAGCTTTGCTGAGTCAGACTTTTTTCCAGCCCTTCCCTGTGTCCCCAGCAAACCGGGTGATGATGGCCATGGCCAGCTTTGTCTTTCTACAGAATATGAGGTAAATGACTTGGTAGGAATGTCATCGTAATATTATTTAGATTCTTTCTTGTGTCTCTGGTCAAATCATGTGAAGAAAATTTGCATCGTCTTTAACCCTATTCTGATAAGGGCTCTTGCGTGTTTGACTATCTTTGATTGAATTTAATTTGTTCACATATAGCAAAAATTTTATGGTACCCCTTCTACATGGCAATTGCTATACTTAGCTCTAAAGACACCAGGCCGAACAAGACAGAAAACCATTTTTCTGCCCTCATGGAAACTTGCAGGGTGGGGAAAGAGACAATAAACATATATATACATACATACATACATACATACATGTAACATTTTAGATACAGTCTAGTCAGTGATAAGAAGATGATAAATAAGGTCAAAAGCTAGTGACTTTGGGGAGTTAGTTGGAAAAATACTACTTGAGATAAGGGTCATCCAAGGATCCTCTATGGAGAAAATATTTGATGTGAGACTGGAATAGTGAAGCAGAATTAGCTGTGCAAAAATTCAGTTCCATTCAACTAAACACATAATTTGAATCATGCGAGGCACTGTTCTGGTCACTTGGGTTGTGATAGTGGACAGAGTTCTTGCTTGTATGGAGTTGCCATGTGTGTGTGTGTATGCTTGTGTGATGCATATATTACTATTTCGCACACATGTACACACACACACACACACACCCAGGAGTGCTATGAAGAGTGATAAAACACAGTGAGTGTACATGACTTGAGTGGGGTGGGTGCCCGAGTGTTGTTTTATAGTCGAGTCATGGAATAGCCTGTCAGTTTGTATTGAGTAGAAACCTGAAAGGAGTCAGGGCCAGGTTTCTGTGTTGAGCGTCTAAGTAGAGGGCCCTATGGGGGGAGGGGTTTGTGTGTCTCGGTACTACGGAGAAGGCCTTTTAGACTAAGGTGCAGAGTTGAGGTTTTATTCACTTTACCATAAGCAGACTTTGGAAGGTATGAATCAGGGGTTAGGGGGGGTGATGCCATGTGATTTTCCTGAAGTTGAGGGACTTAATAGAGATAAAGGTGGGGAAAAAGGTATAAATACTTATTTGACAATATTCAGACAAGGCCCATCCATTCTGTTCTCCGCTAATCAGAACTTTTACTTGAGCTGACCTCAGAAAGAATTAAAGATTTAGCAAGTAATGGCTCTTAATTCCCGAGCCCTGGGATAAACTTCAAGTGCTAACTTGTGTTTATAAATACATTCTTCTGGCTGGAAGGAAGGAACAGCAGAGAATTCTTTTTTCCCCTTTTCTCCTCCCCTCATTCCCATAGTTTTATTAACAAAAGAACTGTATTTTCGTTTCCTAAATGCTGCATATTAAGATAACAAGCCAAAGGAGAAATGCACCCAAACAGTGCATGGGGTAAAATTAGGACAATACTTGGATTCCTGAGGGCTGTAATTAAAGCTATCTGGATTAAAAAAGCATTATTTCAATTCAGGTTTATGTTCCAAGGAAACAAAAAAAGAAGAAAGAATAGGAATGTGAATATTGCAAAAAGAACTCTTAATTCCAGTGTATTCAACCTACCCATCAGAAGAAATGGCATTAATTCAGGTACCCAATTACAGTAATGTGATTCAGAGCACCTCAAGAGGTGTTTCAATCTCAAGCCAGGACTAACATTTGTAATCCTTTAAATGCACTTAAGAAATTGATGTTACAGCCCCACAATCTGTTAGGGGCCTTGCTTGCTGGATGATTGCAAAGTATCCCCACCATTAATTGGATCATCAGAATGTGATCCGCGTCCTGGTCCCTGGATTATGGAAGACTGACTCTGCTCTGATGTGTTGAACCAGAAGCTCCTTTTGCTAGAAATTTTGACCCTTAATGTAGATAAGTGGTATTTTTCATCAATCTTAGCCTGCATTAAAGAAGGGGAAATGTCAATTCAACATGGGGCATTTAACTTAATTCAACATCTTTTAATTTAATACCTTGGAAAAGTTAGTCTCTCCGACCTGCTTCATGCTTCTGCTGATGGAATATTTTGTAAAGCTCTGTTGAAAAAAGGTTATCTTCCATTCATTAATGACATCACAAGTTAGAAATTCCCTGTTTTTCATAGTATGGCTGCAAATAAAAATCAAACTCACAAAACTCAGGCAAAGCAGAACAAAACAGAGCTCAACTTCTTAATAGCTCAATTGAATGGGACAGTGTTGAAAGAGGTGCATGGACATGCAATTTAAAAAACAAGAACCTGTCTCATTTGTCTCCTTTTCATCTGTTTGAGCTGTGAAGCAACTAGGTGGTCTGTCTGATTGCCGGTTCATCATGAATTTAGGACACGGTAGAAGGGGCAATTTTATTCCCTTTATGGCAGAAAGAAGAATTAATCCATACTACTGTGTATTCACAGTCACTAATTTTTGATGGTATATATTTCATAGGTCCGAAGTCTAGATCCCCAGTTTAGTTGACTTTATGAAATTCAGCCAGCTCAGAGAACACTGTCCCTGCCTGCATTTGTGTCTGTCACCTCACATCTGGTGCATGAGGCAATAAAGCAGTCTTCAGCAATATTTTACTTCAAAGATTTGTGGTATAAAGACACTGTCAAATCTATAGCACTTTTGTTTCTTGGATTAGTAGTGGTGCTTTCCTGCCAATGGGTAGGTAAAGATGCATGTCTTCCTGTGAAAACCATGTACAAACTGGTAAAATGACCAAGTTAGTCTCTGGCTGGGTTATCTTGTAAGCATGTCACATACCACTTAATCACACTCTTGGGTGACAGGTTCCTGCTGCATCTCCAGGCAGAAAGTACATCTGCCTCTTGCTTTAAGGATATGCTGGGCTGGAGAGAAGTAGAGTGTGTGACAGAGTATTATGCTGGTTTTTGATGCTCTGAAGACAAATAGAATCGCACCCATAGCTGCTGCAGCCAGAGCTGTTCTTTTTCAAACAGCTTTCGCTTCAGACTTCACTGTGCCCTTCTTTCCTAGGGTCCCTCTAGTGAGTGCCGAGCCAGCGCAGGATGGTGAGAAGAGCTGGGGTCGGTATTGCACTTCCCTTGTAAGCAGTGTTTCAACTAAACTATGAGCCAGGGTTCTCTTAAGCTGCACTATGAGAATGTAAATGCAGCTCTGAGGCAGAAAAGGAAAAGGAAGAACTTCATCTAGAACTAGGCACTCTGAATAGATGTATAGCATAGATTCCTTAAATAAAGGCTGGTCTGCATCAACCATGATGTTTGATTGTTGAGCATTTTGTTTTAGACATTCTTGCCAATTTGAATAATGGCGAAAAATACCTTCTGGCCTTTCTTTGTCCAATCTGGCAATGAGCTTCTAGACAAATTAATTGTATTTTCTTTAAAGGCCAAAAACCTATTTTATTTTCAAAGGTTACTTAATTTAGGTTGGAAAAATGAAAATGACGTATGAAAAACTAAACCTCATTTTGAAAAATGTTTCTCTTTTTAAAAATCATCTGTGCCACTCTAAGCCTAGATATTATTTCTTGTTTTTCTTTTTTTAAATGTAAAAATTAATCATGATAATGATACAGTGATGTTTGCTCTGTTTGCTGAACCTGGATGAACTAGGAGGTACATTTCCCAAAGGCTTTATGTTAGAACCAGACACTTGCCTTTTCATTTTGTATTCCAAACTGGAAGCTACATCTGCCCCTGCAGGGTTGAGAGGAGGTTAAGAGGTACAAACATGATAAAGTGAACCTGCCATAAGCTACCTGTCTTACTATTTTAGGATTTCCCCTGGCCCGGCACTGTCCTGCGGAGGCATTATTTTTAACCACTCTGCAAAACGGGCAGGAAAATGTTCCTAAACCTTGTTCCTTCGTATTAAAGTTCCATGCTAAATGAAGTTGGCAGCTGTTTCTGCCCAGTGTTCATATACCTCTATGGTTTCCCTCCTGATTGAATTCCTCTAGAATCCCCCAGGACAAGGATAGTGTACAAACCAAAGCTGACCACATTGCCAGTCCCTGGAGTTAAAAGCATGATGTTTACCCTGAAAACAGGCCCTATTTCTGTGTTCTAAGACTTTCTAGAAAGGGCAAAGGGCCATTGGGAGGCCTTTGCTGGAAGCTGTCCTTGTGCGTGAGGGTTTCTGTCTCTCTCTCTCCTCCCTACTTCTCCTCCTCCTCTTGCTCTCTCTTCAGAAGCTAGAAAAACAAATCCTATTGTACTTGAAGGATCTACACTACCTTTTAACAAAGAGGCTACCAGTTCCAGTTTGGGTTAGTTGGTGATAGCTATAATTTAACAATGATTTCAACCTGAAGGAAGTGCTCCTTAAGGTAAAGGTGGTTAGTGAGAGCATGGTGAATTGAGGTCAAGGTCATGAATTTGAGCCCTGTCTAAGCCAGTTATTTTAACTCCTTTTTAATAACATTATACTAATCTTCCAAAATTTATCAATTGTCTAATAATATATGCCTTTAGTCAACTTCATTATCAGATAAGGAAGTGTCAGCATTTCCAAAATCATTATCAAAACTTGGGGGAAAAATGACGAAGTGTATGTATGCTAATTGTCAGTTAGTGGTATGCTATTCACAGACTAAAGACAGTACTTGTATAGATTGAAAAACAAATTAACCCCATTTTTTGATACCATACCAAGACTTCTTTCATCCAGTACCAGAACCAGAACCAATTTTCCCTTGATGATAATAAGGAAACAGGAAATGATCTCATTCTTTCTTCTCAATATCTGGCTTCAGGTACTCAGTATCAGAGCTAGGAGGACGATGTAAGAAAGGTGTTTGTCTGTACCATCTAGTGGGTACAGAGAGTACACACGAGCTAGCAGTAAGAGAGGCTTAGGCCTCCATTTCCTGCCTTCTCAGGTATAGTTGTGTAAGTGAAGAAACACTTTGGGGGCAACAGACAAGAGAAAATTTCATCTCCCAAACCTGGGTTGTAATAGGGTTTTTAACTGTACTCTGCCCTAAGTCTACACCCCCATTAAAAAAAAAATCCTGCAATGTAAAGCTGGCTGACCTTGTAACCTACTTTATAAGAAGTCTGCACCCATAACTATTAGACAAAATTAATTTCATCACTTTTTAAATTGTTATTCTGACAAAGGACAGCTCCTGGGCTGATCCCACAGGTCATCTTACTGCATGTGGAAGCCAGTGCGCTGGAAGCCATGGGCAAGGTTCGTGGCTTAGGACCCCATCAGCCTGCTTTTAGCTCTCTGCTGCCTTTCAGAAAGAATTCCTCATCTTTCCCAGCCTATGGTATCAGATTTTCTCTCCTTTTTATAAATTTAGGTATAACTGAATTACAGTATTATATTAGTTTCCAGTGTACAGCATAGTGATTGGACACTGTACACACTGAGAAATGATTGCCACAGTAAGTCTAGTTTCCAAAGTTGATACAATATCACTGTCTATATTCCCCATGCTGTAGACCATATCCCCATGACTTATTTATTTTATAACTGGAAGTTTGTACTTCCTGATCGCCTTCACCCATTTTGCAACCCCCCACACATCCTTTCTCCCCTCTGGCACCACCACCCATCTGTTTTTATCTATAAGTCTGGGTTTTGTTTTGTTTTGTTTGTTTGTATGGTTTGTTTTTTAGATTCAACATGTTAAATGCAATCATGTGGTATTTGTCTTTCTCTGCCTTATTTCACTTAGCATAATACCCTCAAGGTCCATCCATGCCATGACAAATGGCAAGATTTTATTATTTTTTTTATGGCTGAATCCTGTGTCTGTATTTACCACGTCTTCTTTATCCATTCATCCATTGGTGGACACAGGTAGTTTCCAGATCTTGGCCACTGTAAAAAATGCTGCAGTGAGCATAGGGGTGCATTTATCTTTTCAAATTAGTGGTTTTTGTGTTCTTCATGTAGATGGCTAGTAGTGGAACTGTTGGACCACACATATTGATTTCCATTGTAGCTGCACCAGTTTTCATTCCGGTTCATAAGGGTTTGCTTTTCTCCACATCCTTACCAGCACTTGTTATTTCTTGTCCTTTTGAAAATGGGCATTCTGACAGGTGTGAGGTTATATTTCTTTGTGGTTTTGATTTCACGATGATTAGTGATGTTGAGCATCTTTTTGTATGTCTGTTGTCCATCTGTATGTCTTCTTTAGAAAAATGTCTATTCAGATCCTCTGTGCATTTTTTAATCAGACTATTTGTTTTTTTATTACTGAATTGTATGAGTTCTTTATATATTTTAGATATTAATCTCTTATCAGATATATGATTTGAAAATATCTTCTCCCATTCAGTAGGTTGCCTTTTCATTTTGTTGTTGGTTTCCTTTGCTATGTAAAAGCTTTTTACTTTAATGTAGTCCCATTTGTTTATTTTTAGTTTTATTTCCCTTGCCTTTAGAGTCAGATTCAAAAAACAACCCTAAGACTGATGTCAAGGAGTGTACCACCTGTGTTTTCTTCTAGAAGTTTTATAAATTCAGGTCTTACATTCAAGTTTTAATCCATTTTGAATGAATTTTGTATATGGTGTAAGATCATTTCACTTTTTGCACAAAACTGTCCAGTTTTCCCAACACCATTCATTGAAGAGACTGTCCTTTCCCAATTGTACACTGGCTCATTTGTCATAACATAATTGACCATGTAGGTGTGGGCTAATTTCTGGGCCTTCTGCTCCACTTATGTATGTTTCTATTTTTATGCCAATAGCATACTCTTAATTACTTTAGATTTATGGTATAGTTTGAAATCAGAGGGCATGATGCCTCTGCTTTTGTTCTTCTTTCTCGAGATCGTTTTGTCTTTTTGGAGTATTTTGTGGTTCCATATAAATTTTGGAATAATTTGTTCTAGTTCTCTGAAAAATGCCATTGGTATTTTGATAGGGATTGCATTGAATGGGTAGATTGATTTGGGTAGTTTGCCATTTTAACAATATTAATTCTTCCAATCCATGAACATGGAATACCTTCCCATTTCTTTGTGTCTTCTTCAGTTTCTTTTCTCAGTGTCTTATAGTTTTTAGTGTACACATCTTTTATCTCCATGGTTAAATTTATTCATAGGCATTTTATTCTTTTTGATGTGATTGTAAATGGTATGGTTTTCTTGATTTCTCTTTCTGAAAATTCATTATGAGTGTGTAGAAAATGGAACAGACTTTTGCATATTAATTTTGTATTGTGCAACTTTACTGAACTCATTTATCAGTTCTAACAGCTTTTTTAGTGGAGTCTTTATGGTTTTTTATCATGCCATCTACAAATAGTGAGAGTTTTACTTCTTTCTTCCCAATTTAGATGCCATTTATTTCATTTATTGCCTAATTGCTATAGCTGGAACTTTGAATGCTATGTTGGGCTTCTTGTCATGTTCCTAATCTTAGAGGAAATGCTTTCACTTTTTCCTAACTGACAATGATATTAGCTGTGAGTTGGTCATATGTGGCCTTTAAGGTTATTGTATATTCCCTTATTGCCCACTTTGTTGAGTGTTTTTATCATAGTTAGATGTCGAATTATATCAAATGCTTTTTTCTATATCTATTGAGATGATCATATGATTTTTATCTTTCATTTTGTTGATGTGGTGTATCATGTTGGTTGATTTGCAGATGTTGAGCCATCCTTATATTCCTGGAATAAATCTCACTTGATTGTGGTGTATATTCCTCTTAATGGATTACGGAATTCGGCTTGCTAATCTTTTGTTGGAGGTTTTTGTATCTCTGTTCAGCAGGGGTATTGACCTGTAAATCTCTTTTGTTATGATGTCCTTGTCTGGTTTGGTATCAGGGTGATCTTGAGTTCATAAAATGAATTTGGAAACATTCCCACATTTCCAGTTCTTTCGAAGAGTTTGGGAAAGATAGGTAATCAGTCTTCTTTGAATGTTTGCTGGAAATCACCATGACTGTCTGGTCTTTTGTTTCTTGGGAGGTTTTTGGTTACTTATTCAGTCTCCTTATTAATAAACACTCCATTCAGATTTTCTTTTCCTTTATAGTTCAGTCTTAGAAGAGTATGTTTCTAGAAATTCATCCATTTCTTGAAGGTTGTCCAATTTGTTGGCATATAATTGCTCATAGCAGCCTCTTATGGTCCTTTGTGTTTCTGTGGTGTCGGCTGTAATTTGCTTTCATTTCTCATTTAACTTATTTGACTCCTCTCTCTTTTTTACTTGGTGAATCTACCTAATGGTTTGTCAATTGTGTTTATCTCTTCAAAGAACCAGCTCTAGAGAATTAGAGCTGATCTCTATTATTTTAGTGTGTATTTCATTTATTTCCACTCTGATATTACTTTCTTCCTTCTACTGACTAAGGGCTTTGTTCTTCTTTTTCTAGTTCCTTGAGATGTAAAATTAGATTGTATATTTGAGGTAACTCTTGTTTCTTGAGGTAGGCATATATTACTAAGAACTTTCCTCTTAGAACAGCTTTTTCTATATCCCATAGATTTTGGTATGTTGTACTTCTGTTTCATTTGTCTCAGGGTATCTTTTGATTTCTCCTTTATTTCTTCTATGACCCCATAGTTGTTCAGTACATGTTGTTTAATGTCCATATATTTGTAGTTTCTCATTTTCTTCTTTCCATTGATTTCTAGTTTCACACCACTGTAGTCAGAAAAGATGCTTGACGTGATTTCAATCTTTTTTAATTTATTGAGATTTCTTTTGTGTCCTACTGTGTGATCTATGCTGGAGAATGTTCCATGTGCACTTGAGAAAAATGTGTATTCTTCTGATTTGAGAAGAAATAGTCCATATACATCTGTTAAGTCCATCTGGTATAATGCATTATTTCAGGCTGCTATTTTCTTACTTATCATCTGTCTGGATGATCTATCTATTGATGTAAGTGGGGTGTTAAGTTTCCTACTATTACTGTATTACTGTCAGTTTCTTCCTTTAGGTCTATTAATACCTCCTCAATATGTTTTGGTGCGCCTGTGTTGGGTGCACATATATTCATAAATGTGTACCTTCTGCCTAGATTGACTCCTTTATCATTTATATAATGTCCCTTTTTATCTTTTATCATAATGTTTGTTTTAATGTCTGTCTTGTCTAATATGTCTGATATGAATGTCTGATATGAATATAGCTGCACCAGCTTTCTTTTCATTTCCATTTGCATAGGATATCTTTATTCCATTCCTTCACTTTCAGTCTGAGTGTGTCATTACTTCTGAAGTGAGTCTCTATAGAGAGTATATAGCTGTCTCCTGTTTTTTTATACATTCAACCACTCTGTCTTTGGATTGGAGGAGCTTGTCCATTTATACATAAAGTAATTACTGATAGGTGTTTATTTATTGTCATTTTGTTAATTGTTTTGAGGCTGTTGTTGTTGTCCCTCTTTTTTCCTTTCTTCTCTTTCTCTCTTCCCTTATGGCTTGATCACTTTCTTTAGTATTATGTTTAGATTCCTTTCTCCTTTTCTTTTGTGTATTTCCTATAAGTTGTTGCTTTGTGGGTACCATGAGGTTCATATATATCATCTATGTATACAACAGTCTGTTTTAAGTTGATAACAATTTAAATTTGAACACATTCCAAAATGCTACATTTTTACTCAACCTCCCCCATGTTTTATGTTTCTGATGTCACACTTTGCATCTTTTTATTTAATGTTTCCTTTAAGTAGTTATTATAGTTTTAGTTAATTTTACATATGTCTTTTAACCTTCATAGAGCTTTATAAATGATTAATCCACTACCTTTACTCTATGCTTATGTTTTCCAGTGAGATTTTCTTTCATATGTTTTCTTGTTACTAATTACTGCCATTTTTTTTTCCAGTTTAAAGAAGTCCCTCTAACATTTCTTGCCAGTCTGGTTTGGTCCTGATTAACTCCTTTAACTTTCACTTGTCTGTAAAACTCTTTATCTCTCCTTCAATTCTGAATGATAACCTTGTCAGGAAAACTGTTCTTGGTTGGAAGGTTTTTTTTCCTTTCAGAACTTTGAATAAACCATGCTACTCCCTGCTGGCCTGCAGTTTCTGCTGAGAAATCTGTTTATAGTCTTATGGGGTTCCCCTTCTATGTTACAATTTGTTTTTCTCTTGCTGATTTTAATACCGTCTTTTTATCTTTTGATATTTTAATTATAATGTGTCTTGGTATGGATCCTTTGGGTTCATCTTAATTTGAATTCTCTGGGCTTCCTGAACCTTCATATCTGTTTATTTTCCCAGATTAGGAAAACATTCAGCCATTATTTCCTGAAATAAGTTTTCTGTCCCAGAAACTGGGACCCCTATAATGCAGACACTATGCTACTTGATGTTGTTCTACAGGTTCCTTAAGGTATTTTAGCTTTTTAAAATTCTTTTTTCTTTTTGCTTCTCTGGCTAGGTGAGGTCCATTATTTTTTCTTTCATCTCACTGATCCATCCTTCTACTTCATCCAGGCTGCTGTTGAATCCCTCTAGTGTATTTTCCACTGCAGTTATTGTAAACTTCAGTTCTGTGACTTCTGTTTCATGCTTTCTTATATTTTCTATCTATTTGTTGAATTCTCACTGTGTTCAATCTGTTCTTTTCTCCAGTTCAGTGAGCATCTTTATGACCATTACTTTGTGTTACTCATCAGGTAGGTTACTTCTCTCCATATCATTAAGGTTTTCTTCTGAGGTTTGCCTTGTTCCTTTGTTTGGGACATATTTCTCTATTTCCTTATTTTGCTTGACTCTCTGCGTGTGTTTCTATGTATTAGGTGAAGCAGCCACATCTCTCAGTCTTGAAGGAGGGGCCTTGCTCAGGTGATAGGCTTTCTTGTTCATGCTTGCCCTAACTTCTGGTTGTCTCTTGAACCTTCGTGAGTGTCCAGACCACCTGATTTGTTCTTGATATGCCCTGGTTGTTGAGGGAGTGTGATGAGCTGTAAGTGTTCTAAGGAAAGAAACTTCATTTAGCACTGTGTTTCAGGCTGATTAGAATCCAGGCTGTCAGGGAAGCAGCTTTTAAAGTATGCAAATATATACTGTTTTCTCATAATCCTTGCTGGCCTCCAGACCAGAAGATCTGGAGGTGTACAACAGTTGGAAAAATTGGAGCTCCAGATGAGTATATAAATTCCTTTCTGGGAGGTCTCATCAAGCTGTAACTAGACTAAGAGGGTATGTAAAGATGGTGCCTCCCTGCTTGCATTTCCTGGGAGTTCCTCCTTAGCTGCGAGATATGTGGAAAACCTGAGCCCTGTCCTTCAAGGCTGAAGCTCCAGGCTAAGTAAATAGGCCTTTTTCATAGGAAGAGTAGGGCTGTGTTTCAGTCTGCTGTCTGTCCATGTCCTGGGGCTGGTGGCCTGCAGAGAGCACCTATTCTATTTCTTACATGGGGAGCTCAGGAACTTCAGCCTCCTTGCCTACCAGGGGCTTGCAGTAAAGGGACATCCAGTGTGAACTGCATGCACCTGGTGGCATTAGCTAGGCAGTTGAAAAGTATTTCACCAGCTTCAGAAAGGCAGCAGGAAAATATTTTGACTTTGTTCACCTGCAGGCTTCAGGAATTCAGCAGGAGAGTGCCTTGTGTGTATGTGTGTACTGGCTTTAGGCTGGGAGTGGGAGAATGCCATGACCATTGCATTTGCCTGCCCTGGCCAGAGAATGGGAGAGTGCTGCAATCTCTGGTGCTCTCTGGCTTCAGCAAGGCAGCAGGATAGTGCCATAACCTCCAATCTCCACCTGTCTTAGCAAGGTGGTAGGGGGGTGCTGTATCTGGGCTCACCCGTGTGTGTTAGTAAAGTATGTGGAGAATGCAGAAATGGCATTTGACAGCACTTCCACCTCTGGGCAGAGTTTCACTTGTCCCCTGCCTCTGCAGCAGATTCTTTTAGATTAGCAAATGGCTTCTTCACATATAGTCTAGGTGCTTTACAAACTGCGGTTTGTTCACTTGGTCTCAGAGTAAGTCCACATGAGAGCCCTGTAAAAGGGAAACTCAGGTTCTTGAGCACTCTGGGTCCCTTGCATGTTACTCCCATTGGTTTTCCAAGCCAGACATTTTAGGGACTCATCTGTCCAGTGCAGGTCTCAGGGGAAGCGGGGAGGGGTGCTTGCTGTGGGCCACCAAACCTGTGCTCCTCCAGAAGCACCAGACTGGTGAGACCCCTCCTCGTTTTGTGTCAAGGGGCGAGGGCCGAGGATTTGGTGAGGTCATGTCTCTGCCTCTCCTGCCTGTCTTGATGTGGAGAAGCCATTCGTCAAGTTTTCAGATCTTTTCTTCAGAGGGAAATGATCCATAGGTAGCTGGAGGTTTGGTGTCTGTGGGAGGCGCTGACTGCACGATTGACCCCTGCCCCCGTCTCACAGTAGTCCCCAGAATTCTCTTGCTGACAAGATGACTTGAAGGAACCTTTGGGCTCTCAACACAAGCCATCGGATTACCTAAGGGTTTGCTGGTCCTAAATCAGTGATTCCCCACTTCTCCCTCTGGCACTAACAATTGTACGTCAGCACATTAATTCAAGCACGAAACAACAGGTTTTTTTTTTTTTTTAGTATTCTAAAAATATCAAATGATATTTATTTTAGTATTCTAAAAATTGAAGATTTTTATGGAAAGGGTAACTATTTTTTTTTGAAGTTAAATATATCTTTACCTTTGAGTGGATCAATGCTTTATCATATGGTTGTTTATTTGGTATTTCTTCTTATCATAAAGGGGTCTCATGGTTGATCTGCCCAGTACCGTAGCTGGCAAACATCTGCCTTTTCTTCTCTGAGTGCGTGTGTGTGTCTCTGTGTGGGTATCCCTATATATCTAGCAGCCTGTTTTATCTGAGATTATCATTCTCAGTTATTTCTTTTCTTTCCCCCTCTTTTGTCTCTGCCACTCAAGCCAATTCCGGCCATCCTCCAGCTCTCATTTGGGATAATAGCCTCTCTTTTTGCCATCGTCTTGTCATGTTTGATTCGGCTGCACAAGGATTTTAAATTAGCCAAAACGTTTGCATGCTGGGCTCACTCTGCTGCCACAACGTGTTGCAGAGCCACTGCACCACTTGATTCTGATATTGATGATTGCTCGGGAAAAAATAAGAAATGGTTGGTGGCTCTTGTAAAACTCGTTCCTGCCAAGCCCCCTTTAAACAACAGAGAGGGAAGAAGAGAGAGATCGCCTGTTCCTCCTGCCGCCTAGCTGGTCATCTCATTGTGTTAGTGCCAGGCTCCCACTGGCAGATCATGGTCTTGCTAGGCCTGTTACTGTAGAAATAAAAACAGTAAAAAAAACTAAAAAACAAAATAATAAGAGCCGAGGAGTTAAAATCAGTGATTTATGGCCTATGGGTTTTAACTCACTGGTGAGAAAGGAACCTAATTTTCTTTTCATTTTATTCTCCCTGTCCTCAAGTTTACATAATTGAGGACAGACTAACAGAACTGATTCTTACTGTGTGAAGTTTGCAGGTATAATCACAATAAAGGAAACTAGAGAGCAAGAAAGTGTTTGTTTCTAAATGACTTGCTGTTAATATGTCTGCGCCGGACTTTTTATTATCTAAAACCTACCAGTTACTTAATGTTATTTTTGTTAGGTTTGAAAATGAGTCTAGTGATGAGAAACTATATTTCTGCTTTACCATTTGAGGTTTTTGTTAAAATAGCAGCGTTGGCTGCTTCCCTCACTCTGCATAAGCAGGACCTAGAGCTCTCAGGTATTGTACTTGTTTGGGAGGCAAACACGCAATTCAGCATGTCCATTATTATTTTTTTTAATTCTTCTGTCTGAGACAATGAGATTCTCTTGAGCTTGGCCCACATGATTCTTGAACAATGGGATAAAAAGTACAAAATTCAATAAATCAAGCTGTTTTTTTGTTTGCAAGACATCAACAAAAATCATCTTTAGTTCCCTCAATAGATACTGTAATATAAATATTTCAGCCTTATACTTCTTTTGAGCTGTGCTTTGTTTGTTCACATGACTCCTGTTACTCTAGCCTGTGATTCTTTTAAAAGACTGGAAATTGTCACGCATGCCATCTTGCCACTCTTTTCCATTGCCAAGTTAAACAGAGCTGTAGGCATCTCCTCTCCTCTCCCACTTCTGATAAAACATGCTTCCTTGTCAAAGCCGATCCCAATCCTTGCTGTAAGGTTCTTCTCCAGCAGTATGTGCCACCAAACATGCTGAATTCCTCTGCCGTCCATGACCTCTTTCCTAGTGTAGGGAAAAAATCGAACCAAACAACAAAAAGAATCTTCCCACACACTTTGATAACTGCTCTTATAGAGCTGCTATGCTTATCATATTTCCTTCACCATCAATTTTCTCATAAAAATGTTTCATGCACCTAATCACCAAGTCATCACAGCCCACTTGTGGACTGGTGCCCCCTGACCACTGTCCTTTAGCTGCTGCCTCTGGGGTCACCAGCGACCTTTCTGTCATGGAATCCATTGCTCTTTTCTCTGTCCTCGTGTTCTTGAACTCTGCTGTACTTACAGGCCCTTTCCTTGCTGACACTTTCTTGTTCCTCAGCTTGCATGACCCTATACACGCCTTCAGTTCTCCCTTAAGCAACATTTTGTTTCCATGGGCACCCAACCACCAGCATCTAGCTGGCATCATTGTTCTTCCATGAGCAGAGAGCTTCAGAGCTTATGTCTATGCATGTAATGCCCACTTGTACATTCCAGTCACAAACTGAATTCTGGTTTCCAACAACACTTCACAGTGCTGGTCAGAGCTGCTTGGATGTCCTTCCTGAAGCTCCACACACCCATTTTCCAAACAGTTTTTCTTCTTTCCCATTCCAGGTTTTCATCTCGTATGTGATTTTGTTAAGGGCTCGCCTTTTATTCCAATATCCACACTAAAATACTCTCTAAGCCATCTTTGACTCTGTGTCTTTCTCATTCAGTTGTCCAGTTGCAAAATGCACTAACTGTACAATATTTTATTTCATCCTCATTGCAGTGTTGTTAGGTGGACAATACTGTCCCCACGTTCATACTACAAACAAGTAGCTGGAGATTCTTGGCCTCATTTCAGCTGTGACATTCCATGCCCCATAACTCCCGCTGCATAGAGAATAACTCCAGGACAGTCGGGCCCCCCACCCTAAGCCAGCCTCAACATCTGTGCAACTCATGCTATTGTTCTGATGCTTGTTCTATACTGCTGAGTGGATAGCACAATGCTAGTAAGTTCTCCCCCTCAAAGTCTCTGAAGAGCCCTTTTTAGATGAACAGCTATACACAGTAGCCTGAGGGCAGGTATACTGAGAGAAATTACTAATTGGATTAACCACCTTGCTTTAGATAGATGATCTTTCTCTCCCCTTAAATTTCACTTAAACAGTGCCTACTGACTGTTCCTTTAAAAGATGCATAAAAAAAGAATATCCGTGACATTATGGTCCTAATTGACCAATTTTATATGTCAAATTTCTCACAGAAACAATGAGTCCAGATTTTGAAGAATGACTCATCTACCTACATGCACTAAAGTGTCAACATACCATAAAGCCTGCAGATCTACAAACAGATACATTATAATTGCAATTAGAACAAATAGCCTAGGAAATTGTAGCTAAAGTTAGTAATGGTACCTATAGCCTTGGAACTGAATATCAAATGCTATGATCTTTCCATTGACTTCTTACAACTAAATGGATATTCTCACCTGGTGTGTTATTTCTAAATTACGCATTTTCAAAATACCTTGCGATCAAATAATACTTTTTATAAAATTTGAAGTGTAATGTTTGTTGTTCCTGTGATAAAAGATCAGTTTTTCTCTGCAAAAGATCCATCCACAGGCAGTTTTTTGGGCACTTACTATATCTGCAAAGCATCGCGCGAGATAAGTTAAGGGGTTTGGGCTCATCCGTTCAGGAGCTTCAGAACAAAGTGGTGGAGACCGTGAACATCTGGACCCTGAGTGTTAAACACAACCATTGCCTTTCAGCTGCTCTGCTACTCTCCTAAATCATGGTGAATGACCTACAGGGGGGAAAATAAAGTGAAGATGGTGGTGAAGAATTTTTAAAAAGAATATATGGCTGTGAGGCAGCCTTTTCTTCCCCCAGACTTTGGTGTGTTGGGGTATGCTCTCAGACTGACCAGTTTACTCATTAGATAATATGACCATTTTACCAAAGTAACTTGTGACTTTCATTTCCAAAGTTATCACATGTAAGATGCGCCTCTGTCCTCAGCTGTTTATAGCAAGAATTATATATATATGATCCCAGAGCAGGATAACACTTCAGTAGGTAATTTGTCTCTCTCTCCGGGATTAGGAGAATATGCTGTGTTCCTCACCTATGGGAGAAACCTAGCCAAAACTAATAGTTAAAAGGACTTTTCCAGTCAGTTTAGGATCTTCAGTCAATGTTGAACAAGAAGGAATTCCCTAAAATATATATCTTAATTATTCTTTGTCCATATAATGTTTTCCTTTTTGCTAAAATAGAGGCTCTTCTTGAGTGGAGATGGTGGTGGCTTTAAAAAGAAAAAGAAAAGAAAAAATAAAAATGATATTTAAGGCACAATGATATCAAGTGAGCAATTTTGTAGGGCTTACTTGTAGAGGTGAATGCACCGTCTTGTTTTGTGCAGCATGAGAGAGCCCAGAGGGACCTGTGGCCACCTTGAAGTCTCTATGTAGCAAACTAAAGCACGAAGAATCATTTGCAGACACTGACAGCTCTCGGCTGTCTACCCAGGTGAAGGGGAGAAGCAACTTGTGAAAAAAGAACAATGGATAATTGTCTTCTAACTTAAAATTTATATATGCTTGCTATATATATATATATATATTTTTTAAGTACTTAATGTGTGTGTGTGTGTGTGTGTGTGTGTGTGTTTCAATTAAGTGCCCAGTGAAAGGCAAATGTCTTTCTTATCATTGTTGGGATTCGTTTCTACCCCATCTCTGACCATGTGTTACATTTAAAGACCTAAAGAGGCTTCAGTAATAATAATGACTCCTTGTTTTCCCCAATTCATGGCCTGGAACTTTATTTGTAGATGATTAAGAATTAAAAGTATTCAAATGTGTATCGTGTTGCACTGGTGAGAATGACCTCAATTTGTTATCTAATAGCTTATCTTAGGTAACTCCAAATTTATTTATTATTTCTGTTAATATTTAATATTAAAGTTTAACTTTTCTCTCTGTGTTTGTGTCTGTCTGTCTCGCTATCTCTGTGTCTGTCTCTCTCTTTGTTGAATGAGGCAGAAAAACCTTTGTTTTCCCCAGAGCTCTGTCTCCTCAGGCTTCATTTGGTGAAAGCGAGTTTAGATTAGATAATTTTAGTTCTTTGTGTGGAGCTATTTTTAAATGTAATTTTTGCTAATAATGCAATTAGTTGTGTCTTTTGTATAATTTGCAATACACTGTTGAAGTTTAAGAAGCTTCATTTTATTTTAATTAACAACTGATCAGTAACAATAACCAAGCCACTGCTAACATTACTAGCCTTAACTCTTAAAAAAAAAGAAAAAAGGAGGGCAGCAGACACATACTCCTCCTCCTCCTTCCCCTCCCCACTGTGAAATATTTAATAAGAATATCATGTTTAAAATTACCCTGTTGGAGAGAACAGGAGTTGCATCCCAATATAGATCGCAGGGGAAAAATCACTCAAAATTGCATGCTGCTGTCCCTCCCCCTCATCCCCTCGCTCCCCTCTCCTCCCCTCCTGCCCCCACACTCTTCTAATTGTCTCCAAGTTCAGTTGTAGGGGCGGGAGCGTGTGCGGGGGTATTGTGACATTTCAGTTTACCGTTCCTAACAATTCGCTTGCACATTCCATTAACACATTATTTATAGCTTCATAAAAGGGTCCTTTTTTACCCCATCTTCTTTTAACAATATCCTTGTATCTCTGATGATAATGCTATCTGAGGATGGAGCAGTTCTTTTTAAACAGTCTATTCCATAAGTTGACTCCTCATTGGCTCACTCTATTCAGCATCCTCCCGTCACATTTAAAAGTCTGCCCACAGCGACGCAAATCTAGCAGTTGAAAAAATTCCGAGAGGGGCTTGGAGCCCATTCCCTACATCTCACAACCCTGCAGCTCTGAGGCTGCTGAGAGCCCTGAACTCCGAATGCTTGCGTAAACAAGACTTCCTAGAAGTCATTACCTCCTAACTCCTTAGAAGCATACACCTGACAAGCCTCCGCAACAGAGAGGGCCGTGTTTTCCCTAATAAATTCCTTTTGGAACCCACTTGTTAGTCAAGCGTTGCGTGCACTAACTACGAGAAGGATCCTGTGTCTTGGGCATGAATGGCGGTTCTGTGCCATTGTCTTCCAGCACCCCCCAGTTATGGATTACTTCGCTCTGGACTTGACAGGAACATAATTAGAAGTGTTGATGAAATCTGCCCAATTGTTCCTCCGTGGCCTCAGTGGTCAAGAAATTGGGCTGAGTCTTATCTGTCACAGGGTTTGGAGGCTCCAAACACTTCATATTAACTATGTTATTAATTTGCCCGTGAATTGGGAACACTTGAAGTGAGCCCGGCCCTAATGGCACCTTGCAGTGAATATGTGGTGCTGCATTAAAAGTTGTAGTAGGGAGAAGATGTTAATACAATGCCTGGGTATATATGTGTATTTGCTGGCAGTACATTAATGCTTTCATTTCAAAACATGGTCTTTTTTAGGCCTTTACTGAGACAGCAGTTTTTGCAATGTTGAGTTTGATGCTATTTCAGCCACTACTTAATCCCATAGATTCTCTAAGAGATAAGAAGGGCAGCGAAGTACAGTGGGTTAAGAACGAAACTTTGGTGAGTCCTTGGTCATTAGCCACAGGCTTCATATGTATGTTATCT
>JAVSCE010017431.1:0-15752 GCA_032199065.1 Smutsia gigantea
AGATGAAGGGATACTCTTTGAACACTGTATGGTGCTTTCTTTATATTCCCCTCAATTAAAATATCCTTAGCATCCGAATGTGGAACCTGTGAAGTCCCAAAGAAGGAAAAGTCTCTTATTACTGTGTTTCCACTCTATTGACTATACAACCTGCATAATCAGAGATGTTGAAAAATATAGGCTCTCAAGAACTTTATTCCCAGAGCAAGACCTTGCCTATCTACGGGCATTGTCATTCTTAAGAAGGCAGTTCTCACCGAACCCAGCAGGCCAACTCTGATGGGAACAAAAAGAATGAGGATGTGTGATCTATGATAGGCCATTGCTCTGCAAGCTTCTCAAGGAAGCCTGGACTTGTGTTTCTATTATTTTTAATATCTTCTACAGATAGAATATGCATTCAGTGGCAGATAGGTTTGAGGTCCTGAAAAAGGAGAGCATTGTTCATTGTCATAGTGGACACTTCACCGAAAGCCAATAATATGTAAAACACTATACCAAATACAATCAGTGTCTCTCCAAAACAAGCTTGAATCCTACCTAGTGATGATACTCTCAGGACTCACCATGAAAACTGTTACAAAGAGTGGCCAAACAAGGCCATTTCTTCATTCATTCATACAAGAAATATTATTGAGGCCTGTCGTATGCAAGGTACTGCAAGAAGGCCGGAGGAGAAAGCAATAAACAAAAAAGACAAAATCCCTGCCCTCATACTGACATAGTAGTTTTAGACTCTATATTCTTTCTCATGTATTAGATGCCTCTTGCAGACAACACCTCAAAGCCTTCCCATCCATCCATTTTGTCCACTTGTACTTTTATTTACCCATCCATTCATTAAATATATTTTGATCTAGGTCAAGGGGATCCAAAATGGGCATGGTTCAATCCTTGCCTTCAAGCTTAGAGGCCAGTGGCAGTGGCAGCAAAATCAGTATAACTATGCTACAATGAGGCAGGTGTCATGGTAGAAACATGTAGAAAAGTATTGTTTTAGCTAGGGTGGGATGAGGGGCCCTGTCTCAATTTTCCAGGCAGCCTGAAATAAGGTTTAGATGAGCTTCTACAGAAGCATGACAGATGTTGGTAGAATTTGAGTCATTGTGCAAAAATTTGGAAACATGCTCTATCTCAAAGAGGGCTGGTGATAAGGCTAGGATCATCTCACAGCTCAGCTAGGCTGTAGTAAGAAATCTGTGTTCTCTCTTCACACTGACCGAAAAGTCTTTTCAAGGATCTGCATAGGGAGGAGACAGTAAGGACTGTAGTGGGTTAAAATTTCTGTATACACAGGCATAATTCTTAATATTTCAGTGAATTTTGTAGGAACTCTAAAGAAATAGTGATAATGTCCCAGAAATAAATACCTGAATTGGAATCATACATTTCTATAAAATAGCTTATTTGTGCATATATAATTAGATCCTATTGGAACACTTATTTTAGACTAAACTGTGGTTGCATTTAAGTGGTTTTACTGTGAGTACAAACTACCTCCTAGTGCTCAAAGGGCCTCTGAAACAGCTAAAAGATTGGAAATGCCTTTTTGGACCTGGGAGGATTTGGATGGGGAGAAGTCTCTAAGTATAGGCAGAGCCTTTTCTGAGGGTACGAAAGAGCTTCCAGCTAGCCAGAACCAGAGCCCAGTTCTGAAAAGACAAGCAGGATGTGTCATCTCCTACCTTTGCCTACCTCCAGTTTATGCATTGCCACAATTCCAACTTCTTCTGTGGGTTGAAGTTAAAACAATGGATTTAAAACAAAAATATATACTCTCATACAACTCAACACCAAAAAAATAATAATAACCCAATTAAAGATGGGCAGAGGAACTGAACAGACATTTTTCCAAAGAAAACATACAGATGGCCAATAGGCACATGGAAAGATGCTCCACAACACTAATCGTTAGGGGAATACAAATCAAAACCACAATGAGATATCACCTCACACTAGTCAGAATGGCTACTATCCAAAAGACAAGAATAACAAGTGTTGACAAGGATGTGGAAGAAAGGGAACCCTCCTACACTCTTGGTGGGAATGTAAATTGGTCCAGTCACTGGAAAACAATATGGAAGTTCCTCAAAAAACTAAAAATAGTAAATTCCACTTCTGAGAATTAACCTAAAGAAAACAAAGTCACTAACTTGAAAAGATATGTGCACATCTATGTTCACTGCAGCATTATTTACAATAGCAAAGATATGGAAGCAACCCAAGTACCTATTGGTAGATGAATGGGTAAAGATGTGGCCCTTTTGGCTCTCTGAGCAGCACCATGGCAGTTGGTAAGAACAAGCACCTTACAAAAGGTGGCAAAAAGGGAGCCAAGAGCAAAATGGTCGATCCATTTTCTAAGAAAGGGTGGTATGATGTGAAAGCACCACCATGTTCAATATAAGAAATATCGGAAAAACACTCATCACAGGAACTCAGGGAACCAAAATCGCATCTGATGGCCGCAAGTGCTGTGCTTTTGAAGTGAGTCTTGCTCATCTGCACAGTGATGAAGGTGCATTTAGAGAATTCCAGCTAATTACTGATGATGTTCAGGGCAAGAAGTGCCTGACTAATTTCATGGCCTGGATCTTACCCATGACAAATTGTGCTCCGTGGTCAAAAAACGGTAGACCATGACTGAAGCTCAAGTTGATGTCAAGACTGCTGGTGGTTATTTGCTTCATCTACTCTGTGCTGGTTTTACTAAGACACACATTAATCAGATTTGGAAGACCTTTTGTGCTCGGCATCAGCAGGTCCACCAAATCCAGAAGATTATAGAAATCCTGACCTGAGAAGTGCAGATAAATGATTTGAAAGGAGTAGTCAATACATTGATTCCAGACAGCACTGGGAAAGACAGAAAAGGCTTGCCAACCTGTTTATCTGTTTCATAATGTCTTTGTTAGAAAAGTAAAAATTCTTTCCCAAGTTTAAAGTGGGAAAACTCATGGAGCTTCATGGTGAAGGTAATAGTTCTGGAAAAGCTACTGGGGAGGAGACAGGTGTTAAAGTTGAATGAGCTGATGGATAGGAGCCACCAGTCCCAGAATCTGTTTAAAATTCAGGCTTTTAATAGTGCCAAATAAAAAAATAATATTTGTGATGTTTCAAAAAAAAGAAGAGATGGTACATATACACAATAGGATATTACTCAGCCACAAAAAGGATGAAATATTACCATTTGGAACAATATAGTTGGACATAGAAGATATCATGCTAAGTGAAATAGGCCAGGCAGAGCAAGACAAATATCATATGATTTCACTTATATGGGGAATCTCAAAAACAAAAAAAAAAACAAACAAAAAAAGAAATAGGCCCACAAATATAGACAACAGACTGTTGGTCACCATAAGGAAGTGGGTGGAGGGATGGGTGAAATAGCTGAAGGGGATAAGGTGGTGCAAACTGAAAATTGTAAAATAAATTAGACATAGGAATGGAAGCACAGCATAGAGAACATAACCAATAAAATTGTAATATCTTGGTATGAATATGTGGCAATTACCCTTATTGTGGCAAACATATAGTAATAATATATAATTACTGAGTCACTATGTTGTACATGTGAGACCAATGTGATATTGCATATCAACTTGATTCCAATAATGCAATACAATACAATACAATACAATACAATAAAACAGAGGCTTCTAAATTACCTAACACTGTGACAACACATATATCGAATATCTCAACAGGAAATTCTAGGAATGGACATAAGAAAACCTAAAGCAGCCTCTTGGACAGGAACATTTGAAAGCCCCTTACAGGTTGAGTAGGTAGTTACAGAGCTTAATCTGACAAGGAGCATCCTTGTTTTCCGGTGGACCATGGATTCTGTGGTGAGCAGTAAAGACTAATGATTAAGAGCATGGTTAGTGAAAGCCTGTGTGGCATTACTGTGTTATCTCTATGAGCTTTAATTCCTTCTTCTATAAAATAGGAAATAATTATGTTGTCCATTCCTTAAAATTGTTGTGAAGATTAAGTGAGATATGTATAAAATCCAGAAATTCACACACACTCGATTAATGGGTAGTAATATTATGTACACCATCCCCCCCCATGCTACAAAAGTAGAGATTGCATTTGATGGGAAGAAAGCCAGTGTGAACTGGCCTGTTCGAAAATACCAACTGTAAAGTTGGCATGTGTGGTGTTTTTGTCAGACATCAAAGATAGACGACCTCTAAAGTTTCTAGCGTTTTGTAGACATCTGTAGTCTTAGTGCATCCAGCAGCGTTTCAGCCATCTAGCACTATTCCAAGTGGTCCTTCCACACAGCAACAGAACAGTGACAACTGCCCAAGACAGTGGCTCTAGGGCCTTACAGGGTCCCCAAATACCTTTTCAATAAGCTGAGAAAAATGGTCTGTCTCGTTTAGGTGCTCAGGGTACTTTCTACTTTCTTTCTTTGAAAATAGCTGACTCTATTAACCAGTCACACCCCACTTCCTAAACACACTGTATATTCTGTTTATCTGTTGCTGTATGACAAACTATAATTTATAAAATAGAAAAAATGATTTTATTCTATTTTAAGATTTTCTAGATGAAGAACTTGGGCAAGACTCATACAATTCTTTTGTTCCATATGTTATCAACTGGGATGTCTCAGCTGTGGTGGGGTAGTGTGGAGGTTCCAAAACAGCTTTGCTTATATATGCATGGTATCTTGACATGGACAGAGAAAAGCAGTGGGCTCAGCTGGGTCCCCCCCATTCCATTTACTCTGAGGCCCTCTCCACATCATCTCGCTACCATGCCAATCACATATGTTACATGGTGACTAGAAGTTTCCATAACGTGTGTTCCCAGACACAAAAAATGGGAATTGTATCTCTCTTAAGGCCTGAGCCTGAAAACAGACACAACATCCCTTCGATTGGTCAAAGCAGTTCTACAGCCCAGCCTGATTCAAAGGAGAGTGGGCACACCTAGATTCACCTCTTGGTGGGAGGAGTATCAGAAAATTTGCATCCACCTTTAATCTTCCACACTGGGAAAAAAAGAGTTGTATAGAATCATTCTGTTGCTCATCTGCCATGTTTTTCAGCATGCCTGCTTTCACCTTATACCTAACAATTAAATTAATTCATTAAAACAATTTTCATACTACACTGAGAGGCAGTGTACTGGTTAAGAGCACTTGAGTTAGAACAACCTGGATTGGAATCCTAGTTCTGCCTCTTACTGGCTGTGTAACCTTAGGCAAGTAACCAAACCCTCTGAGCCCCAGTTTCTTTATTAACTGAAGGGTAATAATAGTAGCTGGCTCACAGTTCTGTTGAAATGAGACAACATAAAATGCTTAGCACAGTGCCTGGCACATTGTAAGTACCCAATAAACAATTTTGGTGATGATATAATTGGTGATACAGCATTATAACTCTTCGTATGCCCATTTCCAAACTAGACTATGAAGTCAAGAATTTTGTCCTATTTGTTCCTTCAACCCCAACACCTGGCACAGGGCCTAGCATGCAGACATTGAATGGATGGACATATGGGTGCCTGGACAGCAGCATAGGAATGATATGTGCCTCCAGTGTAACTCCCTGGCTCAGATGTGTACAGCGAATGTAGAATAATATGTATTGCCAGGTAACTAGGTTGAGTGAGTGCCAAGTTGCTGAGCAGCAGGATGCCTAAGGCTACACTGTAACGTTACCTGAAATCATGTAGTAGAGCTGCAACTCTGAGGAGCAATCTGGCCCAATTAACACATGACATTTGCAGCATTTCCAGTAAGCTGGGACTTTGGGAAGTGCACGAATAAAAAGAGGGAATATGAAGCAACATCTATGGCACTTCCACCATGGGCTGTGCCAAGGATCAAGAAAGCAGTAGGGGGAAAAGGGTGCTGGAAGAAAAAATGGTAAAAGCAAAAACTGGGTAGTTGTGGAAAAAACTTGGGAGGAATATCGTGGCCTTTTCCACTACCCTTTCATGAAATGATTTCAAATCTCCTTCAGAAGTTTGAGTTCCTAACATGAGTGGTAATGCTACATATCTGGTGTACCCCTCAAGCCAGGTCAGGGGCCTCAAAAATGGAGAGAATTTCTCTGGTGTTCTATTCCCAATGTGTTTCAAATTGTTGGACTCCTTCGACTTTTGAAGTTCTACAATACTTGAATAAGGCTCACAATTTCAAATGGTTATTTTCTTGGCTGGCATTGGAAATTCACATCTACTTTGGTGATTAATGGCTGAAAATAAACAAAATAAATAATCAATGTGATAGGAGCCTTTGAAACATCATGTCCAACCTGCTCTCTAGCAAGCCCTGCTCGGCAATGTAACCTATAGAACTCTTGGCACATTGAGCACAAGGAAGAAAGGGAGTTATCCGCTCTGACTTTAGCCATATGTCATGAATACACTTGCTTTTAAATGAATTTCATCAAATATTAATGTAATCATAACAAAGAGCAGAGTAGTGTGTACATCAGTCAGGAGTTATATTTATCCTGTGTATTTGTTTTTTGTTTGTCTCCATTTATTAGTAGACAGTACATGGAGACAGGCATTTCTTTCTCAGCCAAAGTGGCAGCGCTTGTTTAATGAACTGATGTTTCTGTAATCTGTGGAAGGTAGAGCTGTAAGTGACAGAGTTATATGAATAACAATGAGGAGGCAGGCAGAACAATAAAAGGAAGACAAACATTTCAGTAGGAGGGGAAAAATAGACGGGATTGTTTAGTTGGTGCACAGTCTGATCTCATCTTTTCCCACTGAAAATTAACAGTTTGTAAATGGGTGAGATAATGTTAACAATTTTTCCCAAATTTTATACACAAGGAATCAAATTTTGTAAAGACACATAAATGGCATTCTTAACCACAGTGCTCGTATTCCACAGCATAGGAACACAGGGTATCAGGGGCTTTAAATTCTCCAAGATGGAGAGGAAGACCTGGAGCCCTTCCCCCACCCACACAGAGCCTGCTGTACAGGAGGCCATCACAAACATTTGTGGGATGTGGGAATGAATGCCTGAATAAGTGAATTTATTGGTGTGTTTATGCATGTTTTGAATGGAAGGAAGGCAATTTACCTATCAGGACTACCACCTATTATGCCTGAGCTTTTCATATCTGTTCTGTCCTTTCATCTTTTGAGCTAAATGTCATCATTTATGCCCACTTTTACCAAAATGGAAATGGAGGCACACAGATACCAAGAAACCTTCTTCATGGTCATATGACTAGTATGGAGGAGAGTAGTGATATGAGAGCCACAGGGGAGTGTGTGTGTGTGTGTGTGTGTGTGTGTGCTCATGTGTGCATGTACATGGGCATGTTGGGTGAGATGACAGGTGACGGTTAAAAGTAATTTGTTTTCAGAAAACTAAAATTTCTTCTTGGAAGAAACTTTTTCCTTCCCAAGCACGTCCAGGGTCTCGACATCCAACATGACAGGCATGTGGGAGGATGGGGAATGCCCTAGTTTTCTTGGGCTGGCTTTGCAGTGGGGACCCATGTGCCACCCACCTACCTATCTGCCCAGTCACAAGACTCCTTGCTACTGGTCCTATTGTACCTGAAGTTGTGCTTCATAGGAATTGCAGATTCTTCCCACTGTTTAGATCTACCTCCTTCAATATCTTAGAAGGCCACCCAGGGGACTGATTTATAGCCACCTTGAGGACATCCTTTTGTCCATGGCCCCTTGGGCCTGTGTGGTGAGCAGGGTAAATTTTTTGGGAGTAGGGCCAGCTACTACTACCACACTGCCCTTATACTATCACAATTCCTTATGTAATACTTTGTTTACAGTCCACTGTGCATTCTATAGTGGAGAACAGGGTTGAACTTCCATTTTGACACAGACACAAAATTTAAACAATGAAATCAGTACCATCCTTAGACCCAGACAAGCAGGGCCCCTGCCCCAGGCCCACATCTCAGGGCACCCCATGCTTCAGAATGCCTGCATTGATATTTTCTAAGCTCCCCTACAGTGCTGAGGACTAGCCAGGTAGGTAGGACAATTAAGGTAGATGCCTAGAGTGCAGAGCAGATCTTATATGGGTTATGATCACAAGAAGCACCTTTGTTGAATGTTTCTAAGTTCCCCTCCAGGGCTGGTACTGACCAGGCTTGCAGTTGCATCTAAGTAAGGAGCCCCAACCTCAGACAGAACCTATGTGGAACCCAGTCTCCATTTCCCCCCTTTGGGGCTCTCTCTAATCTTCTACCCAACATGTGGAGTCAACTAGTCCCAAGAAACTTCAGAACTCATGCCTACGGAGTCCACCCTCAATTCCACGAAGGGGGCCTGGTGAGTAAATCACTCCAACTGGATGGTACAGTATTTCTTTCATGGTATTGTGTGAGATTGTGCCACCAGAATATTGTTGATGCTGATTTGGAGTGAATCAAATTGTGTATATAGACAATCCACACAGAAAATATTTGTTGAGGGTTCCCCACACATCCTAAAAGCACCCCTGAATGAGACAAAGGATGACACAACATAAAATAAAATTCAGTGGCCACAGGCATAGACACAGAGTTTTAGACACAGAGTTAAGAATGAGCCAGAATTATCTGGAAAGTGTTCCTCAAAGAGAGTGGAACTTAAGCCAGGCCTTGAAGTATGGGGAGAATTGAGAGAGGCTCAAATAATTCCAGGCAAGGAAAATAACATGAACAAAGGCACAGAGAATTCATTGATAATTTTTGTGTTATGCTTTATGCTAAACACATTACATTCATGATTTTATTTTTCCTTATAGCTCTCTGTAAGGCAGGTGGAATTAACCCTATTTTGCAAATAAGGAAATGGAGTTTCAAAAGATTCTGAACAAATGGTGGAACTAGGATATAGGTCTGTCTGATCCCCAAAATTGTACTCTCTAATACCATGCTACACTGGAAAAAGGCAGGTAGTATTACAAGGAATAACAAGAAGCCTCGTCTGGATGGAGCAGAGGGTATGTGTTGGGAACTGGTGGAAGGTAAGATCAACAGACAAGGTGCAGCCATATAGTGAAATACATTGGATGTCAAACAAAAACAAAGAGCCCCATCCTAAAAGGAAAATGCACAAGTATAATATAATATTTAAGACCTGGTAGTTCTAATACCATGTTTTCTTAAATACTTGCCTCTGTCTTAGACAGATCTTTGGTTTGAAGTTAATAAAGTAACATTCTGCCTCTACTTGACATTGCCTGGTGTCATTTATTGTTTTCTCTTTCCTCTCCTTTCTTAGACTTTGATCCTGCTCTTGGAATGATGACTGGAATTCCACCAATAACTCCAATGATGCCTGGCTTGGGAATAGTACCTCCTCCAATTCCACCAGATATGCCAGTAGTCAAAGAGATAATACATTGTAAAAGCTGCACGCTCTTCCCTCCAAATCCAAGTAATATTCTGCTTTTTCTCCACACAAGTCACAATGTTCTGGTGTCTAGGAACACTTTCTTTCCCAAAAGAAAATCCAAGGGCTGCATAGATGTATGTAAAGAAGTTTCACCTAGAAAACAAGACAGGGAAATTTTCTCTTACTAGGCAAAACTGAATTATGCACACAACAATAGGTTTCTGTGTGTCAGGTGCAGTAAAATGATAAAACATGTTTCCAATGCCGTCTGGTAAGAAATTCAGGTTTGTTGTTAAAAGAAGGAGGCACCTGACACAAATTGCTCAACACTTGTCATTACACTCTGTCCTTTTCATAACTGGCCTACGTGCTGATGATGGCAGAAATACAGAATGGTCAGAGCCTACCTGAGGCACATGAGAATATACATTTGGTGCTAAGACTCCTCCACTGCTACCAGCTAGTCACACATCACTCGAACTACTGCCGTTCAACTAATGGGCTGTGATAGACAAGGAGTTGATGTTCAACTTACTGTGAGTTGAAAGAGGAACACTGAGACTAAGTCAAGCTACTTGCAGCCACCCAGTAAATGCAGAAACTATCTAGGGTATCTCTCTTGTCAGTAATGAATAGTTTTCTCCTTAGACTCTTAAAAACATCTGCAAATTGAAATATGGTGACCATATTTCAATTAAGATGTAGCAGTAATAATAATTGACTCAAACTTTTTTCTATATTTATTTGGGTTTTTATTTACTCTAAATGATCAGAAGCTACTTCTGCATGTGACCCAAGCCTCATTAAAGCTCTTTCCACAGTCATAGTGGTGCTGGGTGTTCTACTTCAGGGAGCTGCCTCTATGGTGCTAAGAGATTAAAGCTGTTTGTTATGGGACACACTCAGAGGTTCAGGTCATAGAGCAAATGAACTTGCCTTATCAGGGTAAACGTGAACCTCTGACATGGGACCAGACAACTATTTCATCTTCTACCTTACATAGGAATCAGTTAATCATGGAATCAGGCCCTGGCAGGGACCCAGATTCTACATAGTATGGTCTATTCATAACCAAGAGGATTTTAGAATCAATCAGGCTTGGTTGGATGAATCATCTTGGCCCCTTTTGCTAGTGAAAAATGTTCTTACAGCCTTCTTTAAGTCTTTGAACTTGGGGTACTACCTTCCAGACCAACAATAAATCTAGGAGGCCAGAGTTTCAGAGAACCAAACTGGGAGAAGAGCTAGCACGTCACAAGAGAATTAGAGAATGGAGAATAAGGTGGCCCTAGTAGGACTTACATGTCAGCTCGAGTGGCCAATTCCTGGATTTGTGCTCAGTGCCTAGGTGAATGAGCAGTACTGATGAACCCTTGTCTCTGACTCTCGGTGCCACTGTCCCTACAAATGGGCAATGGACTTTTTCCCTTTGTTCTTTCTTCCAGTGTGTTGCTTTTGGATTAGAGAAAGCTTTGCAACACTGATACTACTACCTTTTTTCACTTCAAAAGCCATGACTTTAGACACTACCAGTATTAAACCTGCTTATGTAAAGGTAGAATCCTGTTGATTTAATCATTCTTTTATCACATAATCAGCCTACATCAGGCTTTCATTGTCTCGATCAAGTCTAGCCTCACAGGATGGCTCATAGCCTGCAATGTCTAGTTTGGGTGCAAGAGGAGATTTTAGAGGATGTTCAGTTTTTGAATTTCCAAAGAATAGCAGAGATACCTTGTGTATAACATATAGATCGCCTTGTTGAGCAGTCTTTAAATGAATGTAGAAATACATGGCTTAAAGAGGCTTTAACTTTTGATAGTCTCTAATAAAAGAAATAGATATCTCTCATATACATTTATCTTTCCCCACCTACAGCCATGCCTTCTCAGTTCCAAGTTGGAAGAGCAACAGAGTGAGAGGGAAGCATCTTGCCTTCATGGCTCAATCCTTTAGTTCTTCATCTTTGTGTTAAGAATGCTGATATCCACAAAATAACTTGCGTGGATTTTGATTGGGATTGCAATGAATCTACTAGGGAAGAACTGACATCTTGACAATATTGAGTCTTCCTATATGTGAACATGGAATATCTGTCCATTTAGTCAATTCTTCTTTGATTTTGTTAATCAGAGTTTTTTAGATTTTTTAGGTTTTTTTCCAAGTGTACACACCACAGAGTTTGGGATGATTAAGAGGTTTTCCATCTTCTCATAGTCTAGTTGCATATGATTACCTCAGCTCCTTCCATCCAAACTATTTATGCATGCAAACCAAGGAGGTCCTTTATGATCTGCCCTTCCACTCCCACACTGTCTCTTTGATTTTGTATCCTATTACTCTCCTCCCCATCACTCACTGTTGCAGTTATACTGGCCTCCATGCTGTTTGGTGAACACAGCAGGCAGTGTTTGTTCCATCATAGGACCTTTGCACTGGCTCTTCACTCTGCCTGGAATACTCTTTCCCTAAACATCTGCCTGACTCAGTCACTCACTTCCTTTAAGTCTTAGCTCAGATGTGTCTTTCTCAGTGACTCTGACAACCTATTTAAAAGTACAGCCCTCCCTACCGCGCTGCCAATACTACTTATCCTTTACTTTTTACATAACACTTATTACCTTTAAACAAACTGTGTAATTTATAGAATGTAAACCCCACAAAGACAGGGAATTTTGTCTGTTTTATTCACTGATGTATCCCCAGTACTTAGAAAATTATTTGACATAGTAGGTGTTCAACAAATAGTTCTTGAGTGATAGAGGGATGGATGGATGGATGGGTAGATGGGTGGATACAAATGGGGAGAGGTCAGAGATCTAGAAAGCAAAGCAAGAGACCATGGGGTAATTACCCCACATGCTGACAACTTCAAAATCTGTATTTTCAGTCCATATCTCTCTTCTGAGCTTTAGACATATAGCCAACTGACCATTAGGTGAATCTGCATCAAATGTGCAAAAAAATGGTATAGTATAAGTGGACAAACTGCCAGACTAAACGTCAAGAGAACTATGTTCTGCTCCCAGCTCTGTCACCAACTGTGAGATCTTGGGCTGTCACATAACCTCCCTGGGTCTCTGCAAAGTAAGGGTATTGGGTTAGATAGCCTAGATACTGCCAAGGTTTCTAACTCTAAAAATATAATTTTTGACATTAAAAATATAGCTATCACAATAATTATTCACCTAGGCAAAAGTGCCTCAAAATGTATTAAGAAAAGCAAGAGCAAATTGGTAGGTGGCACATAGAGCTTTGTACCTTCAGTGGAGTAGGCAGTATAGTATGATGGTTAAATGCTCAAACCCTAAAGTGACACAGACCTTGTTTCATACCCAGATCTCCACAACTAAATAGCCATGAGATCTGGGGTAAGTAACTTAACCTCTGTAATCTAGACTAGGCAAAAGCAGTTCTGGTTTGAAAATTCAGTGGATTAAACTAGACCATGCACCAGTCTCTTTAAGACAAATGTTGAATGAGTACCTCCATTGTCTTAGAAGCAATACCCTCTGATTACCAGGAGTCAAAGATATGGCAAAAGAAAGCTCTCTGGAACACAGTTGCTTTTTGTCACAGGATGGCTATCAGAGATTTACTGCATTCTCAAATTGCAGTTTTCAGAGCAATTTTTTCATTTTACCATCTCAAAATAAGCCAAGCACCCTTTGGCTCCTACAGCTGGGTTATGTATAAAGAAAATTAGAGAAAGTGGGTGAATAAAGAATAAAGATTCACCAGCCTTCTGATTATTTCTAATCAGGTGGGATTACATTAAAATATATCTGACCCCTGCAGATTATCTAGTGGGCCTTCAATTTTGGGCTGTCTAATAAAATCAACTCAAAGACTTTGCAGTATGTAAATTCCAGTTGAGTTATCTGTGATGCTCCTTTGAAAAGCAAGATGCAAGTGGTTTATAGGTCCTCTGTGTTGCTCCCTGCCTCACTTCCCCAAGACCAGCAGCGACTCTGATCTTAATATTGATTGCCCCAAAAGAGCTCCCTAGCACGGATGCTTAGGTGTAATTAGAATTGCTAGAAGCTCCTCCTTTTCCATTTCCACAGATTATAGAGTTTTTTATACTCCCAGTTATCTTGAATCTTTTTACATGGAAGTTTTCTTCTGCATCCAGAATGGTAATGCAGTGTTACAGGAGCTTAGCACATTACCTGTTTAATAGGTCGACTTTGAATTTGCTCTCCTTTGGAGTTATTTTTGCTGTACCCAGATCACTGTATTTCAATGGTATTAGAAAGTCAGGCCCAGACAAGGAAGTGCTTTGAGCTGTTAATTAAAGAATAAGAACTATCCATTAAGGAAGATAGTACAGCCCATTTCCTTGCTTGGTGGCATACACCTAAATCTCAGCAAATGCTATCAAAGAGGCTTTCTACATTAATCCAAAGAAAATAAGTAAGTCCCCAGCATTCTTTTTTTTTTTTTACAGTACAAATTTATTGACTCCAATCATTCTTAGTCAAGATATAAGCCAAATGAACAGATAATGCCTGCATACAAATAAGCAATGGATTAACATTAGATAGAAATTCTATTTTACATGAAATTTTAGCCCCCACAAGCTCACTCCTAAATAAAATTGAACAAAGATTTACTCTAAGGCATATGAGAAAAAAATACACATAATTATAAAACCATGTTTGTTTTTCTTTTAACAAGTATTCAGTGAAAATTTTGAAAAGTGTTGGATTAATGTCACCTTTTGAAAATTAGTATTAACCAAGGATAACTGAAAATCTGGACAGCACTAATACATGACTGAGGAGCAATGATCCAATCACTGCGCAGATTCACAGAATACTTCGGTTCCTGCATGGCCAACAGGAGGATTCTTAAGCCCTGGCAGTAACTCACTTTTTCTCCTCCAGAATCTAAACCCCAACCATTCGGTTTTCTCCCCAGCCATGTGGAAATGCTGTATGTTGGATAAAACACTGAGAAACACTTACCAAGCATATTACAAATTAGGCAAATATCAAACTTCTTAAAGTGCTAAAGCCACAAGAGAAAATCCTATTTTTAAAATAAAAAAGCCAGTGTTAAAGGAAGTTGTCAGCATTGTTTAAATCAATAATGCTTTTCACAATTACTGCAAAAAGCATCAGTGAGATACCAGAAGCTGATACTGACTTGTAATATTCCAATATCAGTCAGTGCAATTTATAAAGAAACCTGTTACACGACAACTAATTCTTTTTGTAGTAAGAAAATTCAAATTACTTCCTAAAGTTCTAGGTCATGGTTTCATCTCACTCACACACACACAATTGAGGGAACTAAGGCTGCCTTTAGATCAGTTCATTTTTGTCTCTTCCTCACCCTGACTGTCCAAGTGGCCGGGGACACTCCCTGCTTCTATGAAAGGGCACGTTTTATTCTTGTCTCAGCTTCTACGTTCATTAGCACCAATGGGTGCTGGGTGTGGGTTAGGTCATCACCGATTCAGTACAGGGTACTAGGGCCTGTTTTTAGGAAGAGAAGGCTGTAAGAATCCATCCCCAAAAAGAAAACCAAGAACCACTCACATCTCCACACAAATCCAAGTAACATCACAGCTGAACTGTTAGCTGTGTATCTTGATAAAATTAAATGCATACTAACCACAACTAGCTTTATAGGTGAATATTCTATTCATTTTCAAATATTATTACTATAGAAAAAACGCAGTTACCTCCATTGCTTACTCTGATAAAAATGCATTTTACGGTGTCTCTCTTGCCCAAAGAAAGTGATTCAGTAACAAGCTCTTAGTTTAACAAATATATTAAAACATCTTACATTCTTTCCACAACTACAAAAAAAGCAGGCATCCTGAATACTTACAAAGATAATTAACTTTCTACATTTTCAAAAAATTAATTACAATCAGAAAAAACATTTTAAGGAGTATCTTTCTAGCTAAAGAGTTTCAATTTGTCTTACGCCAAGTATTTGCCTACTGGCTGCGATAAACATTCTTAAGAAAACTGTTTATTGAATAAAGCAATTTGCATGTCTCTCATTATTTTACTTAACATTGAAAATAATTATGAGTTGAAGCATACTTTATTTTTTTTTGACTATCAAAATAAACTCTTTCAGCCTAATGCTTGTAAGGTACAGTATAAAAATTAATAGAAAAACCAGAACTGCATTATAAATGTTTTTGGTTCAAAATTTTATTGAAATCTTATGTTCCTTGCCTAGACAAAAATGTGAGCTAACAAGACAAAACACTGGCAAGTTTTAAAATCTAACAGATATGCAGAGACTATATTAAGGTAAAAAATATTTACTGATTAACAGTATAAAAAAAACTTCAAAAATGTAGCATAAATGTTCAAGTCCAGGGATAGTGAATTTACAATGCCAAGATACAGTGTATCATGGAATTATTACAGGTACCC
>JAVSCE010017432.1:0-36009 GCA_032199065.1 Smutsia gigantea
CGAATGTTATACCATCCTTGCATCCCTAGGATGAATCCCACTTCATCATGATGGATGATCTTTTTGATGTATTTTTGAATTCGGGTTGCTAATATTTTATTGAGTATTTTTGCATCTTTGTTCATCACGGATATTGGTCTGTAATTTTCTTCTTTTGTGGTGTCTTTGTCTGGTTTTGGTATTAGGGTAATGTTGGCCTTGTAGAATGAGTTTTCCTTCCTTTTCTACTTTTTGGATAACTTTAAGGAGGATGGGTATTAGGTCTTCAATAAATGTTTGATAGAATTCAGCAGTGAAACCATCTGGTTCAGGTGTTTTGTTATTAGGTAGTTTTTTGACTACTAATTCAGTTTCTTTGCTGGTAATTGGTCTATTCATTTTTTCTGTTTCTTCCTGGGTCAGCCTTGGAAGGTTGTATTTTTCTAGAAAGTTGTCCATTTCCTCTAGGTTATCCAGTTTGTAACCATATAATTTTTCATAGTATTTTCTCATAATTCTTTGTATTTCTGTGGTGTCCTAGTGATTTTTCCTTTCTCATTTCTGATTCTGTTTATATGTGTAAATTCTCTATTTTTCTTGATAAGTCTGGCTCGGGGCTTATCTATTTTGTTTATTTTCTTGAAGAACCAGCTCCTGCTTTCATTGATTCTATTGTTTTATTCTTCTCAATTTTATTTATTTCTGCTTTAATCTTTCTTATGTCCCTCCTTCTATGAACTCTGGGCCTCATTTGTTTTCCTTTTCTAATTTCATTAATTGTGAGTTTAGACTGTTCATTTGGGATTGTTCTTCTTTCCTGAGGTAGGCCTGTATTGCAATATATTTCCCTCTTAGCACAGCCTTCGCTGCGTCCCACAGATTTTGTGGTGTTAAATTATTATTGTCATTGGTCTCCATATATTGCTTGATCTCTGTTTTTATTTGGTCATTGATCCATTGATTATTCAGGAGCATGTTATTAAGCCTCCATGTGTTTGTGGGCTTTTTCCTTTTCTTGGTGTAATTTATTTCTAGTTTCATACCTTTGTGATCTGAGAAGCTGGTTGGTGCAATTTCAATCTTTTTGTATTTACTGAGGTTCTTTTGTGGCCTGATATATGATCAATTCTTGAAAATGTTCCATGTGTACTTGAGAAGAATGTGTATCCTGTTGCTTTTGGACGGAGTGTTCTGTAGATGTCCGTTAGGTCCATCTGTTCTAATATGTTATTCAGTGACTCCATCTCTTTACTTATTTTCTGTCTGGTTGATCTGTCCTTTGGAGTGAGTGGTGCGTTGAAGTCTCCTAAAATGAATGCATTGCATTCTATTTCCCCCTTTAATTCTGTTAGTATTTGTTTCACAAATGTAGATGATCCAGTGTTGGGTGCATAGATATTTATAATAGTTTTATCCTCTTGTTGGACTGACCCTTTTATCATTATGTAATGTCCTTCTTTGTCTCTTGTGACTTTCTTTGTTTTGAAGTCTATTTTGTCTGATGCAAGTACTGCAACTCCTGCTTTTTTCTCCCTATTAGTTGCATGAAATATCTTTTTCCTTTCCTTCATTTTCAGTCTGTGTATGTCTTTGGGTTTGAACTGAGTCTCTTGTAGGCAGCATATAGATGGGTCTTGTTTTTTTATCCATTCAGTAACTCTATCTCTTTTGATTGGTGCATTCAGACCATTTACATTTAGGGCGATTATCGAAACGTATGTACTTATTGCCATTGCAGGCTTTCGACTTATAGTTACCAAAGGTTCAAGGGCAATTCCCTTACTATCTAACAGTCTAATTTAACTTACTTCATATACTATTACAAACACAATCTAAAGGTTCTTTTTTGTTTTTTCCCTTCTTTTCTTCCTCCTCCATTCTTTGTATGTTATGAATCATATTCTGTAGTCTTTGTCTTCCCTTGGGTGACATCTTTTTAGCCTTAGGAATACTTCCATCTATAGGAGTCCCTCCAAAATGCACTGTAGAAGTGGTTTGTGGGAGGTAAATTCTCTCAGCTTTTGCTTATCTGAAAATTGTTTAATCCCTCCTTCAAATTTAAATGATAACCTTGCCGGGTAAAGTATTCTTGGTTCAAGGCCCTTCTGCTTCATTGCATTAAATATATCATGCCACTCCCTTCTGGCCTATAAGGTTTCTGTTTAGAAGTCTGATGATAGCCTGATGGGTTTTCCTTTGTATGTGATGTTTTTTCTCTCTCTAGCTGCTTATAAAAGTCTGTCTTTATCCTTGATCTTTGCCATTTTAATTATTATATGTCTTCATGTTGTCTTCCTTGGGTCCCTTGTGTTGGGAGATCTGTGCACCTCCATGGCTTGAGAGACTATCTCCTTCCCTAGACTGGGGAAGTTTTCAGCAATTACCTCCTCCATGACACTTTCTATCCCTTTTTTCTCTCTTCTTCTTCCAGTACCCCTATAATGTGAATATTGTTGCATTTGGATTGGTCACACAGTTCTCTCAATATTCTTTCATTCTTAGAGATCCTTTTTTCTTTCTGTACCTCAGCTTCTTTGTATTCCTCTTCTCTAATATCTATTCCATTTACTGTCTCTTCTACTATATCTAATCTGCTTTTAAATCCCTCCATTGTATGTTGCATTTCAAATATGGAATTTCTTAATGATTGAATCTCCAACTTAAATTCGTTCCTGAGTTCTTGAATATTTTTCTGTACCTCCGTAAGCATGTTTATAATTTTTATTTTGAACTCTTTTTCAGGAAGATTGTTGAGTTCAGTTTCATTTGGCCCTCTTTCTGGGGTTTGTGTGATTTTAGTCTGAACCATGTTCTTTTGTTATTTCATATTTCTGTGTGGTGCCCACTAGTGCGCCGAAACTCCAGTCCCTGGAGCTATTCATCCCCTAGAGTGAGGTTGGGGGTCATAGGGGAGCAGATCTGGTGCCAGGGTGGAGGAAAGATCTGTTTCCTGCTTCCCGTCTGCCGTGCCTGTCCCCAGTTTTAGAGCCAGTGGGCCAAGCACACACATGTAAACCTCTGTGCTTTGCATCTCTAGCTGTTGTAGGCAGTGCCTCCCTCTGGCTGGCCTGACACCAGTGCAGTAACTGCCAGTTTGGAAGCAGGTGCCTGCAGTCCAGTAGGAGGGTTTGGCAGGCTGTGTGTCACTGTGGGGGCCCTCAGAGCTGAGTAGGCAGCCAGGGGCATGGAGCACCTGATGTTCCCCAAAGTTCCCAACCAGCTATGTGGAGCGCACCCAGGCAACCTTGTCCAGCTCTCCCTTCTCCCATGCAGCAAGCTCTGTGCAAACCCCGCCCCTTCAGCAGCCCTCTGGCTGCTAAGAAGCCTCTCAGACCGCCTGCCTTTCCTCTGACACAGAGCGGCCAGGTGTGGATCCCCTCCTCCACGAACAGCCGGAATGTCAGTTTCTCAAGCACTCCTCCTGTCTGAGCTCCCCAAAGTCCAGAGCACCACACACTATGGGATTCTGCTCACAAAGCAGATGTCCACGGCTGGGTGTCCAGCAGTCCCAGGCTTCCACCCCCTCCCCCGCTCTGTTTCTCTTCCTTCTGCAGGTGAGCTGGGGTGGGGGAAGGGCGTGGGTCCCGCCGGATTAAGGCTTTCCTATGTTACCCTGTTTCATGAGGTCTGCTCTGTTCATGAGGTCTATTTGCAGTCTGGTTCAGCCTTCTTTCTTGTGGCTGTTTTAAGCTTAGTTGTGTTAATTAACTATATTTTTGTATAATTTGTTGTTTTGGGAGGAGCTCTCCGTCTCACCTCTCACACCGCCATCTTGCAAATCATCCACAGTTTTCATTTTTATCTAATCAAATGTATCAGTATTTTCTTTTACTGCATCTGGATTTTGAGTCATAGGCAAAATCTACTATAAATTTTGACATTATTTTTTTCCTTTTGTAAGTGGTTTGAAATCGACAGATTTATCTGTTTAATATCTTCAACAGATAATGCTGTAGTCATCAGTAATCTTATGATTAAAAGTTTTTACATCTTTTTTCCTTCTTTTTAAAGAATTAATTTAAAATAACCTGATTTTGACCTTTTAGAAAGCAACTTGGCAATATGTATTGAAGCATAAAACTTTTCAACCTTGAAATACCATCCTGGGGAAAAATTCCAAACCCAGCCCCATACCCTATTTATTAGGTACTCTGTCAATATTTGCTGAATGAAGGAATAAACATGGGGACGGGGTGGAACTACACACATGAAGATGTTTGTTGCTAATTACCTAAAAATTCAGCTGCAATCTAGTAAGCCAGTAGTAGAGTTAAATAAACTATGGTTTATCTACTTCTTTGAAAATGATGTAACACTTGAAAAATGGTCATTCTAAAGGATATAAATAGTATGGTTATGATATATAATATGAGTGTGATGATAGATGTAAAAATCAAATTAACAAAAATGATCTATTGAATATATACACACATTAAAGAAAAATAAAGCTTGGAAGGAAATGTAGCTAAATGCTAAGAGAGAGTTGTATTTCCGTTTTCCAAATTCTCTCTTTCTGGTGAAAAACTAAGATTTGTTAAATATCCCTTCTCTGCTCCCTAGCTGTTGTTTAGACTCTGAGTAGAGTGCTGGGAGATCATTTGAAAATGTGAAGTAGGCCATGGTTAAGGGAGAATTCAACCTTTGGAGAGGTACAGTATACACTTCTCACCAAACAATTGACAGTAGAAGCCTGATTATATACAAAGGACCACTTTTGATTGTAGGTGGCCTTACAGTTTTGAGTTTCATATCTCTTTTCTATAAATGCATATCCATTTGAGGAGAATAATGGTACTCTACATTATAGAGTTAATGTAAGGATTAAATGAGATAATACACATAAAATGCTTAGCACAGACCTGTCAACAGTGAGTGATCAACACGTTAGCTGTTTTGTTTTTGGGTTTCTGGGGTTTTTTTTCCTTAAATTATAAAAACTTGGTTACAATGCCCCCATGTGTCTCTGCATTGCAAAATTTCTAGTCTTTAAAAGGAGTTACTACTTCAGATCAATGCATTTGAAATGACTAGTTCTATCGCCACTCATTGTCCACTCATATTTTACATAGGCTATGAAGATTAAACAGCTGTTTTGAACATAAAGTTTTTTCTCTTGTACATAAAAGTAGCACATACTCACTATACAAACTCTGAAAAATACTTAGAACTATAAGGAATTCTAGCCGTTTATAGTGCAACCACCCATTTAGGTGTGTTTTATATTTTCGATGTAAAGTTATATGTGTATGTGTATAGATATATGGGTTTTATTTTTACAAATTAGGGCTAGCATATTTCTTACACAAGAGTCAATTTTATGATTAAAATGTATCTTTTGCCTTAAAACAGGAGCAATCAGGTAACTGTAGATAATGAGGGTTTTCCCATGGTAAACAGAGGATGGTATCTTGTCACAACCTTTCATGCTCACCATTAATAGGCAACCACAGTAGGTACCTTGAACTTGGTGGAAAAAATGCTTTAAAGTGAAGGAAAATCTAACCCAATTTAGAAATACAATGCTGCCTATCTATAACTTGAGGAAGGATGTATGAGAATCAGGTTTTGTTCTAGGAAGGCTTTCTTCTTCTTTAGCATAATAATGAGTAAATATCTAAAATATTTAAAGATATTTAAAAATAAAAAATCTTTATTTTAAAATTATTTCTTCTTTGTATATAAAATGTGGCCCTTCATGTGAGAAGTGGGGGGAAACAATATATAATTATATCTATTTGCTTACTTTTGCAATGAGAAAACAAAAGAAGGGTAAACAAGAACCTAATGAAAATGGTGACAGGTTAGGGCAGGTGGGAATGGCGAGGATGGGACCAAGATTTCTCTGAATATATCTTTTCATGCAGCTTTCACTTTTGAGGCATGTAAATAATCCATGAATTCAAAAATTATAAAGGTATAACTCAAAAAGATAAAAGCAAGCCTTAAAATTGAATACAAATAGCACAAGTCAACCTAAAACTGTATTTATAGCATAAAGACATGAAAAATCAATTCAAGTAACTTTTGAATTGCAGCACTCTGAATAAGGACAGAAAGAACTATAAAGAAATTTTGAACCTTCCTGAGTGGGTTTATAAGAGGTGGTGGTATTGTTACAGTGATTCTGAAAATATTTGGTTGTGTTGTAGCATAGAGCAACATCAGTAAATATATTGATCTTTTTGGAGCCAGAGTTCTTTGTAGGAGAAGAGGGATACAATTAGGAATAGAAAAGATAACAAAAAAATCTATGGTGTGTATTCAATTTGGAGGTTCAGTATTATTTTAAAATATATATGTGTCATTGCTTTTTCTACTGAATGGGCCTGTAAGTAGTGACACCTCAGTAACAATAAGCCCAGCTAACTTCATTATTCAGTTTCTAAATACCATTCCCAAATGAAAGGAACCAGGGCTCCTTGTGGAAATGGTTAATCCAGCTCTGATGCAGCAAGGAGGGAAAGTACAAGGTACGTCGGTGTCCACCCAAACAAAAATACTCAAGATTAATAGGGGCGTATCCAGAACAAAGTAGCTGGCTTGATGGGGCTTCTTCTGCACAAATTTGGGAGTTTAAGATAAAAAAAAAAATGATGACATATACGGACTATAACAGTGTCAGTAACATAAATTCCAGGAACTTCCTCCATCCTCTAGATATTCTGATTAAGAGGTCTGGGCTGGGGTTTGACAAGTTATAGCTCTGAACAGCTTGCACATAACACTGCTGCTGATCTATGGACCCCAGTTTGAGTATCGCTGGAATATAAAACTTTCAGAACTATCAATGACTTTATAATGAGAGAGAGAGAAAGACACGAAGAAGGGGAATAAAAGAGAAAGCTTTTCTTTACAGAAGAATGCCAGCTAATTAACGTATAAGAAAAGACAGATTTAGAAGATCACCATTTTGCAATTCCTAGTGTAATAACTGATTCAGGAAAGGGTCATCAGTGGCTGCTAAAAGCATTAAGAGAAAGGCTTTTGGGGAACAGGATATTCACAGTGTGAATATATACTTATCATATGAAATTAGTGATTAAGAAAAGAAGGGAAAGTTACATTTTTATCTTAGGGATAGCTGGTGGACATAAAGGAAGCGATCAAATTTAGCATCATCAATAAAGGGACAAACTGACACTATGTGCCTCCTAGTGGATGCAGTGAGAATTACATCACTTGTGGAATATTCTTGCCAAAAATGTTAACCTGAATTTAGTCATGAAGACTGTGGGACATTCTTTAAATTATCTGGCCTGGACTTTTCAAAAATTTCTAGGTCGTGAAAAAACATCAAAATGCAGGGAAAATACTCTAAAAATGACATAACCAAATGTAATAGATCTTGGACAAGATAAATTCTATAAATAAATTCTATTGGGGGTTTGATTATGGGCTATTAGATGATATTTAATTCATGCTTAAAATGTTATATGTTAATTATGGTATTGTGGTTGCGTACGAAAATGTCCATTCTAAAGAGATAGATGGTAATGTATTTACGTGTGAGGTGTCAGGATGATTCGGTGTGTTTGTGTGTGTGTGTGTGTGCATGAGGCAGAAAGAATAGACTTCTCCTCTGGTAGTGCTAAGGAGTGTTTTAACATAATTTGGGATATAGTGTCACAGGGGTTTTAGTCCACCAGATTTTTAACATAACACTGACTATCAGCGGATTAAATTACTTCAAGCATGAGAAAGCACATTTTACTGTGAAAGAAACACGTAAATATAAAAGTTGGTTATTAGATGACTTCACCATGTGAGTAGTATTTTCACAAGCATTACCTTGTTTTGTTCTCACAAAATCTCATGGGAAAGCATTACAAATATTGTCAACACTATTTTAAAGATTTGATGAACTGATTAAGTAGTTACTGAACCTAGTCCTCTGATTTCCCAGATTTAAAATAGTAATTATTATCATACCACGAATTTAACAACAATGTGTCACCTACAGATGTTACCATTCAATTTCTTTGTTTCTTTAAATCAAGTGGGACTGGTCAGAGCCCTTTTTGGGCCGAAAGCCTAGGAGCCATCCTCCTTTTTCCCTCGTTATGTCACATCTCTCAGCAAATCTTATCAGCTCTGCCTTCAAAATACATCTCCCTTCTGGCCATGTCTCATTCCCATCACTACCACCAGGCCAACATTAGTTCTCAACTGGATGGCTGCATTCTCCACACAGAATTTTGCAGGAGAGGCCTACACATGAAAATCAGATCACATCACTGCCCTGCCTTTCAACCCTTTATTCACTTCTTAGCTCATCTTGTATACCTGCCTCCTATTTCTCCCACCTCTCTCGCCCCTTGCCACACTTGCCTTAACTTCCCTCTATCGCTCCTAATTCATTAGGCTTCAAGGCTCTTAAACTTGCTGTTTCCCCAGCTGAGAGCACACTTTCCTCTGGCCTTCCAGGGATACATGGCTTCACATCGTGCAGGTCTCCACCCAAATGTACAGAAGCATTCCCTGAACCCTTATCTAAACGAACCTCCTCATCACCCCCACGCCCTGCCTGTAACCCTGCCTTATTATCTTTCATGTTATTTATCATGGCCTCAAAGTACATCATTGACTCATTTACTTATTGTTCTTTCCCTCCCAGAAGGTAAGCTCTGTGGGAGCAGGCACTTTCTTCACTGTTGTATCCTATGTGCTTAGGACATAAAAGGCATCTGAAAGGTATCTGAAGAACAGATGAATGAATGAAACCTCAGTGAACCCTAAAGTGAGGTCTTGTCAGGGCCCCAGGATTACTATCAGGATGGACTATGGATCCAGTAATGGAGAGTAGAAAGAATAGCAAATGTGGGCCTAGGACAGTCTCATTCTAGCCTCAGGATGTGTGCTGGTCTGAAATGAACACAAGCTTTGGAGCCACAGCTCGGTGGGAATTCTGGTTTGTCACTGTTTTGGCTTTAGGCAGCTTACTTGGCCTTTTGAGTCTCAGTTTTCTCAACTGCAACAATGACTTGAACAAAAAATAAACTTTTATTATGTTAAGCCATGAAGATTTTGAGGTTGTTACAGCCACCACCGTTAATTACCCTAATAAACTAGGATCACCCTTCTTGCTCTTCCCATGTCCCCAAACCCTCCTTTTCCCAGGCTTCTTTTCCTCATAAATGCCCTCCTCCCTGTCTCCCCACCCATTCCAGGAACCTCATTTCACTCACCCGCAGAGCAGGAAGGGAAAAGGGACTTGAATTTTTCCTTAAGTTTTTATTTTGAAAATGCTCAAGCCTTCAGAAAACTTGAGAGGAGTAAAATTAACACAGGTGTCTCCTTTTCACTTGAGTTCCCCAATTATAACAATTTTGCCATATTTGGGCTCTTGAGAGAGAGAGAAAAAAAGTAAGCGACTCATGCAAACAGAAGCAGATCAACATCAAGGTCTGCAGAGAGCCAGATGGATGCCGTTTCCTGGGTTGTTTGTCCACATGCTCGGTACACAGCAGCCTCTGCGGATTGCCCCTCAGTGCCCCCAGCAAGGGACAGGGACTTCATGACTCTTTATTTGAAATTCTCTGTCTTCCTTGGTTGGGCAGAACCCAGTTGTTCATCAGAACATAGTGATGGTAAGCTGTTTAAACTGGCACTGCTGCTGCTTTATTTATTTGCTGTGCCTGACTTTATGCCCTGTGAGGATTACTTTTCACCTGGGAATACTTAGAAAACTAGATCGAAATTTTAATTGATATTTACCTTTCAGACTCGTTAAAAAAATCTTTAACCAAGGAACATTTCAGAGTGGTATGCTTTTGGAAGCTACAGCTCAATGGCAGTATACAATTTTATTTATTTATTTTTAACTGTTATTGCCTTTATCTTTTTAAGTATAGTTGATATACAATATTGTTTTGGTTTCAAGTATTCAACATAGTGATTCAGTAGTTATCTACATTATTAAATGCTCACACCAACTTGTGTAGTTACTATGAACATGGAAAGATACAGTATTATTGATTATATTCTCTATGCTGTACTGTCATCCCCGTGACTAATTTGTATTATATTTGAGATTTTGTTTCTCTTAATCCTCTTCCCCTATTTTACCCACCCATTCCAATCCCTCCCCCATGGTAACCACCAGTTACTTCTCAGTGCCTATGAGTCTACTGCAGTTTTGTTCCTTCTCTTTCCCTTGTTTTTTATATTCTACAAATAAATGAAATCATATGGTATTTGTCTTTCTCCACTGGGCTTATTTCACTGAGCATAATACCCTCTAGATCCATCCACGTTGTTGCAAATAGCAGAATTCCTTTTATTTTTATGGTGAATAATATTCCATTGTATATATATATATGTACCACATCTTCTTTATCCATTCATCTATTGATGGAGACTTTGGTGCTTCCATATCTTGCCTATTGTAAATAATGTGGCAGTAAACATAAGAGTACATATGTATAATATGTATATTCATATCAGTAATTTTGTTTTCTTCAGGTAAATTCCCAGAAGTGAAATTGTTCTACTTTGTATGGGTTGTATGGTATTTCTATTTTTAATTTTCTGAGGAACCTCCGTACTGTTCTCCACAGTGGCTGCACCGATTTACCTTCCTGCCAGCAGGGCAGGAGAGTCCCTTTCCTCCAGATCCTTGCCAACACTTGCTATTTCTTGTTTGGAATAGTGGACATTCTGACTGATGTGAGATTTTATCTCGTGGTTTTGATTTCATTCTCTGATGATTAAGTGACGTGGGGCATCTTTTCATATGTCTGTTGGCCATCTGTATGTCTTCTTTGGAAAAAGGGTCCTCTGCCCATTTTTAATTGGTTTATTTGTTTTTTTGGTGTTGAGTTGTATGAATTCTTTATGTATTTTGGATATTAGCCCCTTATTAGAAATACCATTTGGCAGTATGCTATTTTAATAAATTAAATTTTTTGCTTTGTTATGTAGAGATAACAGAATAAAATGTATGGCAGTAATGAATATCAAGGCATGAATATTCACAGGCTCTTTCCTCTCACCTGTTAAGGAATATTTTGCTCTTGTCCACCTAACGTCTTTCTCTCCTCTCCGTTTTGGGTTTTATGAGGCACATCGGACTGAAGAGCGTCCCTGGGTGTGTGTTTTGGACAGTGTGGAGGACCATGCTAGGGAGAGGAGGGAAATGCCAAAGAAAGGAAAGACTGGTAAAATTTACACTGAAGAGAAAGCACTGATGGAAGAAAATAGATAGGATCCCAGAGACAAAAGAGGAAAAAGCACAAAAGGGTTGAAGATTCTCAGAGAATATTAGCAGAGATTTTTGAGGAATAGCTGCTGTTAGGGGAATGGAGCTTGAAATGACAGGAAAAACTACTTTATATGCTTTGCTCTACATTAAGGATGCATCTCACAGGCCAACAGGCACATGAAAAGATGTTCCACATGTACCCAGAGCTTTCAGAAATGAAGATTTTAATTTGGGGGAGTGTTTTCTCTGAATATTACATTATGCTAAGACTAGGTCACAAAGGGCTTGACCTAATTCCAGCTACCAAAATACACAGGAAGACCATTTTTTATAACTGTAAGTTACTGACTCCTAATTTTAAGATTATTAGGAAGATATTTAAAAAAACAGGGAAAATGGTAAGGGGCAATGTATTTTTTAAAGATGCATTTATTTGTGGTTTTAATGATTTTGTGAAACAGAAAATACTCTACTATGAAGCTTTTAGCATTGTCACTCCTCTGAGATCTTCCTGAAATCAGAAACTTTCTGCTGCAGTCTTTTAGCATGTTTCTTATATCTCTGTTATTGCTTAATTTATTCTGCTTGGCTTATTTTTTCAAAGAACCCTCAATATAAATATAATATATGTTGGCCTGGATTTATTCTTTTTTTCCCTCCAGCTTTATTGAGGTATAATTGATGAATCAAATTATATCTTATATTCTGCCTACTGTAATATATTAAAATACACACATAATAATTTGATATACATGTACATTCTGAAAGGAGTCCCACAATCAGGTTAATTAACATCCTCCAACACCTCACATAGTGACTTTTTTTTTTTATGGGCATGCTTAAGATTTACTGTAGCAAATTTCAAATATACAGTGTGGTATTACTGACTGTCATCACCATGCTGTGCCTTAAGTCCTCAGAACTTACTCATCTTACAATTTACAGTCTGCACCCTTTTGCCAACCTCTCCCCATCATCCGTCCACCCCAACCAGACCCTGGCAACCACCGATCTGCTTTCTGTTTTTATGAGTGGCTTTTTGATATTCCACAAATAAGTGAGATTATACATTATTTGTCTTTATTTCACTTAGCAAAGTGCCCTCCAGGTTTATCAATGTTGTCGCCAATGTTGAGAATTCCTTCTTTTTATGACCAAATAATATTCCATCGTGTATATGTACTGCATTTCCTTTATCCATTCCTTTGTGGGTGGACACTTAGGTTTGGCTATTGTGAATAATTTTGCAGTGAACATAGGGGTGCATACATCTCTTCAAGATAGTGATTTCCTTTCCTTTTGAGGTGCACCCAGAAGTGGGATTACTAGGTCACATGGTAGTTCTGTTTTTAACTTAGACTGGATTTATTCTTAATTGTGTGTTATAAAGCTCATTGAAGACAGAGACCATATCTTATTTATAAAACACTGTCATGACAATGAACCTCCCTGACCTTGAAGTCGGACACACACCTGAGTGTGAATCTTGGCTCTGCCACTCCTCCGTTAAAATACCAAATAGTTGTTTGTGGTTGTTATTGTCATTTAACCCTGTTTCGTCTCAGTACTCTCATCTTTCAGTTGTGATAGTAATGCCTATTTCTCTCAGGGGCAGTTATGAACATTAAATGAGAAGATGTATAAAAGTGTTTAGCACACACAAGTATTCTGTTATGTGTATGTCTTCTTTATTGTTTGAATCCCTACCATGTAGCACAGAAGTAGGACTCAGATCTTTGCTGTAAAAGTCATGGCTAAAATGAGAGAAGAAAGCCATGAAAGGAATCCAGCGGTGAGCCCCCTTGGTTTATTGTACTTTTATTTTCCTCTGTGACCTTAAGATTTTGAGTCTCAGGGGCTGCTGTGGGGGCTTGAGGCCTGCCTGTAGCCTAGATTGGCCTTTCTGGAGATGGGGTAGGAGGAAATGTCACCTGTTAGTCCCAGGGCCTCTTTGGGACTTCTGAGACTCTCAGGGGAATTCCAGTTCAGTCTCCAGTTCCTTCTCCTCTCCTGCCCTCCCCCACAACATCTCAGCAGAGTTGTCTAATGATGGGAACTTCCAGTGACTAATCTTTACCTTTGTGGAGTCCCTGGGAGTTGGAGACCCTCTTAAACACCATGTCCTGCATGAAACACTTCCTGTTTCCCCAAATTAGAAAGAGTCTCTCCTGTGGTCACAAGCTCTTATTGCCCTATTCTAACTACTAACTTTATGTCATTTCCCCTGGTGAATAGCAGGGTCTCTGAGTACAAAGTCTGGCTCTGGTTCCTGTTTGATCAGTACAGTGAGCTGTACATATGTTCCCAAGTAATAAGTGTTATATTGAATTCTGCTGAAGCTGGTCTTGGGGCTGCAGCCCCGAGCTGAGCAATAAGCCCAGGCCTAGCCCTAAACTCTGAGGTACTACCCTGATCCTCAGAGTTTTAAGACACGAATGCCAGCCCTGTGGGAGAACACAGCCTCTGGGCAATTAGCAGCTTGGAGTTCATTGTTTGACTCATTACAGGAAGTTTCTAGCAACAGATGTCTGACAGGAATCCAGAAGAAAAACTTTATTTAGGGATAAGGCATTTACAAAATATTGACATCAAACTTTTCCCTCTCCATAATTCATCTTTTATATGATCCAGCTATTATATTGGAGCATGGTAGAAATTCAATACCTGTAACAGCTAGAAATAGTATGAAACAATCCTGACTCTGTTAGCAGTTTACTTAAACTTTGCTCTAGTAGTGAAATAAAAATAATAAAGCAATAATTTATCTGGTCCCAAAGACGATGACTTTGAATGACATGTACTAACTTGTAAAGTTTTCATTCTCGATTATCATTACACATAGTTTACTAAAGTTCCTGACCAAAAATATTTTCTACATATTATTCTAAGCTGTTTAACTGAATTTAGGTGAAATAACATCTCAGGAACATTTGCCAACTCAACAACTTGCTTTTCTTACTTGCATGGAAAAAAATTACCCTTTCAGTTTCATCAGTGTCTCTTTCACCACATGGCCCTTAGTTCTGTTTGAAAAATGCTAAAGCAGCTTCTCTTGATTTCATGTAGCTTTTCACAAATCCAGTGAGTTTCCTGAGCCCCTCCACCAGCCCGTCCCCAGTGATGGCACAACAGGGCTGCACATACCAGTTCCGGTCACTGCAGAGCTTCTGCACTTTGAACATTCTGGTGATGTCCTCAGCAGTCAGAGCTCCAGGCACATCTTGTTTGTTGGCTAATAGAACAACAGGCACAGATCTAATGTGCTCATCCTTCAAAATGCGCTCAAACTCTCTCCTGGAGTCTTCCAGTCGCTGTTTGTCCGTACTGTCCACAACATAGAGCAGCCCATCGGTGTTCTCACAATAATATCTCCACACGGCTCTCATTTTTTCCTGGCCTCCAACATCCCAGACCGTGATCCAAAGACTCTTTTCCACCTCAATCATCTCCACATTGAAACCTATCGTTGGGACAGTCACAAAATCCTTAGCGAGCTTTAATTTATACAGGAGAGTGGACTTCCCAGCTGCATCAAGACCCAGAAGAAGAATTCGGGCTTGCCTGGCTTTGGGGTTTTTAGAACTCAGTAGACCCATTTTATGTCTTTTTTCTTTAAAGACCTTTTATTTTGGCCAGAGATAATGTTTCCTCTCTGGATCTTGCATGAAAATGTTAGGAGGAAAGAAGAGAGCAAACGCTTCATGTTATATTGTAATAGGAACTTGCGTGCATTCGTGTTGTAGCTTATCAGCTTGATTATGGGCAAACAATGTTTTATCTGTAGTCCCAGCCAATCCAGAGAAATCTGGGATGTGAGTAACCAGCCGATGTCAATAGGAGATCAAAGGGGAAATTCTTTGTGGGTGAGTAGGACTTGGGAGGGGCCTGCCTGGATGATGTCACAGCTTGTTCTCTTCCAGATGTTGGAAATTTAGAGGTAATTGAAGGTGCAGACATGCACAAGAGCAGGGTTTGATAGTAGAATAAAAACTTTACAAGTGGTTTGAGGAACTTCTCTAGTTATTTGACCATTTATCTTATCCCAGTTGTGAATAAATAACCAGACTTCTGAAGTCATGAAGAGTTCATCTCACATGGCCCTCAGCAATGTCTTTAGTACTTTCCTCTTGTCCAGATTACTCAGTGGGGAACTTTAAAGCACCCAAGGTTATCTCAACCTTACTCCTGTAATCATATAGTCACTTCTTTAATCTTCTGGGCAGAAAATTCACACTATTCACAAGACCAAATTTACAGGAGTACGAGGGAGCTCGTAACACAAATACTTAAAATTGATCAGTCAGATTAAAGGTAACAGATTGAATACATGTATTTATCTCCTCTCCTTCTCAAGACCCCACCAAAAGGGTGGTAAAGGAATAAAAACAACATATAAACCCATAACAAGAGCAGGGAGTCCATCAGAGGGTGCGAGATTTCAACAAAATTCTGGAAGGTGAAATATAGATGGAAGATGAGCAGTAACTGATGCAGCAGAATAAAGCTGAGGCTTGGAATGCTGATGCACAGGATACAGAAGGAAGGGGCAAAATGAGGGACCAAAAACAGAAGGGTGAACTAGAAGTCTGGAAAAAAGAAAACACACACACATACACACACACACACACACACACACACACACACACACACACACACACACACACACTCCTCCCCTCTCTCTCTTTCTCTCTCCCCCACTCTCCCCTTCTCCCTCTCTCCTCCCTCTGCTGGGTGACCATTCAGCAATGAGATGTTACTCCCTAGGCCAAAAAAATTTTTTTCTAAAAAAATTGATATCAGAAAACAGACCTTTCATGTTTGACAGTGGGGAGTTTCCACATCATAATGCCTAACTGAACATTTAATTAACCTATAGCCAGCCTGGCAGTTGGCAAACATTGCTCATGTACACAGAGTTCCAGTCAGCTTTTCTGTGCACAGAGGTTTCCATACTTAATATATAACATGGCCTCAATATAATGAATGACCAAGAGCAAAATAAGAAGGCTTTAAGAAAGTTTAAATACAGGGAATGCAGGGAACAGAAGAAAATTTTCAAAAAATTCTAATATTTCCATAGAAATTTGAAAAGATATTACATCCGTAAAACAAGAAATGGATATTATTAAAAAGCCATTCAAGAAACAAAAACAGAGCTCTTGAAAATTAAGACCTGATTTCCAAAATTTTAAAAAGACCAGTAGTAGGTTGAAAAAAATCTTTCAGAAAGAATACAGAGAATATGAAAGACAAGCAAGATCAATCCAGCAGTTTAAACGTCTGGCTTGGAGGACTTTATTCCAGAGAGCACAAATATGCAAAAGAGGAAATGATCGAATAAACAATATACTCTGTCTTCCAAAGCTAAAGAATAAACCCTCCAGGTTGAAAGGCTTCCCTCAATACTTAGCAGGTTGATTTTTAAAAGAGCTATACCAAGGCATATAATATATGTTTTATTTTTATTAAAATTGAAAAAACAATTTTTTAAATTAAGCAGACTAGTCTGGGTATAGAAAGTACATTTATGAAGAAATGTAAACCTTTAAAAAAAAATTCTTAACCAACTCATTGTATCTTGGAAAGGGGACAACATTTTCATGCATTTATTCCTCTATCCATTCATTCATTCAACAAATGTATATATTGATTACCTGTTGTGTGAACCACCGTGTACTAGATTCCAGGGAGGACACACAGGTAAGTTAGACCTGCCCTTAGGTGGCTTTCATTAGGAAAAAGGGAAAAGATATGTGAACAAATTAAAAATAATACAAAAATGGAAATGCTTTAAGAAAAGAAAAGCTAGCAGAATCTGGATATTCAGAGATTATTTCAGGATAGAAGACATCAGGAATATCATCCTAGAGAAGGTTAAATATCAAACCAGGCCTTCTGGAGATGCAGTAGGGGAGGCTCCTTTGTTAACGAGATGGTCTGTGTGGCAAAAGTCTCAGAAATGGAAAACATAGCTTGTATATGGAAAAATAACAGGTATGCACATGTGAGGTTTTTTTCCTTAAAAAATGTTTAACTGTCTAGATTGTAGGATATGCTAGAAGACTACAGACCTGGACTCCTCAAAATTTCTCTCTATCATAAAAGCCAGGAGAAGGAAAAAGAAGCATTGGGAAGAGCATTCTAAATAAAAAGCTACATAACCCCTAAATGTATTGTGTGATCTTTGATTTTGATTAGATCCTTTGTCCAAAAAAAGTGATTAAAGAAATTATTATGACAACTGAGGTCACTTGAATATGAACTATATATTAGATTATCTGAGAAGTATATATTAGTTATTTATCAATATTAAATTTCTTGAATGTGATGGTTTGTGGTTATGTAGGAGAATGTACTTGTTCTAAAGAAATACATGCTGAAGTACTTGGGGGTGATATCAGCAAATTAATTTCACTTGATTTAGCGCACACACACGCACACACACAGCAGAAATGTGGCAAAAGTCCAGAAGTGGTGGATTTAGGTATTGGGTGTTCAGTGTACTATTTGTTTTTTTATTCATGTATTGCTGATAAACAATCTTTTATTGGTCTCAAACATATAACACAGTGTGTCAACAGTTTCTCATATTATTAAATCCTCGCCCCCTCTAGTATTGTGTTACTTTTTAACTCTCCTGTAGGTTTAAAATATTTTTCAAAATAACATGTTGAAGAAAGAATACAATTGAAATAAGCTAAGCAAATTAGGCTCTAGTCTCCAATCATATAGAGAAATCATTCAGCTTGCACATGTGATAAGACTGTACCTCCAAAGACAAATTTAAGAACTCTGACTGCCTTACCACTTGAGGTCTTCCCCCACCTCCTTATTTTAAATCAATTAAATTTTAAAAGGAAAGGTTTCACACTTGCTTCATATTAAACTTGATGATATATTCTTAGGAGACTCACTGTCAGTACTGGGATAATACTTTAATTTGCTCTGTGTACAATGAAAATAGTCACCCATAGATGCCTTCACTCTCTTTCCCATTTGACCAACTGTACCTTGTTTTTAGGATAGCCAACTAAATGAGGGTTAAACTCTGGGTGAGTATTATTATATATAAGTGAAAATATGATTCCCTGTTTTGTGGAAGGAAGTAAAATAACTTCTTTCTCAATGTTAATTTTCATTAAGTCTGCAAATGTTTCAACATTCTTTCCTACTGTCTGACACCACTTATGGATTCATTTGTCCCAGCCAAACCTGAGGGACGGCAAGGAATGTGTTTTCTGTAAATCATTCTGAGATTATGCAAATAAAAGACTGTGAGAGAGTTACTGGCAGACTCCATGGTATCACAGGAAACTTGTTTTAAAATACACGAATGAAATAAACATTGACTTTAATTTCTTACCATAATGAAGGTGGGAAACAAAAAGCCCTAAATTAGAAACTCAACTTTGTAACTGACCAAGTAAAGATATAGAAATCTTTTCTCTTGGAAGAAAATGGCAACTTACTCATTATCTTTATTTTTCACAGATAAAGAAGAAACAGGCTGTGGTTAGGTGACTTGCTTAGCTTATAAAGGCTTGGAAAACCCCGTTTCTTCTACAATAACTTTTTAATAGGTCTTCTTAAAAGTAAACTTTTGGAAAATTAAAGTAAAACATACATATAGAAAAATACAGAAGTCATAAATGTACAGCTCAATGAGTTATCACAAATTGAAAATCCCATGTAACCACCCCTGAGGCCATCCTGAACATTCAATTTTCCATTTTTGCTGCAAGTAAAAAATTCTGGGCCTCAAGTGTTTCTAGACTCGGCTGTCAGAAATACACTTTTGTTCCCAAACGTGTAACATGAACAACAGACACTCACTGCCCTAGTTGAGATTCTTTAATGCTGTGAAAAATGATATATTCTAACCTTCAAAGGTTTTTCCAAGTGCCATTTTCTCCAGGAAAGAACTAACACTTTTATCCACATCACCAAAGGTGAAGAGCTTTTCTTTCACATGGGTAGACCACTGGATTTGTGATAATTTATTATGTTGCACGAAATAAATGTGAAAACGTATTACAGAATCTGGCACACGATGGATGTGAATTTTCTTCCTTTCTCACAAGTTTTGTGTATTAGCTAACATTGAAAAATACCTGCAATTTCTTAAGCTTTTCCAGACAAGAAATGATTTGATGATTACCATCCGAATATCCCATTGGCAGAGTAAATCACTGTGTGCTGAACCCCTTCCCCAGCACCTCCACACTTTTGTTGCCCCTTCCCTAAATAAAATGAACAAGGAGACAAGACACCAGAGGGACAGTCTGACGGCTGTGTCTGTCTACCTTTGCCTTGGTGAGGATGGGGATTGATGTAAGGGCAGATGACTCAGCTATCTTTGACCCCAGCTGTGTGTGAAGTTCTCAGTATCCTCTGAGTGTTCACCTGCAGTGACTACCCACAAAGAACTGGACAGGAAAACCTGACTACCATGAACGCAGTTGGTTGCCTTTTCACTTCAGTGAAATAATGATCCAAATCATAGGTCTCCATTCTTTATGGCTGCTCATTGCTCTTCTAACTCAGGATCAATCTGACTATTCATTCAGTACATACTGGGTACACACTAAATGTCAGGCGCTGTGTGTTTGTTGTGTTCAGAGTAATTGAGAGCTTACCCTTAAGAAGTAACTGAGGGGGACTTCTGGGAAGATGGCGGCATGGGCAGGGCAATGGAAATCTCCTCCCAAAACCATATATATTTGTGAAAACACAACAAATACAACCATTCCTAAAAGAGAGACTGGAAGATACAGTACAACAGCCAGGCTACAGCTACATCTGCGAGAACTCAGCGCCCCATGAAGCAGGTAAGATACAAAGCCATGACCCAGTGGGAACCAAGCACTCCCCCCACCCCAGCACACTGGCGGGAGGAAAAGAATCAGAGCGGGGAGGGAGCGGAAGCACAGGCCCGCCAAATAACCAGCCCTGGTGATCTGCGCTGGGAGCACAGAAACACATCACATGGTGTATAGGAGATTAGAGAAACAGAAGGGCAGGATCCGAGATGGAGACTGCAAGTGGGTCCCCTCAGCCAGTTCCCCGGGACAAAAGAAAAGCGGGCACTTTTTTAAAAGTCTTAAAGAGACAAGGGCCCAGCAACGGAACAAAATCATCCCGGCGCACTCAGCCCAGCAGGCTGGGAGTCTTGGGGAATTTTGGACCCCTGGCCGGTGGGGAAAAGCAGCTGCACCGAGGTTTCCCACAGACATCAGCAGCCTGCCATTCGTTCCCCCCACCCCGGCCGGTGCCGCAAAGGGTCCGGCAGATCTGCCACAGCTGTGGAACAGTGGGAGAGTGGCCCCGCCCACAGCAACCTCACAGAATCTACTCCCAGCTGGCGTGCAGCTAAGTGGAAAGGGCCCCAGAACCCAGAACAAGGTCTGGAAGGCACCAAGGGGACCAGAATGCACCCAGTGAGACTGCAAACCACCGCAGTGCTATAGGCTAGTCTGAAGTGGCTCCACACACAGGCAGCTCAGGGGATTATCCCAGAGACGGCCTCCAGGTGTGCAGGAAACCAGCTCAGGCCCCAGAGAAGTGCAAGGAGAACAACAAGCAGGAAGGGACTTTGTTCTCCCAGCTGACACATGTGGCACCTACCAGCAACCACTTCCACTGCCAGGAAAAGACAGAGGAATATGGTCTAGACAAGGGTCACCCAGACAACCCCAGAGAGAGGGCCTGATGGGATAGATTTACATAATCTACCTGAAAAAGAATTCAGAATAAAAGTCATACCATGCTGATGGATCTACAGAGAAATATGCAAGAGCTAAGGGAGGAAGTGAGGAAAGGCAATGTAGAAATGAGACAAGCAATCAATGGGATTAAGAGCAGACTGGATGAGGTGCAAGAGACTGTTAATGGAATAGAAATCAGAGAACAGGAATACAGAGAAGCTGAGGCAGAGAGAGATAAAAGGATCTCTAGGAATGAAAGAATATTAAGAGAACTGTGTGACCAAGCCAAATGGAACAATATTCACATTATAGAAGAAGAAGAAGAGAGAAAAAAGGATAGAAAGTGTCCTTGAAGAAATACTTGCTGAAAAATTCCCCAAGCTGGGGAAGGAAATAGTTTCTCAGACCATGGAAGCCCACGGATCTCCCAACACAAGGGACCCAAGAAAGACAACACCAAGACACATAATAACTAAAATGGCAAAGAGAAACGACAAGGACAGAGTATTAAAGGCAGCCAGAGAGAGAAAAAAGATCACCTACAAAGGAAAACCCATCAGACTATCATCAGACTTCTCAACAGAAACGTTACAGGCCAAAAGAGAATGGCACGACATATTTAACGTAATGAAACAGAAGGAGCTTGAACCAAGAATACTGTATCCAGCACGATTATCATTTAAATTTGAGGAAGGGATTAAACAATTCCCAGACAAGTGAAAGCTGAGGTAATTTGCCTCCCACAAACCACCTCTACAGGATATCTTAAAGGGAATGTTCTAGATGGAAGCACTCCTAAGGCTAAAAAGATGTCACCAGACAAAATAAAATCATAGCAAAGAAAGCACACCATTCAAATACTAACTAAAAGCAAAAAGTAAAATCAACTATCCACAAAACCAGTCAAAGGAAACATAAAAGAGTACAGAATAAAACACCTAGTATATAAAGAATGGAGGAGGAAGAATAAAAAGGGAGAGAAATAAAGAAACATCGGACTGTGTTTACAATAACTTAACAAGAAAGTTAACTTAGATTGTTAGATAGTTAAGAAGCAACCCCTGAACCTTTGGTAACCACGAATCTAAAGCCAGCAATGGCAATAAGTACATATCTATCGATAATCACCCTAAATGTAAATGGAGTGATTGCACCAATCAAAAGACACAGAGTAACAGAATGGATAAAAAAGCAAGACCCATCTATATGCTGCTTACAAGAGAATCACCTCAAACCCAAAGATATACACAGACTAAAGGTGAAAGGATGGAAAAAGATATTTCATGCAAACAACAAGGAGAAAAAAGCAGTTGTTGCAGTACTTGTATCAGACAAAATAGACTTCAAAACAAAGAAAGTAGCAAGAGATAGAGAAGGGCATTACATAATGATAAAGGGGTCAGTCGAACAAGAGGATATAACCATTTTAAATATATATGCACCCAACACAGGAATGCCAGCATATGTGAAACAAATACTAACAGAATTAAAGGAGGAAATAGAAAGCAATGCATTCATTTTAGGAGACTTCAATACACCACTCACTCCAAAGGACAGATCAGCCAGACAGAAAATAAGTAAAGACACAGAGGCACTGAACAGCACACTAGAACAGATGGACCTAACAGACATATACAGAACTCTACACCCAAAAGCAGCAGGATACACATTCTTCTCAAGTGCACATGGAACATTTTCCAGAATAGACCACATACTAGGCCACAAAAAGAACCTCAGTAAATTCAAAAATATTGAATTCTACCAACCAACTTCTCAGATCACAAAGGTATAAAACTAGAAATAAATTGTGCAAAGAAAACAAAAAGGCTCACAAATACATGGAGGCTTAACAACATGCTCCTAAATAATCAATGGATCAACGACCAATTAAAACAGAGATCAAACAATATATGAGACAAATGACAACAACACAAAGCTGCAACTTCTGTGGTACACAGCAAAGGCAGTTCTAAAGGAAAGTATACTGCAATCCAGGCCTATTTAAAGAAGGAAGAACAATCCCAAATGAATAGTCTAAAGACACAATTATTGAAATTGGAAAAAGAAGCACAAATGAGGCCCAAAGTCACCAGAAGGAGGGACATAATAAAGATCAAAGAAGAAATAAATAAAATTGAGAAGAATAAAACAATAGAAAAAAAATCAGTGAAACCAAGAGCTGGTTCTTTGAAAAAATAAACAAAATAGATAAACCCCTAGCCAGACTTATTAAGAGAAAAAGAGAATCTACAAACATAAATAAAATCAGAAATGAGAAAAGAAAAATCACAACAGACCCCAAAGAAATACAAAGAATTATAAGAAAATACTATGAAAATCTATATGCTAACAAATTTAAAACCTAGAAGAAATGGACAACTTCTTAGAAAAATACAACCTTCCAAGACTGACCAAGCAAGAAACAGAAAAACTAAACAGACCAATCACCAGCAACGAAATTGAAGCGGTAATCAAAAAACTACCCAAGAACAAAACCCTCGGACCAGATGGATTCACCTCTGAACTCTACCAGACATATAGAGAAGAAATAACACCCATTCTCCTTAAAGTTTTCCAAAAAATAGAAGAGGAGGGAATACTTCCAAACTCATTCTATGAAGCCAGCATCACTCTAATACCAAAACCTGACAAAGACCTCACCAAAAAAGAAAACTACAGACCAATATCCCTGATGAATGTGGATGGAAAAATACTCAACAAAATATTAGCAAACCGAATTCAAAAATACATCAAGAGGATCATACACCATGATCAAGTGGGATTCATACCAGGGATGCAAGGATGGTACAACATCGAAAATCCATCAACATCATCCACCACATCAATAAAAAGAAGTACAAAAACCACATGATCATCTCCATAGATGCTGAAAAAGCATTTGACAAAATTCAGCATCCATTCATGATTAAAACTCTCAACAAAATGGGTATAGAGGGCAAGTACCTCAACATCATAAAGGCCATATATGACAAACCCACAGCTAACATCATACTTAACAGCGAGAAGCTAAAAGCTTTTCATCTAAGATCGGGAACAAGACAGGGATGCCCACTCTCTCCACTGTTATTCAACATAGTATTGGAGGTCCTAGCCAAGGCAATCAGACAAAACAAAGACATACAAGGCATCCAGATTGGTAAAGAAGTCAAATTGTCACTATTTGCAGATGACATGATATCGTACATAAAAAACCCTAAAGACTCCACTCCAAAACTACTAGAACTAATATCTGAATTCAGCAAAGTTGCAGGATAAAAAATTAACACATAGAAATGTGTTGCTTTCCTATACACTAACGATGAACTAACAGAAAGAGAAATCAGAAAAACAATTCCATTCACAATTGCATCAAAAAGAATAAAATACCTAGGAATAAACCTAACGAAGGAAGTGAAAGACGTGTACTCTGAGAACTACAAGACACTCCTAAGAGAAATTAAAGAGGACACTAACAAATGGAAACTCATCCCATGATCTTGGCTAGGAAGAATAAATATTGTCAAAATGGCTATACTACCTAAAGCAATATACAGATTCAATGCAATCCCTATCAAACTACCAACAGCTTTCTTCAATGAACTGGAACAAATAATTCTAAAATTCATATGGAACCACAAAAGACCCCGAATAGCCAAAACAATCCTGAGAAGGAGGAATAAAACAGGGGGAATTATGCTCCCTGACTTCAAGCTCTACTACAAAGCCACAGTAATCAAGACAATTTGATATTGGCACAAAAACAGACCCACAGACCAGTGGAACAAATCGAAAATCCAAACATTAACCCAAACATATACAGTCAATTAATATTTGATAAGGGAGCCTTGGATATACATTGGGGAGATGACGGCCTCTTCAGCAGCTGGTGTTGGAAAAACTGGACAGCTACATGTAAGAGAATGAAGCTGGACTACTGTCTAGCCCCATACGCAAAGGTAAACTCAAGGTGGATCAAAGACCTGAATGTAAGTCATGAAACCATAAAACTCTTAGAAAAAAACATAGGCAAAAATCTCTTGGACATAAACATGAGTGACTTCTTCATCAACATATCTCCTCAGGCAAGGGAAACAAAAGCAAAAATGAACAAGTGGGACTATATCAAGCTGAAAAGCTTTTGTACAGCAAAGGACACCATCAGTAGAACAAAAAGACATCCTACAGTATGGGAGAATATATTCATAAATGACATATCCGATAAGGGTTGACATCCCAAATATATAAAGAACTCACATACCTCAACAAACAAAAAGCAAATAATCCAATTAAGAAATGGGCAGAGGATATGAATATACACTTCTCCAGAGAAGAAATTCAGAGGGCCAACAGGCACATGAAAAGATGCTCCACATCACTAGTCAGAGAAATACAAATTAAAACCACAATGAAACATCACCTCACAGCAGTAAGGATAGCCAACATCCAAAACACAAACAACAACGAATGTTGGTGAGGATGTGGAGAAAGGGGAACCCTCATACACTGCTGGTGGGAATGCAAATTAATTCAACCATTGTGGAAAGCAGTATGGAGGTTCCTCAAAAAACTCAAAATAGAAATACCATTTGACCCAGGAATTCCACTCCTAGGAATTTACCCTAAGAATTCAGCAGCCCAATTTGAAAAAGACAGTTGCACCCCTATGTTTATCGCAGCACTATTCACAATAGCCAAGAAATGGAAGCAACCTAAGTGTCCATCAGTAGATGAATGGATAAAGAAGATGTGGTACATATACACAATGGAATATTATTCAGCCATAAGAAGAAAACAAATCCTACCATTTGCAACAACATGGATGGAGCTAAAGGGTATTATGATCAGTGAAATAAGCCCAGTGGAAAAAGACAAGTATCAAATGATTTCACTCATAGGTGGAGCATAAGAGCAAAGAAAAACACTGAAAGAACAAAACAGCAACAGACTCACAGAATCCAAGAATGGACTAATAGTTACCAAAGGGAAATGTACTGGGGAGGATGGGTGGGAAGGGAGGAACAAGGGGGAAAAAGGGGCATTACGATTAGCAGATGTAATGTTGTGGGGGCATGGGGAGGGCTGTGCAACTCAGAGAAGACAAGTAGTGATTGTGTAGCATCTCACTACACTGATAGACAGTGACTGTAATGGGGTAAGGTGTGGCGACCTGATGAAGTGTGGAGTTTAATAACCATAATGTTGCACATGTAATTGTAGATTAATGATACCAAAATTTTAATTAATTATTTAATTAATTAATTTAAAAAAATAAGAAGTAACTGAGGGTTGACCCATTTAAAACAATCTTTCAAAAATACCGTACACACAGCTTTTCTATTTTAAAAAATATTTTATTATAAAAAATACTTTAAAAATGAGTTGTCTGAAACATTAAACAATCTAATGTGATTATTAATTTCACTTTTGTCTATTTTCTTCCTGTTTTTTTTTCAATCATTCATCAAACTTGTATTGAGCATGTAGTACGTCTGAATATAATGAAGGACACTGGTGATACAGATGTAATCAAAACAGTGTCCATTTTCAAAGAACTAAGGGTTTAATGACGGCAGACACCAACATGGCATGAATATTGCTATAAATAAGAAAACAGGACCTGAAGGAATCACAGAAGTGATCAAAAAGAAAAGTGAAATAGCAAGTTGTGTCCAGGGAACTGGAAGCAGTTCCCTAAGTTTAGAGTTAAGTGTGATGGCAGTGTACTAAGAGGAGAGGTGGCTGCCGGTCAGTGTTGAGCAACCGTGGCTCATGTGTGGGGTGCTCACATTACTTATCATCTAAACATGGACAATTTTAAAAGTGGAAGAGGTGCAAATAATGAGTATGTCAGAAAACAGGTGGAAATGGGGCTGCCCTGGAAAAACTAGGCTCTAGTCTAATATAGGCCACGTGAGACTTGCGTGGTTTCATGAGAAGAGCTAGTTTAAGGACGAAAGGTTAGAGTGTGAGGTCTGTGTAACTACTTCTCAAGTATGTCCACTGTCACTCACTGACATTCTCCTTTCTAGTCTTTCTAGAATATGAACTAAGAAATCAAAGTCGTAAGAGAGCACGATGTGATGATAGCATCTACTCGATGTAGCTGTTGAACGGGCAGCGATGGGGAGGCTATTTAGGGTTAAGGTCACCTCTCCGCTCCTGACGCTCCTGCCATCCTTCTGCCTCTTTGCTGCTCTCCTTTTTCTTTTCCCTTTTCAGTTTTGTTTCTTTCCGCTTTCTCCGTTTCTATCTGGTTAGGTCAGGTCAGTGAAATACTATAGTAGTAGCCAAGAACAATTACTATTACTCTTTAAAATATTGAACTATGATTATATATTACTATGTGAACAAGTTTCTCACTTCACAAGTTGGGTTTTGTTTTTGTTTTACATTATGATTTCATAAAACCTGAGCAGCAATAGATCCTTTTTTGAGGGCAGTCAAGTTCCCTCCCCATTAGTCCCTATCGCCCCTGTCCCAACTCCAAACCACAAGGTGTGCAGGGAAACAGTGTCAACATTCTCCTGGATGTTTGCACCAATTAAGTTTAAAGTATGTAAAAAGAATTCTGCCCAAATTTGTAACATGGCTAAAGGGTATCAAGATGTAAGTCGAGATCCATCCGAGTTTCCAAGTTACATTTTGAAATAAGATGGTCGTTAATGTGGTCATAATGGAAAAGTTCATCTTTTGCCATTTTTAATGTATTCTCATTAAATTTGTTAGATGTAAGTATAATAATTATGTTTGAGAGGGAGCTAGAAGTCATTTAAACAACAAAGTTTGTTATTCTCTTATTCTTTTCCTTCTTATCTTTTAAAAAAATAATTCCTTTTATGATGACCATAAAAAGAAATTATTTAATAGGATTCAGTCCTCACTTCCATGAAGGATATGACAGAGTCTATAACCAGGTTAAATATGTGTGTAAATAATTATGCAGGTACTAATATAACCCAGATGACTGTTTTCATAAGAAATTCCAAAGGGGAGTTTTCAATAAGCAGAGATAAAAAAAATGGTAGCGTTAGAAAAGGAAATGTTATCAAACTTAGTGACAAGTGACATCATAATTCAGGCCACCAAGAGATAGGGCAGCCCATCAAGGTTCCCCAGGCCAGATCCCGTTGCTGCAGAACCTCAGGGCTGGCTCTGCAAGCATTCCAAGGGTCAGATGAGACAGAATTCTTTTCATCAAAGAATCTGCCCTTCACCATGGCCTTAGATATTGGTACTCCTGGTTCAAACTTCAGGCTCAGACGGGGAGTTACACATTGGCTCCCTGGGTTCTCAGTTCTTTGGGTTTGCACTGGAACTACAGCACCAGTTTTTCTGAGCCTCCAACCTGCAGAGAGCAGGTCATGGGACTTCTCAGCCTCCATAATTGCATGAGTCAATCCTTCATAATAAATCTTTCTATATATCCACATCTATATCTGTTCTATTTCTCTGGAGAACCCTGACTAATACAGTCTATCATGAGTGTAGGAGGAGCATAGTGCCGTATTTGCCATTCTCAGTTTCTGGTAAGAGACACACATTGTTCCCAAGCCTGCAATTCCTCCTCCCCATAGTTGAGGCACTTGATCCTCTTTTAGAAGCTAACTGCTGTCTCAATCCTGATCTGAGACATCAAGTACATAAGCAGCTGCAATCCTCCTTTCTCAGACCCAGCACAGGCATCCTAACCACTAACCTAGGCACAAAATGCTATCCTAATTTTAACGACTGGACAACTGCCTTTTTAAATTTAATTTTAATTTTTACTTTTCTGTCTTTTTTAATAAGTTCCAGTCCTAACTGTTAAACCCAGGTGTAGAAACTAGGTTTCTTACACTCCAGTGCCCTCCTAAAATAGGTACCCTGACTCACACTTGCCATACCCCTTCCAAAACCAGCATCCCTAGCCCTTGGAATCTAACTTTCAGGATAAAGACGATAGACTTCTTGGTTGTTGAGTATGGGTCTCTCATTGTTGCCCACTCTGTATTCTCCATCAATTTTCTATCCAACTACATGTTAGGACGTCTTGTACTACAAACTCTTTACTGAATACTTGCCAAGTCAAAAATATACACATAAGTTTGCATGAAAATATTTACAGAACTCTCAATATGAAACATAAGTATGCAGAAGTAAGGAAGGTCTAAAGTCACAGAAAAAGTATACAATTAAAGCTTCCTCTTAAATTAGTATGGAAAATTTTTACTTATTTTTTAATTACACAGGTTTACAAGAATAAAATATATTTATTCAGAAAATATTTTTATGCCAGCAATTAGTAGCAATTTCTATGTGCCAAGCACTGTGCCAGGTTCTAGAAGGGAAGTGACATAGGGACTACTAAGAAGCCAGTGGAAAAATCTGTGGCTCAGTCCTAGGTCAGGGCCTTCCCAGGGCTGCTACACAGTGCTGAGCCTGAGGCCCGGGGAGTGAGTCATGCTGATTGGGGCCGAAGGGTGACCCATTATCTTCCAGGAAAATTTGGACCTTTCTTGAAGAGTTCAGATTGTGGGGGCCCTTTATGAAAACCACAGCATTCTTTTCCATCAAAATAACTCTTCCTGTGGAGTGCTGCTTCCTTAAGCATTGGGCAGAAAGGGCCCAGAACAGAATTTTAGTCTCTTTTCTGTTCCAGCTACCCACTAGAGTTGGCATTTCTGGTTGGAGTACCTCCATTCCTTAGATCATGTTTAGGAGCTGGCTGGTCAGCATCGGCCAGTTTGATGACCTGACCATGTTTCCTCCCAGCTCGAATTAACTTCTCACCTTCCCTGGATGTTTATTGTTGAATTTTCCCTCCCACCCACATGTAAGTGGTCTCCAGAATCTTATCATTACAGGCTCATAATAACCCAGTGTTGTACCTGACATAGACAAATGAAATAACAGATATAATTTTCACCAAGGAAAGAGGAGAGACTTAGCATCTCAGCGGTGATCCAGAATAACAAATAAATTTGTAGTATACAAATGTCACAAAATATTCATTTAAATAACATCCAGGGATATGAGGCCAGCATCACTCTAATACTGAAACCACGCAAAGACACCACAAAAAAAAGAAAATTACAGACCAATATCCCTGATGAACATAGATGCAAAAATACTCAACAAAACATTAGCAAACCGAATTCAAAAATACATCAAAAGATCATCCATCATGATCAAGTAGGATTTATTCCAGGGATGCAAGGGTGGTACAACATTTGAAAATCCATCAACATGATCCACCACATCAACAAAAAGGACAAAAACCACATGATTATCTCCACAGATGCTGAAAAAACATTCAACAAAATTCAACATTCATTCATGATAAAAACTCTCAACAAAATGGGTATAGAGGGCAAGTACCTGAACATAATAAAGGCCATATATGACAAACCCACAGCCAACATCATACTTAACAGCAAGAAGCTGAAGCCTTTCCTTTAAGATTGGGAACAAAAGAGGGATGCCCACTCTCCCCACTTTTATTCAACATAGTACGGGGGTCCTAGCCACGGCAATCAGACAAAACAAAGAAATAAAAGGCACCCAGATTGGTAAGGAAGAAGTCAAATTGTCACTATTTGCAGCTGACATGATATTGTACCTAAAAAATCCTAAAGACTCCACTCCAAAACTACTAGATCTAATATCTGAATTCAGCAAAGTTGTGGGATACAAAATTAATTAAGAAATCTGTTGCATTCCTATACACTAATGATGAACTAGCAGAAAAAGAAATCAGGAAAACAATTCCATTCACAATTGCATCAAAAAGAATAAAATACATAGGAATAAACCTATCCAAGGAAGTTAAAGACCTATATTCTGAAAACTGTAAGACACTCATGAGAGAAATTAAGGAAGATACCAATAAATGGAAATACATTCCGTGCTCATGGATAGGAAGAATTAATAATGTCAAAATGGCCACCCTGCCTAAAGCAATCTACAGATTCAATGCAATTCCTATCAAAATACCAACAGCATTCTTCAACAAACTAAAGAAAATAATTCTAAAATTCATATGGAACCAAAAAAGACCCTGAATAGCTAAAGCAATCCTGAGAAGGAAGAATAAAGGTGGGGATTATGCTCCCCAACATCAAGTTCTACTACAAAGCCACAGTAATCAAGAAAATTTGGTACTGGCACAAGAACAGACCCATAGACCAGTGGAACAGAATAGAGAGCCCAGATATAAACCCAACCATATATGGTCAGTTAATATACGATAAAGGAGCCATGGACATACAAATCGGATATAAGAGCCTCTTCAACAGCTGGTGTTGGCAAAACTGGACAGCTACATGTAAGAGAATGAAACTGGGTTATTGTTTAACCCTATACACAAAAGTAAACTCAAAATGGATCAAAGACCTGAATGTAAGTCATGAAAACATAAAACTCTTAGAAAAAAACATAGGCAAAAATCTCCTGAATATAAACACGTGCAACTTCTTCCTGAAAGCATCTCCTCGAGCAAGGGAAACAAAAGCAAAAATGAAGACATGGGACTTCATAAAACTAAAAAGCTTCTGTATGGCAAAGGACACCATCAACAGAACAAAAAGACATCCTACAGTATGGGAGAATATATTTTTAAATGACATATCTGACAAGGGTTAACATCCAAAATATATAAAGAACTCACATCCCTCAACACCCAAAATGCAAATAACCTGATTAAAAAATGGGCAGAGGATATGAAGAGATAGTTCTCCAAAGAGGAAATTCCAATGGCCAACAGACACATGAAAAGATGCTCCACATCACTAATCATCAGGGAAATGCAAATTAAAACCACAATGAGATATCACCTCACACCAGTAAAGATGGCCAGCATTCAAAAGACTAAGAACAACAAATTCTGGTGAGGATGCGGAGAAAGGGGAACCTCCTACACTGCTGGTGGGAATGTGAGCTAGTTCAACCATTATGGAAAGCAATATGGAGGTTCCTCAAAAAACTAAAAATACAAATACCATTTAACCTGGGAATCCCAGTCCTTGGAATTTATCCAAAGAATACAACTTCTCAGATTCAATAAGACATATGCACCCCTATGTTTATCGCAGCACTATTTACAATAGCCAAGATATGGAAGCAACCTAAGTGTGTATCAGCAGACGAATGGATAAAGAAGATGTGGTACATATACACAATGGAATACTATTCAGCCATAAGAAAGAAACAAATCCTACCATTTGCAACAACATGGATGAAGCTGGAGGATATTATGCTCAGTGAAATAAGCCAGGAGGAGAAAGACAAGTGCCAAATGATTTCCCTCATTTGTGGAGTATAACAATGAAGCAAAACTGAAGGAACAAAACAGCAGTAGACTCACAGACTCCAAGAAGGAACTAGTGGTTACCAAAGCGGAGGGGTAGGGGAGGGTGGGTGGGGAGGGAGGGAGAAGGGGATTGTGGGGTATTATGTTTAGCACACATGGTGTAGGGGATCACAGGGAAAACAGTGTAGCTCAGAGAAGGCAAACAGTGAATCTGTGGCATCTTACTACACTGATGGGCAGTGACTGCAATGGGGTATGGGTGTGGACTTGATAATATGGGTAAATGTAGTAACCACATTGCTTTTTCATGTGAAACCTTCATAAGAGTGTATATCAATAATACCTTAATAAAAAAATTTAAAATAAATAAATAAAATAACACCCAGGGAGCCCAAAAATATAAGACAATCATCCAAAAGTCCCAAGTCAAAGGGAAAGGAAAGAAAATCTGTAGATGTCATGACTGTCTACCTAGAAAACTCAGAGCATTGATGACAAACTAAAAGTTATATTGTGGCCAGACACAAGATTCATATACAAAGGTAACTAACATTCCTCCCAGGCAGCAGTATTTGAGAAAAATCCCACTCTCAATAGCAATAAAAGTTGTAAAATATCTAGAAATAAACTCAGTAATAGATGCACCAGGCCTGAATGAAGAAAATATTAAATCTTTACTGCCAGTCTTTAAAAAAAAACTGAATAAAGGAAGATATGTAGCATTTTAAAAATTCCAGTTCACTCTTAAATTAATCTGTAAGTTAAATTCAGTCCCAATCAAAATCAATCAGTAACAATTATTTATAGAACATTTAAATTATGAGTCCGTATTGTAAGCACTGGAGGCATGGTGGTGACACAAAGTTCCTGCTCTCATTCACATTCTAATGCCCAGTACGGGGGGAGATAAATATATAAACAAATAAACCAGATGCAGAGCTTCTTTCCGCATCCTGGAACCCAGGCTCATGGGGCAGCCATTACTATGAACATCGCTGAGCAGCGTGGTGCAGGGGAAAGGGAGCTCCAGACCATCTGCCCCAGAAGTGCACCTGCTACTTCCACTCACAGGTACACGGCCCCTGTGACCACAAAGAGGCAGGAAGTGCAGTCCCACTGTGCGCCCAGAAAGGGGGTAAACCAGATCTATTTGGCAAATAGTATGAAAAACTGCTTCGCCCTACTGATGGTCTGATACTTTTATCATTCTGTTTTTTTGGTTTACATTTTTAATGTGTCTAGAATTTCTTTATGAACAGTGTTACCTGGTTTCCAAAGGTACAATAAATTTTTCCAATACTATTGATTTGAAAGCCCCCTATTTGTTAAGAATTGTGTTTGGTTTCAACTAACAGACACAAAATTAGAGGTTTTATTTTGCTCACTCATGAAGAACCTAGAAGGCAGTCCAGACATGGTGCCTCTGATATCATTGGACACCCAGCCTTTTCCTGGCCACTTCCACCTATAAAGGTTGGGGGGGGATATATATAGATTTTTAAAAAATAAGGACATACTGCTACTACCAGCAGATATATCATGAGTGTGATCTCATTCAAGATAAAATGTGGAGGCAGCAGCCAGAGGACTTGCTAATGAATTAGATGTGGGTGAGAGAGAGAGAGGCCCAAGATAACACCTAGGTTTTTTGACTAAATAACTGGGAAGATAATTATGCATTTACTGAGAAGAGGGAGAAGTGGGCTTTCTGGAGAAAAAACAGTTAAAATGTGAGTTCTTTAATAAAACTTGACAAGCTGATTGAATTTGAATGGAAGAGAGAATGGGGGAATAGACATACAGAATCCAGAAATGGGCCCATATAATTATTGACAACTGAAGTTTGCCAAAGACTAAAAGCGACTGAATGGAGGAAGAATAGTCTATTTACTAAACGGTGCTCAGCAATCAAATATCCCTAAGCAAAAATATGGACCCCTAACTAAACCTTATACAATGTACAAAACTAAATGAAAAGGAATCATAGACTAAAATGTAAAATTAACAACTATAAAATTTTTAAAGTAAGCCTTAAGAGAAAATTCTTGGGAACTAGGGCTAGGTAAACAGTTCTTAGACATGAAACCAAAAGCATAAACATAAAAGTATTGATAAACTGGACTTCATCAAAATTTTAAAAATTTTGTTGTCCAAAGATACCATTAAAAGGATGGAAAGACAAGCTACAGACAATTAAGACTACAGTAAAATACCACAACATCTTTGAGAATAACTAAAACTTAAAAACGGTAACAAAAATATGAAATCTGGCAAGGATATGGAGAAACTGAATCTCACAAGCATTATTAATGGGAAATTAAAATGGTATGGCCACTCTGGAAATTATTTTGGCACTTTCTTAAAAAAAAAAAATAAGTAAACATCCTACTGCCATATGACCCAACAGTTGCATGCCTGAACATCTGTCTTAGGGAAATGAAAACCTCTGTTGACCCAAATATCTATACACAATTGTTCATAATACCTTTATTTCTAATAGCCAAAAACTGGAAGCAACCCAGTTGGTGAATAACATTCTCAATAAATGAATGGTTAAATAAAACTGTGGTATATCCATATCATGGAATGTTACTCAACAATAAAAAATAACTAAGTATTGACACCCAACAATTTTGATGGATCTCAAGGTCATTATGTTGAGTATAGAAAGCCAACCTCTAAGGTAACATAGTATTATTCATATAATATTCTTGAAATTATGAAATTATACAGATAGAAAACAGGCTGGTTTCTAGGGGTTGTGTATGTGTGTGTTTTGTGTGTGTATATGCATATATAATCTTGGTAGTGGTGGATGGTTCTTTATCTTGATTGCTTGCTTGACATGGTGGTTATGGGAATCTACATACATGATGAAATGACATAGAACTATATACACAATCTATCAAAGTCAATTTCTTACTTTCAAAAGATGTAACTATTGGGGAAAACTGTTGTTGGTAAACTGAATGTTTCTATACTATCATTGCAACTTTGTTAGTTTATATTTATTCCAAAATAAAAATACAAAAAATGAGTAATCATCTAAGACATAGTATGAATTGAGAGGGTAAAGTATAGGGACACCAATCAATGCATTCCACAGTATGAACAAGGCGCTGTATGCAGTGAATTGTATCTGATGGTAGATTAGCTTCCTGGTACTGCAGTTAACAAAGCATTGGAAACTGGCTGGCTTAAAATGACAGGAAGTTAGGATCTCACAGAGGCTAAAAGTCTAAAATAAAGTTGCCAACAGGGCCATGTACTGCAAGAGGGCTTGAGGAGAATCCATCCTTGTGTTTTCTAGCTGCTGGTGATGGCCAGCGGTCTTTGTCATTCCTTGGCTTCCAACTACCTCACTACAACATCTGCCTCTGTTGCCACAGCCCTTTGTGTGTGTCTTGACTTCACGTGTTCTCCATGGGCCCACTCTACTCCAGGATGCCCTCATCTTAATTAATTACATCAATAATTCTTATATTAAGTATAAGAATCTCTCCAAATAAGCCTACATTCTGAGATTCAGGGTGGACAGGGATTTGGGGACACCATTTAACCCAGTACAGAGGGTCACCAAAACAACACATGATGTCTCTGGAGGTGGCAGGTGCCAAGATCTGGTTACAAACTGAAGAGAAGATCACATAGTTACTAGTGAAGAGAGATGATAAAAAGACCTTGGGCACAGAGAGGTTGAGAGGGTGTGCAGCCCTGAGAGGTGAGGCAACAGTTTGCCATAAAAATGACCTGTTTTTTTCCTTTACACCATCAAAACATCCTCTTTAATCCCCATCTTTTTTTATTTTAAACACAGAAATTATGTTTCATCATAATCT